>WBNH01012734.1:0-66851 GCA_013401255.1 Urocolius indicus | reverse complement strand
AGTCACGGCCTCCCTCAGGCATCCACCCGCTGCGGCGTGAGCACCTTCCCCACGGGCTGCCAGTGGGTCTCTGCTTCCCGGTGGCCTCCATGGACTGCAGGGGGACAACCTGCTGCACCATGGTCCTCACCACATATCACAGGGGAGCCTTCTTCTCAGTGTCTAAGCACCTCCTCCCCCTCCTTCTCCACTGACCTAGCCCAGGCAAAATCACTGCAAGATCTTAGCTGAAAACATCCAAAACTGCTGCCTCCATCTTAGTCTGTGCTGGGACCAAGCTGACGTTGAGGGAAACTCTCAGTAATGCTTATGTGCAGCAGAATAGCTCATTGTGGGTTTGCTTGGGTACAAAAATGATTATCCTTCTCCTGTTATGGGATCCATGCACCTGTGCTGAGCTCTTGCCCCAGAGAGGACTAAGAGATTCTGTTTTCTGCCTATCCTGAAAAGAAACACCTTTGCAGGTGATTTAAGCCTGTGGAAATGCAATGACTTGTTTGGCACCTTATGATGATGGAGTGGCAGCACCTGCAGTTCTCAGGAAGAATAAATCAAAGTAAGCAATCCTCCCCACCTCTGATTGCTATTCCCATCTTTGCTTTCCTCTAACATCACTCTGTGTGGTTACAAAGAAGGGTCATGGGTGCTGCAAAGTCGGGACACTGATTCCCATCAGAGGTTTCCATTGGTGTCCTTCGGACAGTGGACGGGGTTTAAAGATGCCTGGTATGCCTTAATGGGATTTGGGTTATTTTTTTTTTTGGTATTTGTGAGTAAATGGATGTGATCAGCCAGTCTAAGTGAATCTAAGGGACTGCTCCATCTCCTACTGGGAGCTGTCATGGCTGCCATGGCTCAGTATCAGTCCCCCTGGCAGGGCTGTCAGCAGAAAGGGAGGAGCTATTTTTTGGAGAGGGGCCAGACACACATGCTGTCTAAGAGAGACCTTAAAAATGAGGCCAGCTCCTGTTTCCCAAGAGATGCTGCTGGGGAGGTAGGAAGAGTGGTCCTGCTGCAGTGGTTGGCTGGAGTCCAGAGAGGTTTATCAACCTCTAAAGCCTTCCTACCTGCTTGGCTTTCTTCTAGTAAGCTTTTCTTTTTGTTCTGGTGCCACCCAGATCCCTAAGCAGGGCTCTAGACACAGAAAGCAAATCAAGAGGAGCTGTGGCAGAGCAGAGCCCTAGTCTCATCCACCTGGCGGGAGGGATGGGAGGAATGGGAGGAAAAGAAGCCCATGGAAGGAAGGATGGTGCCAAGGCATTGTTGATTTTCCCTGGCCCAGATGAGTGCTTATATGGGAATAATACTAAAAATAGGATCCTTCTGGACCTGCAGTGTGACCTGATCTCTCCCAAGATTTGACAGAAGCTGACAAGACAGTCAGTGTCCTCAGTGGTGCAGGATCTGCACATTTCTTTGCTTTTTCTCACACATATTGAGCCTGAGTTTTCCAGGAAAAAGTGCTGCAGGATGTGTGGGGAGAAGTTGTTTCTGCAGCCTTTGCAAGTGTAACACTCCTAGGTGCTGCCAGCTTGCCTTGGACCTCACTGGAGACACTTGCCATGACTGCTCTCTGTTGGAGATGCAGTTGTAGGTGAGTGGGTGCAGTGTGGGGTTGTGCCAATGTCTAAAACCTCAGATCCTTACTTTGCAATTCTCATTTGGCTCTAGAATGTGGTGAGTCCACTTCAGAAGCAATGGCTTTTCTCACTGAGATTGTTTAGGCACTTGCTGTCTATTGCTAGTTGGAAAAAAATTATTTTGTCCCAGAGCATGTCACACCTTGGCTTGATTGTGTTTACTAGCTACTTCTGCTCCTGAGAGCAGGGGATCTGTAGCCCTGGTGATGACTCCTAGGACCTCTTCGGATTAAGTTAATTGTAACATCATGGCTAGCTCTGGCACCCTAAAATAACATATTTGGGGCAAATCAAGGGGCTGTTCTGCAAAGAAAAATGGGAAAAAAATAGTTCTGACTTGATTATAAAACAGAAACAGCCTTGCCTATGAGAAAAATTATCTTTTGTTTCTATTTGTTTGTGGGTTTTTTACTAGATCACTCTTAAAGCACCTGTAAGCACTTTAAAGCAGCTGTGCCCAGAGACCCTGAACACAAGCCTCGTGCTGCTTTTGGCAAGGGCTGTGTATCAAGTGAGGCTGGACTGAAGATTTACGTCTGCATAGGCAAGATAAAAGGAATATTCCCCTGCCCTGAATTTCCAGGTAAGGGATTATATACTGTGGTTTGCCTGGCAAAGCCAAGACCTCTGCCCAGTCCCTCCAGTTCAGCATCCTCACTCTGCCATGGACTTTTCCCTTCCTAAGAGTGAAATGGGAGTTCAGTTTAGAGAGTTCAATTCCTCTTGGCCTCCTACTAGATATTCCAAACATTCTTCTAGAGACACTGGAGTGGAAATGTTGCCCTTCTCAGAATCTATTTTCCTGAAGGGTTTGTTTTGTTACCACATTTGGTAACTATCTTGTTGAAAGACACCCAAGTCAGTTTATATTGAATTTTCGTCCTGAATACTTTTCCCTCAGCAAAGAAGGAATGTTAGTGAGGGGCTATAAATAAGGGGTGATCTCCTTCAGTTACTAGAAATTATGGGGCCCCACAAGGAGCACATGCCTCCTGTTTGGATGTATGGCGCATCAGCAGGTGCCAGGCAGATGCTGGTCACGTTTGCTGGCTGTGTGCTCCTATTTTAGCACCTACTTGCTGCCGATGAACTCACGTGCTTTAATGCTTTGCCAGCATTTGTGATTTCTTGTGTTTTTTTTTTTAATTAACAATGTGATTAAATAACAAAATACTGATTAAATACTAGATTAAATGAAAATCCCATCTAATAAGTCTCAGCGATGGCTTGCTTCTTTTTGAGGGTTCCTCAAAAAGCCTGATATGATTAATCTGGCTGAGCAGTCTGCTGGTGGCAGCAATATGCTCTAAGAGCCACTCTTGCACACAACTTTGCACAATTTTAAACTTACTTCCAAACCTTTCCTAACTCGTTGGGTTAAAGCTGTACTAATCTGTGTAACTTGTGCTAGAACTACAGTTTTGCCTTGTGCTGGGGTCTTGGCTCAAATGAGATAAAATTATTTGGATTTTGTTTTCCTTCTTCACTCACTGATAGAGTTGGGGACAGAAGTTGGTGCTACATTGGGTGGGACAAGCTCATTTCTCTCCCCTGCCAGGATGACTTGGTGGGGTGCTTCTTGGGATGAAAAATGCCTGGGCTGGGAAAGTGGGATTTAGCTTGAAATGAGCTGGGATGCGATGAATAACCAGCAGGAGGAGCAGGAGGTTGGGGCAGGCGAGGCTGGAGGAAAAATCCTATCCTAAAAACCAGCTCAGACCGTTGGTTTTCTTAAGGTAAACATTTCTATTTGTTGTTTTGTTTGGTTTTGGTTTTTTTTTCCCCTTCCTCCCTGGGGCCAGAGCAAGGGTCTCCTGTCCTTTACTTGGCTGTTTTCCATGGCATTTGTGTTACTATCGCTCCATCTGTCTATGATTTATTGCAGGATTGATCCCACTCAGAAAAACAGCCTTCCTGAAGCCCGGCTCTGAGTGTGATGATGATTCTTATTAATTTCCTACCAGAAGGAGAAAGGAAGCCTGTTTTCTCTACAAGATGAAAATCTTTTTAGACACTGCAAGGCTGTCAGTGAACCATGGCAACACGGATGCCAAGGGCTTGGGGTGGCAGGGCTGGTTGTGTTGATGCGGAACAAGGGACAGCCCAGGAGCATTGTGCTCAGCATTGTCTCTTTGCCAAAGCTTCCTGAGCAGTGGATACTCATCTGTATGAGCACCCATTTTGTCATACCAACTTCGTGAGCAGCTTCTCCAAAGTGCAGGATCAGGCCTTGGTTTGTGCTCGGAGTTTGTTCTTGGGCTCTTTGTTTCTTCTTTCATTAAAGAGCTAGTCTTCCTTGGTGGAGGGGGTGTTTCCAAAATGATGTCTCCAAATGCTCCAAGGTTTGTATTTTAACAATGCTAAATGGAGCAGAGGATGAGCTTTAGCACTAGGTGATGCTAAATGCTGGCTTTTAAACCTGTGGTCCCTTTAATATATAGGAACACTTATTTCAGGCAGCCAAAAGGGCAGCATGTCCAAGCAGAGGATGGAATAGCTGAAGGGTGCTGGGGGCTAGGTACAGGTCCACCAACGGCAGGTTAGTGTCCATCTCCCTGGCATTTGGGAGCATTGCCAGCCTGATCACCAAATACCTGCCTTCCTTCATGGCTCCTGTTTTCTGTTCATTTCTCCAATGATGAGCCATCCTCATCCTTATTTGACATCCCTTAAGCAAATCCTATTGTTTCTTGCATTGGGGCCTTCAGATACCAACTCTCCTCTGTTGCCTCATCCCATAATTAATCCCCAAATTTATCTCCCATCCCCCTGAACTGGAGGCTTGGAGCCTGAAGATAACTCTGGTTTCAGCTCCCAGTGAAGAAGTGAACACAAGGGCATTACTCTGACATAAAGCCAAGTTGCATGGAGGTTGAGGGGATGTCTTTTTTTTCCTCATCCCTTGTCTTGACTAAGACCTCTTCCCTCTGTGGAAGCTGGAGAAGACTAGGCCTGGGGGATTTCTCTCCAGGTAGGCTTTCCATGGATGCATGGGAAACCTGAGATCTTCTTTTTCAGACTCGCAGATCTGAAGGAGGACTCTACAAACGTAGTACCATTAGCCATCCCTTCTGCCATGGGTACAATGATGAAAGGTGGGGGCTGCATCCCGCATCCCTGTGATGCGCCTTCCCACTGCCCCATGCCTGCTTTTCCTCCGGCACCGCTGGTAGAGTTGAGACTCTTCCTTTCCCCCTCAATTATTTTTATTTTTCTTTTTTTTGGGGTGCCAATAAAGGCAGGCTCCTTTAATCATCCCAGCTTTAAAAGGGAAACGGGAGAGCACCAGGGAGAGAGTGCAGTGAATTTAGAGACTCATCTTACCCCACCATGTTAATTATCTCCGCTGTAAAAAAGAGGTCAAGGAGAGGAACTCTACTAAATAGGCCGACATTGGCACGAACAACTCCTAAAGTGAAGAAGGTAAGACTGAACTTTACTGGAACTTTTTTTTTTCCATCTCTTCAAAAAGCTCCTAGATTAAAGCTCTGATATCCTTTTTGTTGAAATCTCATGGATTCTGAAGCTCAAATGGCTGGAAGGAAGCCCAGATAATTTTTTTTTATCCCAGTGACTGAGAGGCTCAAAGGTTTTAAGTCCTGCCCCCATGGTGAATTGCCGAGTATATGGGAATACAGAAGAACCAGGCACATAGGTGTTCTGGCCATTGTTATCGAGAGGGAGAAAAATAAAATAGCTCTCTATGTAGGTCAATGACCTGCTCTTTATTGTCAGTAAAAATTAAGGATGACCTAAAATCTACTACTCAATAAAAAAAAATAAAATAAAAAAAAAGGCAAGGCAAAGTAGTCTCTTCCTAATCAAAGAGGAAATGTTTGTGTTACCTAAAGCTTGACCTCCTCAGTCTCCAACTTTAGCAAAGTCTTTGCGACTGAAAAGCAGTGGTCGAAACCTCAAAACCTGTCTGAAATGTCTATTAATTTTTGATCTTTCAAGGGATTTGGCTTAGTTATTGTAGAAGCCCCTGTAGCGCTGGGTAGCGTAGTTAAGGGTCTCTCAGCATTTCCATTATAAAGCCCCAATATTCAAGGGCTTTTAACTCAGCTGTTTCCACATTTCATCTGTCTGATCCCCGTGTCACGGTTTGCTGGCTCACCTGCCACCCCCCTCTGTCCTTGTGGGGAAAATAACATGCAAATCGGTGACAATGACTCATTTAACATTTTTAATTTTTTTTTTCCCAAGCTGGGAAGCACCTGGCCAAAAATGAATTACCTGGACCTCTGTGGGCCATGGGGTCCTCTCCATGCACCAAGCTGGTATATGTGTCCCATCTCTATGTGGTGATAGTGAGTCAGTGAAGCCTAAATTACCCCCATGGGCCTTTTGTAGTGGCTTGGGGCTTAGAGGCTTGAAGGTTTTAAGGTCAAAAGGGAGCTCAGGTGAAGTAATGAAAACAAGTTCCTTATTAATGAAGAAGGCTGCTTGCAGCATCCTCCCTTACCCATCCCACTCCCCACAGCCCTCATCACACAAAGAATGCGTTCGCTTAATCCCTAAATTTTTGGCTGAACCAAAATTTGATTAATATCTGATTTTTGTCAGTCTTGCAGAGACTTATTTATAAGCTGAACTTGAGATATTTAGGTCTGCATACCTTCTACTCTCTGGCTGCTTTTCTTTTGCAAAGCTCTTTCCCTGACAACTAGCCCACAATACCTTGGATCCATAGTGGGAAACTTTCCTTTACCACCTACTACCTCTTTCCTCTACTACCTAGTTGAGCTCACTTCCTGCCTAAAAGGGAGAGGCTGGCGTGGCTTTTCACTGAAGCTTGCAGGTGATGAAATTTGTTGTCATCAGGGTACCAAGGGCCTGAGCTATTTATTTAAAGAAAAAAAAAAGAAGAAAAGAGTCCTTGGGTCTAAGGATTCAGGCACTTAAAGTACCACTGAGACGGATGTGCAAGCACCATGGAAAACTTATTTTTCAAGGCAATGTTTATCCCCACCTCTGTATTATGATGATGCTGACCAAGGATGAAGATGCAGGGTATAGTGGTATTTAGGATCAACCACCAGAAAAGAGGAGGCAGAAAATGTGTGTGGAGCTGGGCTGGGATGCTCCTGTCCCTGGAAAGGAGACTTGAGAATAATGAGGGGAAAACCTTATCGATGCTTAGAAATAACTAAAGGGCAGGTGGGCATTGGATCCATCAAGAGGATGAGGCCAATCTTTCTTCTCTAGCGCCTAATGAGAAGGGGTAATGGGCACAAGATGGAGCACAGGAAGTTCCTTTTGAACTCGAGGAGAAACTTTCCTATGAGCATGAGGGAGCTCTGGCACAGGCTGCCCAGAAAGGCTGTGGAGTCTCCTCCTCAGGAGATTTCCAAATCTGCCTGGACACGTTCCTATGCAGCCTGAGGTAGGTGAACCTGCTTTAGAAGGAGATGGGACTGGATGATCTCTAGAGGTCCTTTCCAGCTCCTGCCATTATGTGATTCTGTGACCTGTGCTGCATGATGTGCCTGACACCGAGATGTCCCTTATTGGCAGTGCTGAGTATGCTGCAGCAACTGGGAGGCGTGGGAGCATGCGAGGAGCCTCAGTGGGGATCATGGAACCTTTTTTTTTGCATCCCACAGAAGCAAATACCCTGAGCACAGGACCTACAGGGTGAGGTTATTAGTGGTGGGATGCTGACGGAGGGGACTTTGTCCTTACCTCAGTGAATCCTGGGTGAAACAGAGGTGCAATGGGGCCAGGCCCTTCGTTGCTCCGCAGGTTGAGGTCAGTCTTGTATTCCAGCAGCAGCTCGATGCAGTTGGTGTGACCATCGCAGCAAGCTTCATGCAGAAGCCCCAGTCCTGCTGGTGCCAGACTGGAGTGGGCCCACTGGTGGAGGAGATGGCACAGGCAGGCACTGTGGCCATGGTGGGCAGCGAGGCACAGCAGCGTGCTCAGCTCCTGCTTGAACTCCAGTGACCACAGCCCTGTGGGGAGGAGGCATTGGGGATGAATGGTGGGACTGGGGACTCTCAGGGACAGGGCTTGGGGAGGATGTTTCAAAGAGCCTGGTTGCAGTTGGTGGCTGGTCTGAGCGCTGCTGGAGAGAGGGGAAGCAAAATTCAGCAGAGTCTGGGCATTCACAAAGAAGATTTCATATGGTACAAGCTGGGTAAACCAGCACCTTGCCTGCAGCTGGTAGCACAGGAGACCCTCTGTGCAACATTGTGCCCACATGAGGCAAAAGGCAGCTCATGCATTCCCCATCTGCACCCAGGGGAGGAAAAAGCCCCTCTCTTTGCTGGGACTGGGCACCCAAGCTGAAGGGGACTGTGCTGGGAGGGTGACAGAGGGCTGGGTAGTTGACATGTTTGGTTTGGGCTCTGTTGGAGCAAGGTATTGCATTCCCTGGCAGCTCTGGGCCCTTCAGTGGTTGCCCAGTGCCTGATGAGAACTCTGAGATCATAGGGAGTGTCTGGGACCATGGGGTTGGGAAGCACCAGGTGACGCTGTATTGGGAGCACCTTATTCTTTCCAGACAGGACCAAGATGCTCTTTCAGAGCCCTTGCATGGGGAACATGGGCTGCAAGTCCTCTTGCAAACATGTCTAAGCCACAGAGAGCCCCATCAAAGCTGAAAAACATAAAGTGGACACACACATTTTGCACTTCCCTGTCCCTCCAATGGGTTAGTATATGCAGAAGAGAAAAAAATAAAAAGTGCTGATTATTGATGGCCAGGGCTGCAGGGCACAGGCAGCTAACCAGAAACCAGCCACTTTGGGAAAAGGCTCTATAAAAGCAATGTTAGGCACTGAGGTTGTTAAATTTTCTGGATAGGCCTTTAAAGGAAAAGTACCTGAGGGTCCATAAGACACTTGGCTTTTCACCTGTCACTCCAGCTCATTTGTACTGATCTCAAAAACCAGGTTGACATCTTGATAGTATCAGTCAGTCAGGATCTCAAGGCTCCTCAGGTCTCCTGTGACCAGGGCTGTGTAATACTTGGTGGCGGGAGTGTGAGCTGTTAGAGGATGTTCCAGATCCAGTTTGCGGGAGATCTGTAGCTTTTCTTTTACAGGTCCTGGTAACTCACCCATTCCAGTGCTTTCCGTGTGCGTAGGTCCTGGCTGGGAGGATAGACGAGATTTTATAGTTCATCGTTTCCATCCTCCTGGGCTCGTTGTCTAATTAAAATCCAGTTAAGGCTCTATTGTAGTTGTATTTATAACTTCAGTGGGGTCAGATGATAACAGGCACAAGATACAATAAGGGTCAAATGGTCACTAGGCTGTGTTGTGCAGCACTTCTTGAATTAAATTGCTGGTTTAATTGCAGGCAGCAGCTTGAGATGTGTGTGTTTAGGCTGGGAGGAAAACAGAGGCTAGTATTTCGGGGGGGGGGTGGGCGGGGAATAGATTTAATTGACCCCTGCTTGCTTAACCCTGCATAATCTTATTTGTGTGCTCTGAGAAAGTGTGTTTTTTTGTTTGTTTGTTTTCTCTGCCTAAGACTGTGGAGTGTTTTTTAAGGGGCTCATACCTATTTCCAGTCGCATGCTTGCTATACAGAAAAATCTGGTCATTATATTCTAGCCACCACAACAGAGGCTGGCACACTCGCATGTCCCTGCAGGGATGCCAAGTGCCTGGTGAAGGCCAACGAGGAACAGATCCTCCTGGGACTTTGGCAAGGGAAGCTGCTCTCCCTGTCAACACTTTATATAGGAGAGGAAAGAGCTCAGCTTTTGCTGCCGTTTAAGAACAGAGACAGCTGGCAATGGAGCATCCCTGGCTCCTGCTGCACTGCTGCTCGTGGCTCCTCTCCACAAGGTCACAGGAGAAGTCTGCAGCTAGGACGAGAATAGACCTTGCCATCTCATGACTTTGAGCCTCTGAGTGACCCAGCCCCTCCCCCAGCCCTCCCGCTCCATCTCCCCAGGGAATGAACCTGATCAGAGCAGATCTTGGGAAGATGTTAAACTGTATCAAAGCAACCAAATATGGAGGGACTGCTGAAATGCTTTGTGGGTCACTCCGTATGGAGTCAACCTGGGGCTGGAAGAAATGTTTGGGACCTTCTCCGTAGCCCCCTGCAAGTGGGGACCTTGCTGGGCTCCTGCAGGTGACTGTGAACATCATGTGCCAACACATCTTTACTGTAAGAGTCCTCTGAGGTTTCTTCGTGGCTTTCTTTAGCATGGCTGCTGTGAAATCCAGCTGCCTGGCCCCAGAAAACATGGGAAGAACAAGGAGGCACAAAAACATCATGATGTGTCCACCCAGGATAGGGACATGCTGAGCTGAGGGTGGCTGACTTGGAGTCCTTGGGTAAATTAATGCCTTGTGTAAAGGTCACCTTCCCTCGAGGTCCTTGTTCACCAGCAGCTGCAGTGGGAGTTAATTTGAGGTCAATCTATGTGATCTTTCCTGTTTTCTTACCTGATACTGAACTCAAGGCTGGCCTTCCCACCCTGCTGTCAGCCCACAACTGCTTGGTTGATTTGAACCTAGAAATCCCATCATCCTTACCTCTTCTTTTACCACTTGCTGTCCTGCTACCTCCAGCTTTTCTATGCCCCTTCACTCTTCTGATATCAACTGAACTACCTCCTCAAAGCATGGCTCTGGTATGGAACACAGCCTTGTTGTCTTGGTGTCCCTTGGCAGGTGCAGGAGAAGGTTTGAAGACTCAGGGAGCAGCAGAGACCGAGATCGTTTTTCCCTCTTGCCTGCTTTGCCTCTTGACTCATTAGCAGCCCTGACATGTTTTCACGGTGGTGTGGAGGAAGGCTGCCTTAACGTGCTCTTGCTCGCGCTATGGGGATTGCTTTCCTGCCACACTGACCGCCTCCCATGCTGGCAGATGAGTCTATTTAGCAGAAGTCTAGACCTTCTTGGTCAGATGCGGGCTAATTTTGCAAGGGAGGGTGTGTGTGTGAGCGTGTCTGACAGTAAACTGCTGTTGAGAGTGTGTTGAAATATCCCATGACCCTGTCTCACGAGCCTTTTAATCAGCATCTATTTGCATATAACACTCCCTCCGTGGGTCACAGTAATGACACGATTAACAGCATTGCTGACAGAGTGGGTTAGAAATAGCTAGGACAAGCAAGAGTAGAAAAAAAAGTCCTTTTGCAGCGGAGTGGCATGTATAAATGCACAACTCTGTTCTCCTGACAGCCAAGTCAAGTGCTTTTTCCACCAATGAGTAGAAAATGATGGCATGATGAAAGGATCTTTCTGTGTTTTTAAGGGGAATGCTGCCATACAGGCAGGAGTGATTTACTGCCGTGAGGCGCTGGCAGCTGGGACACCTGCAGAGCAGCCTGGGGCTGTCCAGGAGTGGGGAGATGTCCCTGCTTGGGTTTTGAAGGAAAGCAGAGGCTTCTGGCTGTTTATAAACTACTTGTCACCTTTGGCCTGTGATTTTAGCTGGTGGAGGAAGACTGGGTGACTGCAGCTTTACTCTCTCCTCTACCACTGCTGTGCCACATGGTCTCAGGTACTTCAAGCTCTGCTTCCAGCAGCCCTGTCCCTGCACCTTGAGACCCTGAGGATCTGAGAGCCTGATCCTGCAACCAAAGAATCCTGGGATCATCCTTAGGCATTGTTACTTCAGTAGAGACGTTCCTACACAGAATCAGGCCTCAAACGTTGGCGAGGCTGAGCACTTCATTAGCAGTAGCCTTGTGCTCATTAATCTCTAATGTGGGGGTAGTGTCTTACCCTTCTCCTTGCATATGACTGTTTGCAGAATACACCTCATTTAACAAAACATTAAGCATTTTACTTCTTCAGATCAAGTGTATCTATTAATAATGACTTAAATTGTCTGCGCTGGCTTTGCATTCCTGGCACATGAAAGAGAAGCAAATACTCCGAAGTAAATGACTTTAGTGCGAGCTTGTTCCCCAAGTTAAGCTGCCGCATAACAACTTAGTCCTCACATGAGGCAGGGGAGGGGAATTTCAGCCTATAATAACTTGCCCTGCTCATTCAAGAAACCATAAGACTGCCTTAAAAATCTGGCGAGTCCAGATGTGCTGGTGCCGAGACCTCCTGGCAACACCACTGTGATTTACAGCTGCCCTCTGACAGGGGGGAATGGGGGTATCTTTTTTTTTCCCAGGGAAATTTCAAGCATGGGGAAGGAGCCAGAGGTCTGTCAGCCCAGAGCTGGAGCTCTGCCTCCTCCAGCTGCTCCCAAGTGCAGATTCATAAAATCATAGAATCATTGCAATGCGTGACTGATTAAAAGCTTACACTCCCCCTTGCCCCCAAAACAATGGCAATGAGCTGGTTGAGTGGTGGATCATCCTGTGCTGGCTATGTTTTCCTGGCACCCCAGAGCCATAGGGAGGGCATGCTGTGCCCACAGCCAGAGGACCAAGAGATGGGAAGGAGGGATGGCAAGACCACCCTGTCTTGAGATAAATCCTCACCTGCTCAAAGCCTACCTTGGAGGGATGATGATGTGATAGCATCTCTCCCAGGTGATGCTTCCTTGTCCCTGCTGGGCACCATCCCCAGATAGGTAGCAGGAGACAGGAGATTTAATCTCTCTTGGAGTCAGGGGCCACCTCAAAAGCAGCCAACATGTCACTGAAATGTCCCCATGTTTATATTGCTAAGACTCACCTGCTCTGTCTGGCAGCGCTGCACAATGGCTGGTGGCTGGGTGACGGGTTCATACTGCAGCACTAACACCTGCCAGGGTGCACATCTCAGTGCTTGGGAGCTGTGGTGGGGTGTCGGGGGTAGTGTCAGGCTGTGTACCCCCCAAAAAACTTCTGCAAATGCAATTGCATCAGCAAAGCAGTCCAAGCTGCTTCTGACAGACCATCTCTCTTTAAAAACTGCTGCCCAGTGAAATATAAACTTGTCCCGAGTCTACATTGATTGTGTCCAGTCTTTACTGGAAATTAAATAATATTGAGATAGTGCTGAAACATTTTCCTTTAACAGGTCTGTATAATATAGAATGGTATTCTGTGCTGCACAGCTTTAGAGTAGCCCATCCATTTAAAAAATACCCTTTCCAGCTCTCACAACCATGCAGTGATTTCCTTTTCCCCACTTTCCTCACCAATTGTAGGAATAAAAACTATAGCTCTTAGCTTAACTACAAATATCAGGCTGATCACCAACCTACTCCCCCTCACCAAAGGATCCAAGCTGTGTTAATTCTCCCCTGGGAATTCAATCCCAATGCACATCCTCATTTAAAGGCCCTACCAATTATTTAACCCCTCAGTAATGTACTCATGAAATGTCATCCCCTGTGCTGGCCCGGAAAACCATCTTGGAGTGACCCTCCATCACACAGCTGCCTTATGAGGAGGGAGTGATGGCATTTGCTAATTAGCAGCTTGCCCCTCATCTTTGGCAGCAAGGAGATGGGGTTATTTTTAGCAATCACCCTTGAGGCTGCTGGTTTGTGGGCAGTAAAGGTTAGGGTTTTTTTTTTTCCTCCTTTACCCAAAACATGAGAGCGCGTGTCTGAACACGCACAGCAAGGCCAGCTTAATTTCTGTGCAGTGATGGATTGAGGGTTGTTCTTTCTTTTAAGGGAGAGCCCACAAAAGAGGATCTAACCCCACCTGAGCAGTGCAGGACAGTTCCCTCTCTGTGCAAAAGCCACGATGCTGGTTTTGCCTTGTAATACCTTTTTTGTTTTCCTTCTGCCCACCTCAAACTTTGTTGCCCCAAGTTGACATTGAAGCACCTGCCTGTGTAATGCAGAGCTATAAAAACCACCAGCCCTGCTCTGGCTACACTCATGTCATGGTTTAGCAAGGAGTTGCTTTTGCTTGGTAACAGGGGGAGCGGGTTGCAGTGAAGACCCGGTAAAAGTTTTTGGACTCTCCCCTGGCTCTTGGGTTCAGACCCACCCCCCGGCCCGGCTGGGCCAATCTGGTGCCTCTGTGATCACTATTTAGGGACAGGAATTTGAAGTACTTGGCAGGGGGTGTAAGGGTGGTACAAGATGGAGGCGATCATGTGGACCCCACAGTCAGAGAAGGAGGAAGGAAGGAGGAGCACCAGACCAGAGACCCCTCTGCAAGCCGTGGTGACAACGCAGGCAGTACCCCTGCAACCCATGGAGGGCAATGGCAGGACTCAGAGCCACCAGCAGCTCCGTGTGAGTGCGCCTGGATGGGCAAGAGACTATGTGAGGAGGCGGCCATGGCACAGGACATGCTGGAGCCTGTGTGCNGGCTGGTCGGACTCTTCATCTCTGTACCATTCTGTGTGGTTTTGTTTTGGTTCTGTTTTGGGGTTTTATGCTTTAGTTGGTATTAAATTATTTTCTGTTTTCTTCCCCAAGCCGAGTAGCCTGGTCTGTTTTGTCCTGCACCTTAAGCAGCAATTAAGCTCTCCCTGCACTTTAGCAGTCCTCAAGTTTTTGGTACTTGAGGCTAATCGTGGTCTTTTGTTCACTGATGGGCCTAAATCAAGACAACTGGGAAGGACGTAGCAGCAGAGAAGCAGCCAGCGATGAAGAAGAGCCTGAATAGAAACCCTCACAACAACCATCCTTCTGAAAAGCAGAGACAGTTTTCTTTGGTGAAGGTTGTGTGCAGTGGGAAAGGACAGAAGAGCAGCTGTCCTGGGGGACTGGACCCAGAGATGCCATCAACCTTGACATCATCTCTCAGTACACAAACCTAAAAGGCATCTTGTGAGTGCTCAGAAAAAACAAGCTTTTATCTATGATTAAGTTTCCAAACTGCAGGATTCAGCAGGGGCTTGGGCTCTACTACCTCTTTAAATGCAGCCAGAGTGTCATTTGCATTTTCAATTTGGCTGAGTGTGGTTAAAAAGCAGAGAAGGAAACACGTGAAATAACCTCATCCTATGTAACAGGGTGGGACACCCAGGTGTCCTGGGGCCAATGGGTCCCATCATGGCATCCCTGGGTAGGGCTGTGGTCCTGGAGAGGAGGAGAGAGGGTACAATTGCATAGGAGAAGGAGGAAAGGGAAGGAGGAAGGTGTATGGGAATAGAGGCTCCTTGTAGGGTCCATAATGCAGGACCTTTCCTGGGATATGAGACACTAGGGATGTGATGTGCCACATGCCACCACCACCACTTGCAAGCTGATTATCTAAAAAAGGGTTGTATAAATTATTATAGCTGGGTGCCTCAGGACTCAAGCCGCATTCCTTTCCCCAAACTCATGGAAACTGAAGCAGATTCACCCCATCCACCAGCTGGACCTCCACCAGGAGCATCACTGCCAAAATGCTACAAGAGGTAGAAAGAGAGGAGCAGGACAGCATCAGGAGCTTCAGCAAGTCCTTCACTGAGCTTTATGCTGTTCTGTGCTGTTTTGCTCCTGAGCAAAATTATCTTTTGACACTTGAAAGTGTTGTGGAAGTTGTGGAAGGAAGGTATGGATTGGAAGATGTGTTTCCCAAGTGCTCCCTAACTAGAAAGTTAAGGATATAATTGCTTGCCCTCTGGGATGCAGAAGAACAGACTGAGCTACCCCTCATTGGCTGCATCCATTTCTAGGGGATTGATTTATTCCTTACTAGTGGACACATCTGAACTTTGCTTGTCGGTGTTAATTAGTGGGGATTCAGTGCGATTCATTACAGCTATGACCTCTCCTTGGTGCAGCTGCACTTTAACGAGAGAGCCATCTGTTTTACCCGCTCGGCTCTGCCTTCATTCCTGCCCCCTCTTCCCATCACTTGTGGGGTATGGGCTGGAAATGTTGCCTCAGAAATTACAGGTTACTGCTGCTGCTGCTGCAGTGGGACAAGGCAACCAGTTCTTGGGGCCCAGCCAAGGCACCTGGAGCATCCATCAGGCCGGCAGTGCCCAGTGGGGTGAGCTGTCAGCACAACACCTGCCACCCCATCCACTGCCCTCCTTGAGCTGTGGCCAGGGGTTCCCCTGCTTGGGTGCAGAGGATGGCTCGAGTGGGTAACACTGTTCCCAACACTCCCCCTCGAGAGCCTTTGGTAGAGGGGTATGTGTGGCAGGGAGGGGGATGGCTGGAATGTCACCGATGGCTCAGAGACATCCAAGAACTGGGACCTTTATCTTGGCAATGGAGCGCTATGTCAAAATGTCAAAAGCAGGACGACAACTTTGTCAGGGACACTGTAAGAACAATTAAGCTTGAAACGATTCACTCTTGTATATGTATGTCAAAACCAGACACCTGGGTAAAGCCTGTCACGAACCACCAATGTCTGCCAAACAATGAAGAAACTAGTAGCTGTAAGGTAATTGTGGCAAGGAGAGATGGTGACAACCAACTCATGAAGAACCACCAGACACTACTGAAGACCCTCTCAGAGTACGTGTAGTAGGCATTTAGAATGACACAGTAATATTACAATTGTATGCAAATTACTAACCAATCATTGTAAATGGGAGTGTATAACCTTGTGTATAAATACACCATAGAAACTTGTGTTGGGCCTGCTTAGTTTGTGGAATTACCAACTGAGCACCCAGACGTACACAAACCTGAAATAAATCAGTGATCTCTCTCCTGAGTGAGATAATGTGTCGACAAGCAGGGATGACTTTGCAAGCCCAACATGAAACGCTGGCTCAGTTGACCCAACTTGGGGGATTCAGGGATGGAGGAATCCACTGGGTGGGTTGGAGAAAAAGTGGGGATGGGGCAGGTTTTTGGGCCGTGATGTGACATCAACCAAGAGAGATCACTCCTCACTGGGTGTTTTTAGGGTAATGTAGGTGGGGGGATGGAGGCCATCACAGGCTTCCATGCTAAAATGATGGCCCAGAGATCCCAAATTTCAGGCTAGCCTGACGCATTTTAGCATTCTCCTTGCCCATTACCTGCTCCCAAAGGAATCTGCCCCGAGGGGCTTTTTGGGAGCTGTCTGAGCAGCAACAGTTGGGATGGAGCCCTCTGAGTGCCCTCCCATCCCTGCTACCAAAACCTGGCCCAGGCAAAACCACTACAATGTGACACCCTGACATAGGTGCTGGAACCTCACCCTGGACACCTGCTAGAGAAAATTACGGAGAACCAGCTGAGTCCCTGGAATTCATGATCTGCTTGTCCAGTTGACTTTTCTAACAGCTGCTTTTGAGGGCTGCAGGTGGTCTGGGTTTCCTATTTTCAGGTGATCCACTGAGCCAGATAAAAGCCTCAGCTACCAATTTCCTTGGAGATTTTTTGGGTCATGATGGGCAAGACAGCATTTGCGGTCCTTTTGTTTTCTGGTGGCCATACACCAGCTATGTCTGTGACCCTCCTTCAAGTGAAAGAAGATGAGTTCCTTGTGTTTTCCTTTTTCATGCTGCTGCTACTTGGCTCTCCTCTGCAGCTCTGCTTCATTCCACTTCCTTGCTGCTTGTATGGGGCTTCAGAGCTGCTGATGCCTGTGTTGTGGGATGTCCTTCATCTCTTACCAGGGCTTGCAATAGTCTTTGTCTTGCATTGCCACTGGTTGTCTTTTTCCCTGTTGGGCAAACTGAGGCAGGGTAGAAGCCTGAAGTCGGGGAGTTGGAAGAGGACATTAAGAAATGCTCTTTATTTTGCACCTGCCTTCCTGAGGGGTGAACAACTTTACTTTGTGCTTCTCTTCCCCTTTGTTTCTGGTTGCATTTAGTTGTCTTGTTAATGATGACTTTCTTGCTAGTTTGTGCAACTTGAAACATGGATACCTCTAAGACGAGGACTTGTGCGAAGCCGTGTGCTGTTGATGTTCAAAGCTGTGCAGAGGAAAATAGAGATGTGTTTTCACAGAGGATATGGAAAATGGAAAGGCTGAGGAATTTGCATTTCCTATCCTTCAGTGTTAAACCTGCTGGGCAGGTGGGAGCAGAGCCCAGCAGGACCTTGCCCTGGGTTGGCACCTGTTTTGGGGGATCCAGAAATGGGATGTGAGCCTCTTCCTGTTCCCATGTGGATATATCCCTTGTTTTGTTTTTTCCCCCCTCTCTGCTAAGAAAGGAGACTCTAGCTGAGGGCTGTAATGCCAAAGGCTGACTGAGGCTGTGGTTGGTACTTTTGCAGGAAGCAATGTCCCACACAAATGTGCTTTGTTTGTTCTGCAAAATGAATTGCCTCTCTTCGGCAATATCCTCCCAGGGTAGCTGCCCTTCAGTGCAGAGCTTGGGAACAAGCCAGAGCCATGTAGGCATACCTTTGATTGTACCAGGATGGATTTTCATGGCAGTCCCTGAAAAGTGTTGCTGGACATCACAGATCAGGGAGACTGCTGGGAGAAACCCCATCTTTTGGAAGAGGACAGCCTCATGGATGTTGTGCAAAGCTGAATGAGAGCTCTAAAGGAACTGGAGATTTAATGTATTGTGTTGTCTGAGGTGTGGGGTTTGTGTTGTGTTCTCTCTCTCTCTCTCTTTTTTTTTTTTTTTTTTTTTTAAATTCCCAGCAAGAAATAATCTTCTTTTCTGGTCAGAATAGAAATGGCTTGATGCCATGAGGCAAAAAATTAAAAGGAAGATCTCCCTGGTGCTGTGATGATTTGCAAGGCTAGTGAGAGGCTACATAAGGCGTTTTCAAACAGAGTCCAATATTTTCAGTGCTTAAAGAGGGCCCAACTATGTGACAGCGTTTTTGAAGCCCTGATTTACAATGGACCCAGGCTTTTTGCATTATAATTTGCTGTGTGAAGTTCCAAAGTCACAGTACTTTCAATAATGAGGAGAGAAGCCCTAATATGATGAGACTTCTTTTGTATTGTATTTAATAAAAAGCTAAAAATGTGCTAATTTGTAAATCCTGTTGTGGTAGTGGCATTGGAGGCTTTTCAAAGGCATTACTGACTTAGGAAGTATTAAGGAAAAAAAAAAAAGACATTTTGCTACTAGCAGAAAAGTCAATTACAATGTTTCTACACTTTAGAAAACTGCTGATGCAGGATGGGAATGAATAGAACAGTCCCTTTGCTTTGTATTACAGGATTTGAGGGGTTTTGCTGAGAAATGTTGGGTTGTTTTTAAGCTGTGTGAAGTACTTAAACAACGAGCTAAGATAAGCTTTGTGTGGTTGGGACTTGTCTCTGGCCAGGGAGTGCTGGAAGGAGAAGGATTCCCTTGGGCTGATCCCAACTGGAGTTTGATTGTTTGCTAGCCTGGTGCCATGCAGATTGCCTGGGACCAAGGCAAATGATCAGAAATAAAGTTGTAGCAGGATTTTACAGCTGTGCTGTCCTCTCCCTGACAGGGGAGGAGCATGTGCCAGAGTGCTGAGTCTGGTACAATCTGTTCCTGGCACTTTGCACATGAGCCCTGTTGATTTATCAAAAAATGCTTAAACCAAGAAAGAGGACAAAATAAGTACCCTTAATATTCTCATCCTAGTTGGACTTGATGATCTTAAAAGATCTTTTAAAGTCTGTAACAGGTCCATGAATTAACCACTGTGCTCTCAATGGAGGTTTTTTCCCATCTCCTGGAGAAGAAAACAGCAGAGTTTTCCTAAGCTGCTGGGGAGTAGAGGGTTGGGAGCTCTGGGAGCCTGGCTGTGGTTGCCAGAGAGCTTCAGTGCTGGTTGCAAAAATCCCAGTGCTTTCAGCCACTCCTGATAATCCTCTAAGGCAATCCAGGCAAAATAGCTCCTGCAAAATTGTCAGGGATCAGAGAAGGGCTGTCATGGTTTTGAACAGGAGTTTCAGTGTCTGATCACAGGGGTTTGGTGGCAGTGGCATAACCCAAGTGCTTGACATAAGCCATAGACCTAATAATATCTGAGTCTCGTGGTGGATGCATCAATTCATGGCGGACACTGCCTTTGCCTGGTGAGACTCTTTCTACTCCCTTCTGCCTGCATCTGGGTCACCTGGGCTGCCTTTGCTTGGCTGCAGCCCTGAGAGCTTGCTACTAGGGATAGTGCCCAGGGTCTGCAAAGAGGCCATGGGCTTCTTCCCTGGGTGCCTGGTGGGTGCTACAGAGCAGTGTGGACGTGATGCCTGAGAACATAAGGCTCCACTTGTGTTTGGTTTCTTATTCATCAGATTCCAAGTGCTAGAGTAAGCTATGTGTGTTCCTCAGGCTTAGTGTTGGGTTTGAATCGTTGGCTGACATCCAAGCTGAGGCAGAGTAACCACTGTGCACCTGAAATCCCCATGATGACATTTATTTGCCTTATGGCAAATTGTTAGTGACTTATTTGTAATGGGAGCAGGTCTGTCAGGTGCAGCTTGAGTATCTGTTCTGGCTGGTTTGGCTGATGCCCAGTTCATGGGAATTGGGGGTATTTTGGAGAGGTAAAGGTGAGGTGGGGAAATTGTACAACTTACGATTCTGTGTTTCTGAGAGGGGCAAGAATGGCTCCTAGATGCTTCCCTGGATGAAGGCTGAGCACCCCTCACTCACCATGCAGGATCCTACAAAGCTGGCATTGAAACCTGAACTCCTGCTCCAAGCATGGCCTCAGGGACTATATTTAAAGCACATTAAAATCTCTAGGGCAGGGTTACGACTTTATTGCCTTTGAGAGACTAAATTCACATTTTCTCCCTCTTGGTTCCTCCTCGAGTGTTTCCAGGGGAGTTTCCCACTTGGTGTGGTAAAAGTAGAAAGATGGAAAGTGAGCATGAACACTTCTAAAAAGTCATGTCATATGTAGCTCTCCTCAGTTTGGGGAAAGTGATTAAGACAATTAATTTATTGGTAAATTATCTTATGATGAAGTACAAAATAACTGCAATGAAATGCTGACATTCACATTAATACCAAATTAGTTACTGTATTATGACTGTTCTTACAATGAATGCCCAGTAATTTAATAGTAATGGGACACTTAAATAATTCAACCAATAATTCTCTAGATCACTTACATATATAAATGAGCATGTCAGTGTCTTTTCTCAACTTTGGTGCTGCTGGATTACCTCTCAGCACCATATCCAGAGGCAAGGCAGCAAGGCAGCCTGGCATCTCTCTGCCATACCATAAAACTCGCCTCTTGTTGCAAAGGGGATTTTCTTCCCTTCTCAGATTTTGAGATTGCTGTGGCTGGAAAGCAGTACACAGTTGCCGTGCAGCTGGGCTTAGCAAAGCCACAGTCTTGTGGTGAAAGATCTCTGGGTAGATCAGGCCTGGCAGAGAATCTCTAGCATGTTCTTTGCAAGAGTTCTATTTAGCCTCACAGTGGGATGGGCATTGGAGACTTTCTTGGGGAAAGAAAAAAACAAAGAAATGCAGTTTACCTGGAATGTGGCCACCATTGCAAGCTACACCTAAAGGACAACTTGCCACAGTGCTTCCCCCTCACCCCCTTCCACTAAAATGGTGAATACTAGAGGAAAAACAGCAGGCTTCTGCTCTGCCAAACACTGCTGGGATGGTGAGAGGGTTGACTCGTGCTTCTGCATGGAGTTAGAGTCATGTCCTTAGAGATGGATGTTGCCAGTCAGTGTGTTACTTTGCTATCTAGATTGCACTTAACCTGCTGAAATATTAGTTAATGGGCTTGCTTACGTCCAACCTAAATGCAGTCTTTTCATCACAGTGCATTCTGCTGTCAAACCTGTTGTGGAGAGGAGTATTCCATTGTCGGCAAGATTGAGGACAGAATGATCCAAATTAGTTTTCTTGCAGATGAGAGCAGAGATGAGGGTTTTTTTAAACACAAATTCTGCCACCTCTGTGGAGAGGCTGGCTCTCATCATTGAGAATGAAGTTGAAGAGTATCTTTTTTTTAATTAGGATGTACTGACAAATTTGTGAAGCCAGCAGCCTGCTGCAAGCAAGTGTCTGCAAAGGAAGAATACAGACAGGCAAGCCAAAGTTTGGGGTTGCTCTGTTGAAAGTGATTAAATCCAGGGTCTGGGAGCTCATCCAGGGTCCCTTGTGTGGGTCCTGATGAGGCTTCAGCAGCCAGATTACTGCTGGGATGTCTGGGGAAAGGACTTGTGTATACCAGAAGCGTCCTGAGGTGGTATAGAGGAGATCTAGCGAGCATCTCCTCTGTTGTGAGATTTTCCCCTTGGCAAGGAATGCACCTTCAAGGTTGAAAGACTGAAATGCAGGAGAGCCTTGTACCCAAGCACAATGTAGCTGGAGAGAAACTAGTACAAGCCTGAGCTGGGGTGGCTCTGTCCAATCCACTGTGTAGTGTGGCAGTCTGTTCTCCCCTTGGGGAGAAAACTCAGTTCCCTCTGCTGTACTCCATGATGACTGCTTGAATTATTTTCTTTGCCACTAGTTGCCTGCACAAATCCCTTCAGGCTTTTGTTCAGACTTAGTCATTTTCAGGAGCATCTTTTTCCATGCAATTTCTTCCTAGGAGTAGGACAGGTACAAAATCACCCTCTTTTCAGCAAACTTTATGAGAGCAGCTTCTCAAACAAGTTTTTGGGTGGGATATTTTCTTTCTGTGGGGTTTCTGTCCTAAGGCATGTAGTACTGACTATCCAGATAAAAGCACATTTTCTTCAAGTCCCTTTCCACTGCTTCTTACAAAATAATTCTATTCTAGTAGAGGAAGCAGAGAGAATAAAGACTCGGGGTAGTACAAAGATGAGGAAATGTTTAAAACCTGATAGGGCCCTATTACATAGAGATATATCAGCAAGAACTTACTAAGCAGTGAGCAGTGCTACCCTTGGGAGTTGTAACAGAGTATTTATGATGTGCTGTCCTCAGCCTGTCCTTCCCCAAAATAAGTTTGCCTGGTCTGTGCTGGAGAAAACCTGAGCAGCTTCCTACAGCAATGCAGCCCTTGCATGTCCCAGCCTGCCTTTAGTGAAGGTATAGAGAGGTCCTTTGACTCTGTGGAGTTGGCGTACTTTGTGTTTTTGAACATTATCCGTTGTCAAGCCATAGAATCGTAGAATAATTTTGGTTGGAAAAGACCTTTGGGTCCAACCACTAAGCTCACACTGCCAAGCCCACCACTGAACCATGTCCCTCAGCACCTCATCTACATAGCTTTTAAATATCTCCAGGGATGGAGACTCTATCATCTCTCTGGGCAGCCTGTACCAGTGTCTAACAATCCTCTCAGGGAAAAAGTTCTTCCTAATGTCCAATCTAAACCTCCCCTGGTGTGACTTGAGCCCATTTCCTCTTGTTTTGTCACTTCTTACTTGGGAGAAGACACTGACTCCCACCTTGCTACAACCTCCTATCAGAAAGTTGCAGAGAGTGATTATGTGTATTGAGAATTGAGCTGCCTCTTCTCCAGGCTAAACACCCCCAGCTCTCTCAGCTGCTTCTTGTTAGACCTATTCTCCAGACCCTTCACCAGCTTTGTTGCCCATCTCTGGATGCGCTCCAGCACCTCCATGTCCTTCTTGTAGTGAGGAGCTCAGAACTGAACACAGCACTTAAAGTGTGGCCTCACCAGCACCAAGTACAAGAGGAGACAATGACTTCCCCGGTCCTGTTGGTCACACTATTTCTGATACAAGCCAGGATGTCATTGGCATTCCTGGCCACCTGAGCACACTGCTGGCTCATGTTCAGCTGGATGTCAATTGATGCTGCCATGCCCTTTTCCCTCAGGCAGCTTTCCAGCCACTCTAGAGTTCTTGTGATCCAAACGCAGGACACGGCACGTGGCCTTGTTAAACCTCATATAATTGGCCTCAGCCAATCAATTCAGCCTGTCCAAGTCCCTCTCAAGTGCCTCCTTGTCCTCAAGCATATAGTTCATACATAAGTATGCTGCAGTTGGATATGAAAGCAGGTGTTTGTGTCTCTTCTTTGTAAAAGACCCCAGTGAATGACATGCCATACTGATGTAAAGGCAGTGCTGTCTTCATCAGTGTCATGTAGGATGATTCAAACTTTTAGGATGTTCTAACCACTGTTTATAATGCTCTTCAAATTGCTCATTTGTGAGAAAACAAGACTGATTGCATATTAGCTGCAGCACTATCAAATTGTATAATGAACTACTTGGTACATGCTGCTCTTGTTATTCGTGATATTTGGATATGAAGCCCTAACATGGTCTATTGAGTAGGAGGCAGTATACCAAAGCACACTACCAGGGAATCTCTGCCACCAATGTCTTGGGTCCTTCTGCGCAGATGATGCTCCTGCCCCAGAGCTTCATGGTTTGCTGCTCACACTGAAACAGCCTCTGTGATCCCACGGGCTGTATCTGTCCATGGCATCATGCGTGGGGCCTAAATGTGATGGGGAAGACTTTCAGCAGTGGGCTGCTTAAACACAGCTTGCAGGATCAGACTTAGAAGGAGCTGAAGCTGGTCCAGGTGGATATGGTTTAACACAGCACGAAACAACCTTTTAGGAAGACCAGTAGGCCTATTGGAGATTGCTGTCGCTGCTGCTGTTCTGATATATGCAGGGTTTTTAGGCACCTAACACATTGCTATTTGTGCAAATAAGGTAATTGGGCATTGTTTTCTATTGCAAAGTAGATCCTTAAGACAACCACCAGAATGACCATGACCTCACTGCTTTTGCTTTTGTTCTCATTAATGTTTTCTGCTGACATCCACATATATGAATTAGTCTGTGGCATCAAAAGGTGAAATGGTGGTGGTCCTCATGCAGCTATGTAAATATTCAGCTTGTCATAGATTGCATTAAGTGTCTTGTAATCCATCCCAATTAAAAAGCAGTCTTTATAGCTGTAATAGTTTTATTAAGAACTGTAACACATTAGACCTACAGATATATAAAGCAGTTAGTTTTATAAAGCATATAGGATATTAAAGTAATGAAAGACATTAATGTGATATCAATTTTTAAGGAGAGTTACTTGCTGAAATAAATGAGTATAGCCTAAAAGTTGATAGCATGTTACGGTCCTGAGTAATGAACCCTTCTGCCCCCTAGAATCTCTTAGAATAAATAATGCTTGAGCAAGTCAGTGGTCATTAACTCTTTATCCTCCGAGAGTTAACTAACACATCCACGGCTAACTTGTTAAAGAAGTAATTCAGAAAGGTACTGTCTTTCCTGGAATACCTATAACTTGGGGTACATTATTCCGATGTCTGCTTTCCTAGCATCTTCCCTTTTCAGTAGAGCTGTGACTGGTATTGTCAGAGGCAAAAGTCTTCAGGAAGTTATTTTTTTCCCTCTTCCTTTATTTGGTTTTCCTTTTTCTACTTTCTCACTGTTTGCCAGTGCTCTGATTCGTGCTTTACCCAGTGGTGTCTTGGCATACCAGGCCTGGAGAATCAACAAAGGTGTATGTTTTAATAAAACTTTAACAAAGAAAAAAAAACCAAAGCAAAACACTCAAACTTTTTACTAGTACAAAGGAATATTCTTTTAAAAAAAACCAAAAACCCAAACTCTTAAAATCCTGGCTGGCTTGTGGAGAAGCAGAAATTAAATCCTCAGATCTCTTGAGAACATTATTATAACAAGAAGTGTCGCAATTGCTTGCTTGAACTGTGTCTCATTAACAGGAATACTTAGCTGAGCCATTTGTGTTGCTATAGTTATGGGAATGTTAGAACTTCTATGATCAACCCAATTTCTGAGGTATATATAGCTCTTTCAAAAACTCCCTCTTGTCTGAAGCTTGGCAATAGACAAAGCGTATACTTCTCCTGTTCTGCAAATCAATCCAGACAGTTTTTTTTTTTTTATTTCAATGAGAGAGCTTAAGAAGGAAAACAAACCCTGAACATTAAAATCCTGTTCATTGCTTTCAACTGCCTGCTCACAATCCTGTGACTTGTAAATGATTTTGGTATAGTTTCTCTGCAAACTTGCCAAGTTTCTGGACCAAAATGTCAAGAAGCCAGCTCTAGACCATGTGAAAATAATGTAAAGTGAAGGAGAAAGCAATACTTTAAAGTTTGTAACCTGTAGGAATTGGTCTTTCCTCTTATGTGCGTACAGGAACATTTATCAATGAAGTCCTGCCTACACCAGAGATTAAAATGCAACTAGGTGTTGACATGATAGATAAAATGCCTTCCCTCTGACTGTATTAATCCATGTGCTGCTCCTGGAATGAATGTCTTTCCTCTGACCGCAGATCACTATTTAATGCTACAACTGTGACTCTTCTGCCCTCTGTTTGGGTTCCTGCTGTCTTCAATCTTCCTACCAAATGCAGCATCCTGTAAAGTCTGCCTTTTCCTTAGGATCCATCCAAAATGCTGCCTCCAGATCAAGCCTGGTAAGGCCACTCCTAGGGATGTGCCTTGCCTTGTTTCCCAGTATGTGTTATAGACAGGCAGCAGCAAGAGATGTAGCTGGGAGAAGAAGTATTGGAAGTGTATAAGGAAGAAACCCCTTGATGTTTCTCTCACAGCCCAGACAGTCCTTCCTATGTGACACTGCTTAAAGGCTTCCTCTGAGAAAGGGGATGATCCTGTTTGGATCTCTTGTCTTGTAAACTAAATACTGTAAGCAGGTAAATGAAGTCTGACAGTGCCAGATGTCCAGCTGGCTGCTGAGCAGCCCTTGCACTGAGTTCTCTGTTCTAGCTGCCTGAATTAGTTGAGCACCTTTCCTCCAGGAATCTCTACCCCACTGATTAACATGCCACATGACCTCTCATGCATCCACATTTAGATGGTGTCATGGGAGGTGTTTGGGTGGGGTCACTGAGCTCTCAGGGCAGTGGCACAGGTAGTTGAATTTTGCTGTCCTAAAAATAGTCTTGGGTCAAACTATTCCTGTATGTGGGAGAACAGACACAACTGGAACAGGATGGGGCAGGGAGAGGTCTGGAAATGACTGTTTCTGGTCCTTCATGAATGGATTAAGACAGACAAAGCGGTGGTTGTGACTCTTGGCTCAGGGAGGTATTGAGTTCCTCAGCAGCAGTTAATAACTGAGCAGTGTCTCTGGCTTTCTGTGTGTGATACACCATGAGGCCATAGAAATTCAATTTTCCTCTCAGGTTTGTTGTCCTGGGTATAAGGTTCTCGAGACCTTAAGTGGGAGATGGAAAGAACAATAAAACTCTAACTGCTTGCTGGGAGCTTGGTAGGGTGGAAAGCTCTGTTTAGTGAGTGCAGCCTGGGGAGGTCATCTCATTTTCCACTCTGAGCTGCTGATAAGGGGCTCTGCTGTGTGGGGCAGGAGGAGCCAAGTGAGCGTGATGCCTTCTCTTGTTCTATTACCATTTCTTAAGAAAATTAACCTGCCTGTTGGAATGTTATAATGGCTGCCTTTGACTCTTAAGCTGGTGGAACTGCTACAATGGGATTAATGATTAATCAGCTCCTCAGATGTGGTTAAAATAAAAGCAGATTTATCACTAATGCACGAGCATCCGAACTGGGGATGTAAGTTACAGTGATGGACCGATCAGAGTTAAAATGCTTGCTTGTTGGAGGAATGATGGCTACAGTCTTTGGTGTGGGCTTTCTTACGTTAAGTATTTTGCACCAGTCGCTGCCAGGCAGAACTGGCATGCTAGTCAACCTGCCCTTTGCTCCTTCGGGACTACTGTTATTTCTCTGTAAAGATTTGTATCCATCTCCTTGCTGTAACAATTTTTAATTTCAAAAATGTGGATGTATAATTGAGGCAGAAATTTGAGTAAATTGAGTGAAGAAATCACATTATTGCAAATTTTGCATTATTTATATTCATTTTGGAATACTGGCAGAATATAAATGTCAAACAGGGAGATTCATGTTTCCAGTGAATAGAAATCAAAGATTCATCACAGCGCTAATCTTCACTTTGAATACTGCATTTTAGCAGCCCCCCTTCAAAAAGGACAAAGAGAAGCAGCAGAAAAGGTCCAGCGATGGCAATGATTAGAGGCTCGGGAAGAAGGGCTTCTGTGCAAGACGAGACCGTGATATTGGAGTTAATTAATGCATGAGGCCACTTGGACAATCCGCTTCCCCTGTGCCATATTACAGGTGCTGGTACAAGGTTCTATGGCATTTAAGGGAAACAAATTTAAAACAGATAAAAGGAAACACTTTCTTAAGGGCTGCAATTAAATGCAAGGAAATGATAGCCATGGGATGCTGAGGACAGTATCATTTGAGCTGTGTTCAGAATGAAGTGTTGCCTGCATACTTTGTGCTGTACAGAACAGGCACATTTATAGTAAGTGGAATAAGATTCTCAAGTTAAACTTGCAGTAAATACTAGCTCTCATGTTTTGGGGTACAAATGGATTACTACTAGGAAATGATAGAGGGTTTTTTTTCTTTGCAACACTGAACCATTAGCCTTTCCCTGAGGAAAGATAGTGGTTTAGATAAGAAGCACGAGGAAAAAAAGAGTAATATGCCAAATATCACAAATGCTGCCTATGCTGAGTGAGCCAACTGGCTCTGAATGGAAATTGGAGAATATTGAACAGGACTGGGAAATACATATATATTTATCATTAGGTTAGCCGTGCAAGAAGACTTGGACAAAGTTGTTGGGAACTGCATCCTATTTATTTTGGGAGCCACTGTGGGGGTTCAAAACCAGAAGAGATTCAAACAGCAGAGTGAAAAGGAAACTTTTCATTCAGGAGAACTGGATGGGTAGAAGTTTGGGGAGATATGGAACTGAGAAAGCTCTTTGGGGTCTCTTGGCTTTGGTTCAGAAGTCCTGATCCATTTCGTGGCCCTGGCATGGGTTGCCTGCAGTTCCTTGGTACACAGCAGGGTTTTCCTGTTCAACGTCCGAGAGTTTTATGAGTCTTTAGTGGGCTGGAAGTGCCTTAGTCAAGTGATTTGCCATTCTTCTGGAGTGTCAGTGCTGCTCAGCTGCTGTGTTACATTCTGTTAGTTAGTTCAAGTCCAATTCATCTGTCTCTAAGCTACACCAAAGCCATTACAGCGTATAAATAGTAGACCTGTACTTAAGCCTGATAAACTTCCAGTTTATAGGAAAACCAAAAGCGAAAGCGAAAGCAGCGAAAGCAGAATTAACTGCTACATAAAGGTAATTCTAGCCTAGGGAAAGAAAGAGTAATTATTACCAAGACACATGTGGAAAAATTGTTTGCAGGATGATCCATGTATATTTGAGGTACACATAATACACCTCAAATGCACAAGGTTTGGCTTTCAAGTTTTTATAGCCCTAAGCGTGGGGAGTAGGATGGAGTTTGAGGTAGAAACTAGTTTTTGAATCCTGAAAGAAAACTCTTAAATGATTTCAAACATGAATTTTCTTATAAGATCAAGCCAGGTTTGCTGAACACCTCAGCCCTGAAAGAAAAAGGACCAATGTATTGTACTAATGGCATCTGCATAATTTATCCATGTGTGTGAAGGCCCCTGTGTTCAACAGGAGCTGGGTGCAGGCAGCAGGTTCAGCACGGCAGAGTGTCAGGTGTGCTGCCTATGCAGAGCTGCTGCCTGTAATAATGGCTCGTTGTCTTGGCACACTCATCTGCCCAGCAGTCTGGGCTGCCAAACATCCCAAAATAGGGAAGATAGGTGTTTGGTGCCATTGAGCCATACATCATCATTCAAATAGTGATGTGCTAACCCATCAGCAGAATTGGGACTCTAGATCAAATGTTCCTGGGCAAGGACATGGCAGGGGACAACAGACAGTTAACATAGTTCTTAATGCCACCTTAAATGTTTCTTCCTCCTCTTTGTACACTGGTTCCTGTCTGGCCAGTGGGGTCACGAACTCAGCAGTCCTCAGTGGTTTCCTGGTCATCTGCAGGAGGCGTAGCTCACTCAGGACAGCTTGCACTGCCTGGACGATGTGTCCCTGGGTGAAACCATCAGAAATCTTTGCTAGGCAGCTTATGCTTAGCAAGTCAGTGATTGCTCCACCATTCTGCTGGATGATGTGTTTCCATAACACTGTTGATCAGGACCCAGAAAGAGACAGTGATGAAGACATGCATTAATGAGAGCAGGAGAAATGTTTTTGCATTTAGAAACTGAAATAGGAAAATAAGGGATATCAGTCAGGAAAGCCAAGATTAAAATTTTTCTTCTTCACTGTTCTTCATCTACAGATTTGTAGCAGAGGGGCCTTCAGGCACATCTGTTCTTAAACTGTTAGTGATCATTTGTTGGCTACCAGTCAGTACTTTTCAGAAAGACATTGAGGGTACACATGTGTAAAAATAGAAAGGACTACTTAAATATGACTATGTGTATACACAGAAAGAGAACCCTAGTATCTAGCAACAGAACAGGGGGTAATGGGATGAAGCTGGAACACAAAAAGTTCCACTTAAATATAAGAAAAAACTATTTCACTGTTCAGGTGAGGGAGCCCTGGCACAGGCTGCCCAGGGAGGTTGTGGAATCTCCTTCCTTGGAGGTCTTCAAGACCCGCCTAGACATTTTCTTATGTGACCTGATCTAGATTGACCTGCTTCTGCAGGGGGTTTGGACTAGATGACCTCTAAAGGTCCCTTCCAACCCTACCATTCTACAATTCTACAAATCTATCTTCCCATTTGAGTATGTAGACTTAAGTACCCACCTGAGCAGTCTGTTGTGGTTTCTGTGATCCTGATCACAGGTTACCCCTGCTAAACTGAGGGCTCCTATGGAGATTCAATGTCTGGTTTGGAAGCTAAAGGCTTCAAGCTATGCAGGCACAGGTTCTTAAAGGTCAGGTGTAAATTTCCACAAGTGGCATTTTGCTTGTTATTTAATTGGTGAACCTGTTTGTATCTTTTAGCTATGAACCTCTGTGACATGGTTTGTGAAATGCCTGAGATTTTGCTTCCAAAAATAAACGTGCTTTGTTTTATCCTATGGAAAGTAACAGTCCATCTGAGAGAAACTTGGTAAAACTTTCATGCCGTCTCACCATGCCTTCCTTTAAAGCCTCACATGAATGCATTTGGAAAAAATAAATATTACACATAGAGACTCTAAAAGTTATTGAATGAAATGGCTCATGATTTGACTATCATGTGCCTTGAATGTTTATATGTAATATGAAATTGTTGGGTGGGAAATTAATGGCACTGGATTTTGAGGCAGTCATGCAATGAAGAAAACCTGCCTTATTTTTTTCTTCAGTTGCAATGTCTATCCTATGGACTTGTGCTCATAGCTATTGACAACTCTGTACTACATTTTTCACTCAGGCAAAGTGTGATCTTCCACTTGAATTATATCTATGCTCAATAATTATTGGCTGAATCACTAATTCATAAAAGAGGAATTGATGCACACAACAGTAAGCACTACTTCTGTGCAACCATATATTGTGTGCTGCAGCTTCTGTAGCAAGTAGGATTGTGCATAATAGGAGGTACTGACTTGCTGGATTAATGGCAAGAAAAACAGTTTAGGATCATGAATCTTCCAGTTTAATGATTTCCATTGTATGCTTACTGTTTTCAACATGTATAGATTGGAATATTCTGGTTTGTAACAGGAGGAAGGTAAAGAAATTCCTCCTAACATCCAGTCTGAAGCTCCCCTGGCACAACGTGAGGCCATTTCCTCTTGTTCTATTGCTTGTCACTAGGGAGGACAGATTGACTATCTGTCATTTCTTTACTGAAGGAATTTCTCTCCTGAAGGGGTTGTCAGGCATTGGAATGGGTTGCCCAGGGAGGTAGTAGAGTCACCATCCCTGGAGCTGTTTAAGAGAAGGTTGGATGTTGCATTTGGGGAAATGGTCCAGTGGTTGATAGTGCTGGGACAAAGGCTGGACTTGATCTTAAAGGTCTCTTCTAGCTGAAACTATTCTATGATTCTGTGTCCCAGAATACAACAGTAAAGGAAGACACAGTTCAGGGACCTCACTACACAATCATACCTTGACTACAATATTTTTCTGCATAATCACCTTATAAGGTCTCCCCTGAGCCTTCTTTTCTCCAGGCTAAACAATCCCAGATCCCTCAGCTGTTCCTCGGATGAGATGTGCTCCAAATCCTTTACTGGCTTGGTAGCCCATTTCTGTATCCTCTCCAGCATCTCCATGTCCTTCTTGTAGAGAGAGGCCCAAAACTGGACACAGGATTTGAGGTGCAGCCTCACCATACAGGGGGATGATCACCTCCCTCCTCTTGCTGACAGCACTGTTCCTGATACAGGCCTGGATGCCCTTGGCCTTCTTGATCACCTGGGCACACTGCTGGCTCATGTTCAGCCACTGTCAATCAACACTCCCAGGTCCCTCTCTGCCTGACAGCTTTCCAGCCACTCCTCCCCAAGCCTGTAGCACTGCTGGGGGTTGTTGTGACCTATCCAGATCTCTCTGTAAAGCTTCCCTACCCTCAAGCAGATTGACATTTCCACCCAGCTTGGTGTCATCTGCAAACTTACTAAAGGTACACTCTATCCCCTCATCCAGATCATTAATAAATATGTTAAACAGGAGTGACCCCAGCACTGAGACTCGGGGAACGTGTGACCAGCCAACTACATTTTACTCCATTGACATCAGCTCTTTGGATCTGACCATCTAACTGGTTTTACACCCAGGAAAGTGTATGTTCCTCCAAGCAAAGAACAGTCTTTTCTCTAAGAGAATGCTGTGGGAAACAGTGTCAAATGACATACTAAAGTCAAGGTAGACAACACCNGGTCCCTCTCTGCCTGGCAGCTTTCCAGCCACTCCTCCCCAAGCCTGTAGCACTGCTGGGGGTTGTTGTGACCTATCCAGATCTCTCTGTAAAGCTTCCCTACCCTCAAGCAGATTGACATTTCCACCCAGCTTGGTGTCATCTGCAAACTTACTAAAGGTACACTCTATCCCCTCATCCAGATCATTAATAAATATGTTAAACAGGAGTGACCCCAGCACTGAGACTCGGGGAACGTGTGACCAGCCAACTACATTTTACTCCATTGACATCAGCTCTTTGGATCTGACCATCTAACTGGTTTTACACCCAGGAAAGTGTATGTTCCTCCAAGCAAAGAACAGTCTTTTCTCTAAGAGAATGCTGTGGGAAACAGTGTCAAATGACATACTAAAGTCAAGGTAGACAACACCCACAGCCTTTCCTTCATCTATCACCCTATCATAGAAGGAGGTGAGATTTGTTAAACAGGACCTGCCCTTCATGAACCCTGCTGTCTGGGCCCGATCACCTGATTGTCCTGCATGTGCTGCATAACAGAACTGATCTGCTCCATCAGCTTCCCAGGCACTGAAGTCAAACTGACAGGCCTGTAATTTCTCAGATCATCCTTCTGTCTCTTCTTATATATAGGTGTTATATTGGCTGACTTCCAATCAGATGGGACCTCCTCAGTCATTCAAGACTTGATAAATGATAGACAGTGGCTTGGTGAGCACCCCTGCCAGTTCTCTCAGCACTCTATGATGTACCCCATCTGGCCCCTTAGATTTGTGCACATCAGTGTGGAGCAGCAGGTTACTGACCATCTCCTCCTGAACTGTAGGGGGGACATTTTGCTCCTTGCCCTTGGCTTGGGGGCTGACATTCCCCAGTGGACGTGCTTCTACTACTAAAGACTGAGGCAAAGAAGACATTAAGCACCTCAGCCTTATTACCAAATTTCCTTCTGGATCTAATAGGGGGTGGAGGCTTTCCTTGGTCTGTCTTTTATTGTTCATGCATTTACAGAAACTTTTCTTATTATTCTTTACTTGTAAAGCCAGTTTGACATAGCTGGGGGCATGATCTATCAGAGATAAGTGACATGAAGACTGTCTGTTTTCCTTGATGTGGCTGGTCATCGATAGGGATATTCAGGTCAGGAGCTGGTGGTAGCACACCACTGAGAATCCTAACTCTAATGTGTTTGGTGCTGTTCTGAATAGCCTAACTCCTTCTTTTTTTCTATATTATTTTTAAACTGAACCTAACCAGTACTTCTGCTCAGATAACTCACTGCATCCAGACTCCTTAGTACCCAGAAAAGTATATTAAAGCACATGGTATCTGTGATTAAACAACAACAAGAAAAAAAAAAATGTATTTCTGGGAGCAAAAGCCATTCTAATTCTACCATCCACTTCTGAAGAATATGGACATTTTTCTTAGAGTAATTGATTCACATTATTAAGCTTAATTTAACACATTTCGTGCTAATTAATGCTGAGCTACTGCAGACTTCAAGGTGATTTAAATCTGAAAAAAAACTTGCAGTTCTGGAAGTTTGTCTCTTTCTGTTTGTGTAAATTTGTCTGATAAAAGCCACTGTTTTTCTTGCAAGCTCTGACTCTCAGCATATGGGATGCTCAATGACTTTGTCAGCCTTTGGGAGCACCTGTCTATCACTGTAAACATTTGATAGACTAGACATGAAAAATCATGGATGCCTCTACAATTTCTCTAATGATGCAGAAGTACAATAGTGGACCTCGGTAGTGACAAAACTTAGTCCTTCAGACATGATTCTGTTTAAGGAAAGGCCTTGAAATTTATTGTTTAGAGCATGGAAACTGGATGGGAATGACAGAAGTTCAGAATACCCGTGCAAAATTTAAAAAAGCTGAAAATAGAACATGTGCACAAAAATAGAACCTAATCCTTCATACAGGGAAAACACATAGCTTGGGCTGAACTTGGTGCACAGTAAACAGCTTGTGACAAAATGATAATCACTGCTAAACAGTATTTTGAACTCCAGCTTCCACTTTTATTAGTTGATCTTTGGGATAGCTTATCTCAGTATTTACCTAAATTGTCAGAAATTCAGATGTACCTGGAGTATGAATTAAGTTTAAAGTCAGTTCTGAAGATAGCCAGATATTAAACACGGATTTTAAACAGTAGCCATCATCAGGATGGCTTGAAATACTTGCCAAATCTTGAAGAGTAGTCAGGCCTTGGAATTAGAATGATTTTTTTGTAAACTTCGCAGAAAGGCTTAAGATTAGCATCGAAAGGACGGTTGGTGGTTCCCACTACCAGCACTCTGTCCTGTGCTTTCAAAGCCTCGAGAACTTTGGGGAGGATCTTTCCAAGTAGTTTTGGATTCTCCTACAGCATGCACATGTAAATACAAGGAAAAAGGAGTTGTTATCCATGCTGTCAGTTTAGAGTTAATGATGTCAAGTTGTAAACATGCTATATATGACAGGATTTTGTGCTCTTTTAGTAGTCTAGTTGCATTTAGTATAAGGTCAACCTAAGTAGAAAGTGTCTGTCTCCTGAAAGTCAGGTAAACATGAGATTTCTGCTTATGTATTTGTGGATTTGTGCCTTTGCCTACTGAATTTGCTGGTCCTATTGTTGAAAAACAGGACAGAAGCAACTCATTTAAAGAGGGAAATCCTGGTTTCCATTTCAAGGAGAAACATTGCTTGGACCTGTGTACCAGATGAACTTTATCAGATAGAAAAATTCCCAGGGTACATAATCTGCTGTGGAATCCTCCCTGCTCTCGGAGGTTATGATCTACTAGCTCCTATCTGTGGTTTAAATGTTAAAAATAAACTCACTGATTTTTGCAGTCATTTCTAGCTTGCCAACACTCTAACCTAAGAACACAGCTCTTTGAACTCAGGAGTAATTTCTTTGCAATAATTCACTATTTGACTTTATATATTATTTAAATGTTTCACCACTATTTACAGAAGAGATGAGTATTGAGCAAAACTTCTTATTGGAAGGTTGTGTTTGATAATGTTCAAGTTAATATTGGTTGGAAGAGCTTAATCAAATTGCTGTGGTGTCACTATTGTTAATAAGGCTGTAAGTGATTAACTGGGTTAGGATAGTGTATCAGAAGTCTAATGACTTGGAAGCCACTTTGCAGAAATGACTGAAATATAACACATAAGTTGTCAACACTCACTTGAAAGCTTTGCTCTTTAGATTACCTTGTGATTTTATTTTTTTGTGTGTGCTATATAGTTGGCAGCTCCCTGAGAGACCTGAGCTTTAATTTCAGATCAACTTTTGTAAAATGTCGGTAAGGAAGAAACAAGGTCCTGCAAACCTTCCCAGGCAATGATAAACACCTGTGAATCTATGTTGCATGTATAATCTCTGTGATCCATTTTTTCTTGTCTGCAGTAGCAGACAGCTGACAGAAAGGAGACAAAACTTTGTTTTTTGGAGTGAAAGCTATGGAGGAGGGGAAACTGGGAAATCCCAAGAGTCTTGGGGTAGAGTCACACAGTTATTTGCTAGCTAAACTTGTCTTAATTACATCTGTGTTCTCATTCCTTTTTATTCTCATGGTCATACCATGCATCTTCCTAAATTTGCCAGTTGCTTAATCATGATGAATTAAACATGTTACAGCACTGAGGCTTTGGATGATGGGAACGTTGCTTGCCAGGATGATACATCCAGCTCATGTTTTTGCTCTTGCATGAATTGTTCCTGTGGCCATCACTCAAAGCCATCTGACATCTTTTCCTCTCCTCCTTGTGGTGCCTGTGCACCCAAGGCTCCCAGGAGAGTGGAATGCCTGCACTTGCTCCCAAAATGGCTTGTAAGCACAATAGATCTGCCTTGGAGCAAAGTAGAAGTCTTGGCTGTTCTCTTGCTCAGAAAGAAGGAATGCTGTTCTGTTCACACCCTGACAGTATGTTTTCTGTCCGAGGGCATGACTTCAAATCACAGGCTCTTATCCAAACTTTGCCACTTCCCTGTTGGGAAATTAATTTTTGGTAATGAACTTGGTTCTCTGATGGTTAAAATAACTCACTGTGACATAACTGCCTTGGAAGTTTTAGCCAACCTTGCCAGCTTTGGTCTGCCAGAGAGATCTGTTCACAGCAATGACTGAAATGTGGATTTACTTTGTTTTTAACACATTTTATTCTAGCTAAATTACTCTTGTGTTTTAGATGTCTGTTGCTATTTATAGATGTTAAGCTTTCCTCCTATTCATGTGTATTGGAAGGAAGTATGAAAGTCTTCCAAGATATGTTGAAATTGCTAGAAAAGTGAGAATTATAAAATTATCTTAGTTTTGGAGAGGAGTGGGTAGAGGAATTCCATCTCACTGAAATGACTGATAGAACAGTTCCTTCAAGTGAGAGAAAGTGTTTTCTGGGTTTGCAGTATGCTTTCTGCTGGAAAAAAAAATCAGGAGATGAGAAGAATCTTTCAAACAACTGTCTGACTCCCATTTCATCTCCCACAAAAAGAAATCCTAACTTATCCTCACCATTTAGGACATACTTTTTCTGGGTGACAAATTATATTAATGGATTCCCACTGATCTAGCATTGTTCATTGCTCAGCTTGTAGGAATATTAATTTTGGAACTTTAAATGATGGAACCAGTATCAAGAGACAAAGCTTAAACACCCCGCTCCTGTTAAGCCTACCGAGATAGACAAGCATTTATGTACTGGCAGCTCCTGTTATGCTTGTGAAACTAATGTGAGACCATAGCACACACATTTCAAGGGTATGTCATGAAAGCTAATAATTTCTCCACCATTTTGAAAGAAATGTGTCGGTAGCAAGAATGGCTGTTGAAGAGACAAGCTATGATTTCAGTCATATGCACCTGAGCTGGAGAGAAATGGGGTGAATTCTGAAGGTGACCCATTTTTATTTAACCATGACTGGCTGAACTGCTTGCACATCCTCCTTGGCCAACTAGGTTACATTGAAATACTTGACTACTTTTTATCCTCTAGGGAGGACTGGAGAGACTAGTTTTCTAGTGGGCATATGAAAAATTTAATGCTTCCTTCAACCAGGTTCTCAATCATGCCAGAAATGTCACGCTGAGATGGGTGAAGTGGCTTCCATTCACTTTGGCTTCTTCAGAGGACTAAACTTAGCTCATGTTCTCTGAAAACCAGTTGTCTTGCCTGTCCCTCCTGTTTCATGCTTTCTGGCTCCAAATATTGTTTATGTTGTGAGCTATCTTGAGACATGAATGATATCAAGCCTGGAGCCATCCACTTCCACCAAGAACACAAGAGACCTTTTCTTAAATGCCTGCAGGGCTCAGGATATGATAGCGGGGGCAGAGCTGATACCCCTGACTCCGAGCTGGGCAGGACAAGACATTTTTCGACACTAGTGGCTATCAAAGCAGACAAAGATCATGGATATTTTGGCCCTTAGTCTTAGTTATAACCCCCATCTGCACTTGCTGTAAAGGTTTGAGCCCAAAAGAAAGGTTCCCTTTTGTTGTAGGGACCACTAGAGGGCATTGGCCACTGCGCGTCCATCAGCCCATACAGCCCTCCCGAAGTAACTGCCTCATTGGAAGGATGTTTCATTGATCCTCCAAAATACAGCCTTGTGCTCATTTCGTAGTCTACCTGCACAAGATTCACCTTAAGGAAAGAGGTTTAATTTTTTCACACGAAAAAATAAAATACTTTGCAAGCAGAATGAATCTAGTCAGGATTTCACTCTGCTGCGGTGGTTGAGTTGCTGTGCCTATTGGGCAGTGTTTTAATTTTCTTTCAAGTGGGGAAGCTACATGAGAGAGGAAAGAATGGAAGCAATAGCAATAGGACTCCCGGGATCCTAAAGAAAATAATCTGTAAGCATAGCTATTTAACATAGTCTCTTTGTTTTCACAGTGGAAATTTATCCCTGTTAGTTTATTGTTCACTTTGTCTCCATCCAATTTCTCAAATTAATCGAGCTGAACAACTTCAGCTTGTCTTAACTTTCAGTTTCTTGCTTTCTATTTTGTAATTCTCCATTATTCTCTTCTACTTTTCAGTGTACTGATGAGCAGTGACTGGACAATTTTTAAATAAAGCAAGTATAGGTGTAGGAGAGAAATGTGACCTCTTAAGGGCTTTTAAGAAGCCACAAGACTCTCTTAAAAGAAAAATGTTAGTGAGACAGGCTATTATCAAGAAAACTTTGGCAGGTCTGGTCATATTGGTATGTGTTAAGCTAAGAAATACACTTGTTCCTTTGTGTCAATTGTAATGCAACATGAGAAATTATCTGCATCAAAAAAACCCAAAAATCCAAAAAGGAGCAACTCACATCTCCTTCAACCTTCTGCGCTGCTTTAGGAAATATTTTTTCTGTGTCTCCAATCCACAGGACTGAAGGCTGCAATTGCTTAGCCACCTAAGAGAAAATCGGGCAGAGAAGGCAAGAAGTTGATTAAAACGGCTACAATTTCATACTTGGGTGCCTATAATTATGTTTGAAACCATATTTCAGCAGTTAAAATTAGCTTGGTTTATTTTTTTCCAGGAATGTTCAGCACTCATGGATTTCACAAGCTTTGCTCAGCAGCCCTGGCAAATCAAACCATTTCTACTTAAGAATCTAACATTAAAAACCCAACCCAAATTGGGTCATTTTGATTGCTATGCTTATTTTATATTTCTCAACCCAAATTCAGTTGCAGTTCTTCAAAATGAAGCCTGGGCTCAGGGTTCAATAGCAAGGGATAATTACTGAGTGGCATGGTTTAGTGATGAGCTTGGCAGTATTAGTAATGAGACTCGATGATCTTAAAGGTCTTTTCCCAGCCCTTATGATTTATGATTCTATGACAGACCACCAATCAGCTTTAGACTGTCTGTAGGATTCTTCCCTGGTTTTCTGGGGATGATACAGATGGGACAGGCAAGACATGGCTGTTGTATGAGAAGTAAGGGTACTAATCCTTAAGTAAAACAGGCTGATATGGAATCTTCTGGCTTTAGAAAATAGCATTTATTTTGCAGTTACATCAACAATTAAAACCTGCTCAATTTGAAGGGGGGTGGGGTGGGGGATGGGGACGACTGTACAAATGGGCTTTCTGGCTCCAACGTCAGAGGCACTATACCTCTGGTTCACAGCAGGATGGCAGCAATGCTACAGGGTTTTTCACATCTTGCACTCTTCCCCTATTGCTATAGAAACGCCAGTGGTTTAGACATTCTGCTGCCAAATTTTAATCACTTTCCAGTGGCTCTCAGAGCTGTGCTAGTTTGCTCAGCAACAAAAATTATGGCTCAGGGAGTCAATGGGTAATGACAGAGAGACAGCATTCTTCTGTATCTTCTTCCCCCTCCCCTCCCCACCTTCTCCTGAGTTGAAACTGCTGCTTCCAGGAAGGAAGCTTGAAGCTTACAAAATCAATAGGTTGTATACATCATAAGCTCAGTTTCTGATTGACAGTCAGTGCAGGAAGAATTAAGTCATGAACAGATTTCTTCAAAGCACGGCAGTTCATTTTTATGGATACACTTCAAAAGCACCAAACGTGTGTGCGTGTATGTGTGTGTCCGTCTGTACAGTAAAAATATATTGAGACAGGGAAAAAGAATAATAAATGAGAGCTGTTAAACTTGTTTGCTCCTCTGTGCTGCTGATGGGGTGAAGTGGAAACAATGCTGTCTTTGGCATGTGGCATGTTATTTGTGGTAACTTGTCAGCCCTAGAACACCTCAAGTGGTACCTCCAAGTTCAGGACAGGTTAACCGAGGAAAAGTCAGCTTTTTCCTTTGGAAGGCAGGAACTCAAACATTTAGCATTAATAGAGAGGATATAAAAAATCAAAACATTGTGTCATAAAAATATGAAAACGCTGCAGAAACTGATGTGTGGACCTAGGAAATTATGTGAATGTTTATCTCCATGTGCGACTTCAAGGGTAACATTGCAATCCAACAGTGGATTGAGTGTACAAACTGGAATGAAATGACAGATTAAAATTGTACAGCAATACTATCTGCCATTGAGGCCAGATGCTTTTTAAATCTATCTCTTATCTATTTTCAGAGGTATGTTTGGCGTATTCCTAAGCCTGCAAGTTGCAAGCTTGAAAGGGCAAGCTTGTGGCTTTCATTGAACTGAGTTATGCAGCAGCCTTAAAATCAGGGGTTTTCTGCTGATTATTCTGCTAGTCAAGGGCTCAGACACCTGCAGGAAAGGCAAGTCAGTCCTACTGATTTGCACTTGTAGGTGAATTCAGTTAGCTCCTGAATATCTGTAAACAGGCTTGGAGACAAGTGGTGAAAGAAGAGTAATGTGGTAGAGTGGTCACAGAACACAGGTGGGACAATGGACATTCTTTTGTATTGTTAAGATTTGGAAAGAAAAATGTAGGGTGTAGTTTAAGTCGCTAACGGAAACCTGCAGTTTCTTAAAGAACTACATTTCTATTTCCTGTACTCACTATGAATTCTACTGTGATGTCTGGAAACTCTGATTCAGAGATTCTTATGGAACTCAGGACTGCTAATGAATGGATTATCAGCTGGGGCTTTCTGAAGTTTCTGGTGGTGACTTTTACTTTCTGATGCATAACAACCACTTTTAAACATGGCTATGTGTGTGCCTAGAAAGGGTGTGACGAGGGAGATGAGGCAGTGGGAGCCTGTTTCCCTTGAAACATGCTTTTCCCTCAAGTGAAAACTGGGCTGGTGGCATGCTGTCCACTCAAGTTTATGGGCTGGGTGTGCCATGCATTACCACCCTGATAGACTGCTGCTGTAGGATCTGCTGCTATTGTACTTTGTCCCTACTTCACTTATGTTTACAACCAAAGAGCTGCTGTGCATTTGCTTTGTAAGGAGAATAGACTACCTCTGGTATTTCTGCTTTGCAAGGGAGTGCAGCTGTATGAAGTCTGAGGAGCTGTGTAGCTGTTCTGGAATACATTCTCCATACCTATGTGTCTGCTGCAGTAGGATGCGACAGGGGGAGTAAGGGTGAGAGAGGTTACAGAGGCTGTAAAAACTGTTGGCTATGGTTGAACTCTGCTTATGTACTTCAAAGGTAACCATGTTGTCCTTCCAGTGGGGCCACCACAGTCAGGGAACTGCCGGTCTTCCCAATTTGCTTCAGAGATGACTTCTGTGGTTAGCAGCCCTCTGAAATGGAGCTTTAAGCCTTCAGACTACACTTTCATTTAAACTCTTAAAAATGCTCACTGTTGTTATACTTGTCATTTTTTTTGTCCCCTTTATTCCCCCATCAAGTAAGTGGAAATCCAACGCATAACCTCAATGTTGTTTCTTTCTTAAAGAGACACTTTCCTGTGCTTTCTGTTTAAGGCAATGTATCTAAATGTATGAAGTGGTCTGCATATATTTTTCTGGTGTTGATACATATCAATACAACAAAAATCAACACACCGTTTCTTCTTTTTAAAGACAGTTCAGACACCAGAATCTGTCAGCATCTCATTTAAATTGTTGGCAGATATGTAGCAGACTGCATAACTGCTGTGAAAGTGTGCTTCATTTGAATTATCCATGGATAGTTTGAATCCATGGATAATTAAATGCCCTGTACATAATTAATTTGTAATTGAAATGTTATTAGGTTTCCTGCCTTCCTTGATTTGTGGGAGCTGCCAGCAGATGGCTCCTTAACCCTTCTAATGCCTGTGAACTGCACTCTGATGGGTCACCCAGGCTTGAGGTGCTCTCAGGAAAATCATTCTGAAAAAAAAGCTTTCTTGTCCTTCTGCCCTGATCATCAAAGATCAAACAGCATTACTGAAAGCGTGGGGTAAAACTTTTGCAACTGCAGGTTAAATTGCTGCATTCAAAAAGCTGAGACACTTGTTTCTTGCAGGGCACACATGCACACACGCCTCCAAACCTGAAGGCTTCACTGGAATTTGTTTTGGAATGTCCCACACTAAGCTTTTCTGGAAGCTCAAGTTCTTGCAGAAAACTGCTCAATACTCTGGAGTTTGTACTCAGAGAAATGCTTCAAAACAGCTAAAGGGACCAGGGTTTAGTGCTGGATGTTGCAGTGCTGGGTTATGGTTGGACTTGATGATCTTTTCCAACCTAAACGATTCTGTGGTGAAATGGATGATTAGACTTCACCTGTGGGAGCCTTACCAGGCAAATATTCTAGGGCTGCAGTGATAATGCCACTGCATTCTGGTTTGTTAGACAGAAAAGGACCATAAATGCTGTTTTCTAACAGGACATGTACGATTTTTTACACTAGAGTAACAGAGTGTAAAGGTGCTTTGTCACAAAAGTAACACTGTATTTGAGCATTGGTGATATTTAACCTTGATGAGTCCAGGCCTCTAGCAGGATGAACCATGAGAAAATAATTGCTCTGGGACATCTGGAAAAAAAGGCTGACTGTACTGTTTCCAAATTTTGACTATAAAGGAAAAGTCTTGTGCAGTGTGGAAATGCTAATTAGGCTCCTGTCAACATACTAGGGTAAACTGTACCTGGTTCTTCAGACAGACAGAAAAAAAATGATCTGTCTGGAGGGACACTACAGCAGTGATTATGAATAAACGAACCTGATTCAGTGGAAAAAAAACCCAATTAATGACAGACTTCAAAATGTTGTTGCCTCTGAATACTGGGACCGTATCATTTAATCATAAAGAGACTCCATCATATTCTTTTTTTGGTGTAACACTTTTATAGCCATCTCTGATTTGGTAAATACCATGATAACAGAGTCCCTCAACAGTGATTCAAGGTGCTGAAATATTTCTTCACCTTCCTGTAAAACTCCTTGTTCAGTGAAGACAGCTACACAGCACACACTTGAGCTGTTGATACACACAGACGACTTCTCTGCTGGTATTTCCTCCTGGCCACCTCTTTCTCAACCTTTTAGCCTTGTCAGTGTTGCACTAATAACACTTTCCCATGTGTGGCTTTTCATACAATGTGCTTTCTGTGTGTGGTTGTGACCGTGGTAAAGGACCTGAGAGGGGCTGTCTGACTCTGGTAGTGATTAACCTGATGGCTGTCTTATGGTTGCTAATGGAAGGCCAGGGCTTGTCATTTTTATTGCCTTGGAGTTAAGCCTTATGAACTACCTGCATTTTTACATTTCAGTGTCATGGAGCCATGCATTCTACTTTCTCTCCTCGATTCTTTCTGGAGTTTTGTTTCTGTGCATCCTTCACTCTCCTTTGCATCTTTATGTAAGCTGTTGCACTGCAGCAATGTTTTGTGCCTTGATGGGAACAAGGGAGATCCAAGCCATTGGTTGGTACAAGCTGCAGAGAGCTCCACTGAGTTCAGGCTGGCTCAATTCACGGAAAACTGAATTAATTTAAATACTCCAGCATGTTATGGCTCATGCTTGAAGGATGAGTTTCATTTGGGGGGACTTTTGGGAAATGCTTCTATTGGGAGGAGACTGTTCACTCTGAAGCGCAGCTAACCTGGCAGGCATTGTTTGCTGTGGCTTTAAAGACAAGACAAGTCCTTGGGCTTGGTGTTTGCAGCTTCTTTCAGTAGTTTTCCTATTCACTATTAATCTTCCTATTCACTATTAATCTGCCTATTTGAATAGGCAGACTGCAATGTTGTTTTCCTGTTCTGGTATGAGAAGTCATTTCCTCTGTATGACATTTAAAATGCCTGTTTTGAGCAGCACACAAGCCTTTCTTTTGGATCAAGGCTGGTATGTCTCTTGCAAGTCTCTTCCCTGAAATGAGGGAGGGGGAAAAACAGAATTTGGCTCTTGCATCTGAAACAAATTAAAGTTTCATTTTTTTCCAATGCTGTTCACTTGTTTAGGGTGTCTCCCACGAAACAACTGCCAGCAGCCAGCACTTAGTTACTGACAGAAAGTTTCTTAAGGGTCATTTTATGCTCTCCAGAGTTTCCTTTCATTACAGAAATTCTGTTTGCAGATGTGATAAGTAATCAAAAGTGCAAGGTTACTTCATCTTTATCACAGAGCACCATTAATTCTTATTTGCTAAATCTTGATGTTTAGTGATAGCTACATGGATTGTAAGATAACAGAACAAGAGCTGTCATGTTTCCTGCTATTCGCTTACAATGCTAAGTGGAAGGTCAGTATTCTGCTCGACTAACCTTATAAAAAGGAAATTCTGGTGACATAGAAAGCTTTCCTTGACAATGGTCACAGTTGCTGTTTGCAAAAAACATGACCAGAAGTGTCTGATTATGGAGACGTGGTGAATCCTTCACTGATCATCTGCATGCAAGGCACTTTAACAAGGTACACTAGATTGTGTCAGAGTAGACTGAGAGCTGCGAATATTAAATACGTGAGCTGCAAGATAGCATTTGTTCTTGTGGCTTGTCTTCACATGTGTTGCTATATACTGTAGTTGTACAATAATCCAAATATGTTTGCACCAGGCTGTTTTGAAAAGTAAACTTTTTTGGCAAATACCAGTGTTCAGCTTCCTTTTGTCAAGGAATTTGTTTTCAGTGTGTGTTGCCCTTGTGCTTGCTTCAGCCTGGGTAACAGTAGCTTCCTGCAAGTCAGGACATAAAATATTTTACTACCCTTTGATTCCCTGTGATACTTTTTCCCTAACAAACAATTGCCCTTGTTGCAACTTGTGTCCATTGCATCATGTCCCATTGCTGTCCATGTCTGGGAAAAGTCCGGTTCTTTTCTCTACGTTATCCCATGAAGCTCCTGAAAACAATTGGATTTGTTAAGCTTCTCTCATGCACTCTAGCCCCCTTATCTTCCTGGCTTTCCACTGGACCTGCTTGCTTGTTAATGCCTATCTTGTAACAGGGTATCTTGTAACAGTGTCCAGTTGTCTTATAAGTGCCACGTAGCAGGGAATAATTAATTGCTGTTAAGAGTTTGGCTATACTCTTGCTGATATAGGCCAATATTCAGCAGACTTTTTGCTGCATGGACATGCTGTTGACTTGTGTTTAACTTAAGAACCCCTAGTCCTTTCCTGCAAAGCTGCTGTCTAGTTGGTGGGCTACAGACTGGACCTCTTTGGGCTGTTACATGGAGTTACTCCATGCCAGGTGCAAGACTTTGATACTGGATGGGAGCATTCAATGTAAAGCAGCAGCAACCTATGGCAGGACAAATGGAGTGGATGGCTGTGGCAGGGACTTCAGTGTTCCTAGAGACACATTTGTCATTGTCAGGACCACAAAAAGAGGGATTGTGAGTGCAGAGGTGAAAGTCTTTGTGAATGGAGGATTGCTTCCATCCTGGCTCTGAGCAATTCCAGAATATGAGGCAAAATCATTATCAGACTGGATAAATCAGTGATTCTGCCAAGGGGGAAGAAGGTGGCAGGGAGCAGTGGAATGACCAAATAAAGTAGAAATGAAAATGAAACATAACTGACTTGAATGATGCCAAAACAGGCCAGTGCTTTGTCAAGTATGAGTTTGCATAGAAAAGAGCATGCAGAAGATGTATGCCTTGGAAAGAGGAAGTCTGCTGTGCCCTTGTAAAGCAGCAGAGTTTGAAGCAGTACTGCTGTTGCAGTTGGAACAAGTCATCTTTCTATAAACAAGTGCCTGGACAGCTCTTATTCCATGTGATTGACTGTGAGCAACTTCCATCCCAGTAACTTGTAGAGGTTCAACAAGGTGTCATTGATTCTTCTGCAAGAGCTACAGTAAAAAAATAAGCTTGGACCATTCCCCATAGTTCTAGGGGAGGTGTTGGATAATATTTCCATTTGTTCTTAAGTAATGTGGAAAAATGCAAGTGTTTTCATATACCTGTATCTAGATTTCTGTGCATATCTACATAATGTGTGTACTTAATGTGTGTATACATAACGTGTGTACTTACATACCTAATGTGTATAGATATATATGCACATTTTTGTATATGTTCCAGTTATTATATATTTTATATACATCTGCAAGTATAAAAAGCCTTAATATCTTTAGCTGGAACTTTCTATAGGTGTAAAAGGCTGGCCTCTTTTCTCCTGTGTTTAATGGCCTTGTGCTCTAGCAACAACTAAATAATGGAAAGGCGATGGTGTGTGTGCTGTGCCTGCAGCGAGACATGCTATGCTATTGATGAGGCCAGAGAAACTAAGTGGAAAGGGTGAAATGTGCAGAGTAGAGGGAGGAGAGGGGGTATTAGATCACTCTAATGGCACTAGCTTGTGTCAGCAAGTGCTAGACCCAGTGTTAGTGTCATGGCATCAAAAGTGCATGATCACAGTACTGTCTGTTTTCCTTAGGCACTGCTCCGAGTGGCAACAAATGGGGTCCTTTGGGATTGTTTTGCTTTTAACTATGAGACTTGTCTTTTCTGGGGATGGAGGCACCTGCCACAAAACCTGCGCTAATAGTGGATTTAATAAAATACATCTGATAAATCCCAGGGAAAACCAAATTGGACAGATCTCTGGCACTGAAAAAGTGTTGTATTCAGCTCTGTTTAGTACATGCTGTGTTTTTTCTTTCTAAAAGTATTTTGTCTGGAAATGTTTACGAGCTTCCTTCCTTAGCAGAAACACTGAGCACTTGGAATGTGGAAGAAATCCCGCCAGGATAGTGTCCTTTTTCTGAAGAGGATTTGAGATGTGTTCTTCACAGTTCCTATGCCTTCTTTAATTTCCACACTTCTCATACATTTCTGTTAATGTAATCCTGAACTAGGATTCCCTCTTTTGAAAACCTTGCCGATAGGTAAACAGACAGCACTACAGGGGAGAGCTGTTTTATAGCAACAGTCCCAGAGAGGAAAATTTTTGACCACCCCTAGTCTAGTATTTGATTAAATGCTGCATGGCAAGAATTCCTGACTGATGTGCTTATAAACAGAGAACAGATTTTTCTCCATCTATGATGCTTTTCATATTTAAGGTAACATTAAGCTTGCCCAAATGTTAATATGAAAAATATGGCTACTACAAATGATTTCTCAGAGGCATTAAATCCTCCACAGAGGTTCACACACTGACTGTCAACAAGTGGTTTTGAAAACCTGAAAGCAGGGAGGGAATTTTAAATGAGGTTGGCAGTTCTTTTGACCCTGGGCAGCTTTGCTTTTGTATGACCAGTGTATATGTTCCTCAGTATGGAGGAACTACAACCCTATTGGTTCCACAAAAGATGTGATGAACGGAACCAGTTTTGTGGAGAAGGACACAGAACGCTACCTTGAGAACCTTGTGAAGCACCATTTTCAGTCCATTCGTGCCTGAGTATTTCCCAGCAATGTTGGAAGGAGATAAGTTGAAGAGGTTGGCTCCTGTTTCTGTGCAGATGGCATGGACAAACATTTTCTTTCCAACACCGGCAGGTCCAGCTAGTAACAAAGCTTTCACCAAAGGAGCCTTCTCATGAACGGTTTGGGAACCTGTAAAAAGTCATACGGCACTATTATTACTCTCATTTAAGTCTGCCATAAAGGTAATAGAATGATTCTTCCTTTTTTTTTCTTCACCATAAATAATTTATCATGTGAATTCACCGTTTCCTTAATGTGGCACAGGTGCGCTTGAGTTCAACTCTGTGTGAGCAGAGCTGTGACTGTGACACGTTTCAGTTCAGATCTCTGTAGCAAAACTCAACCGCTCTTATTTATACCTTCTATGAGCACACTTCCGCTCTAAATCGATGTGAGCTAAAAGAACAGTAATTGGTAAACTTTCGAGGATGGACACAAGAACATTGAAATAGAACTACTGCTGGTGGCTAGGTGTACAGACAAACAGTGCTCTGCACAGGCACAACCCTGTCTTCCCTCAGCTGTCAGACAGAGCAGAATTAGAGATGACCCTGTGGCTTTAAGCTCTGCATTTGTGGTCAGAGCAGGTCCTCACTTCCTGCAACTGGACAAGGGCATATACTCATGTTGCATGTAGGACTCACAGAATTCCTTCCATTGTCATCTGAAATTACAGTTTCCAGCTTCCCCATCTCTAAAGAAAACAAACTAGTGGGACTATCTGTTGGGGCTGTATTTGTCGGTGATTTTGAAAACAGATGTTCCCATGCTTACTTACTTCTGCATGTGCCTCCCTTTTGGGTAATTTTTCCTCTAAATGTTGTCGCTGTTCAGTGACCATTGGAGACTCGGACTGTTTGTCATTTTAGGCTAGCTCTGCTACCAAATCCTTTACTGCTGTTGACTCCTCTACGTGTGACTGTGGAGTGCAGTGTTAGCTTATCTACAGAGAAGCCAGTGTTCTCTCCCAGTCTGGAATACAGCAATTGTGTGTTGCAGAGCAGGTATGATGTATCTGCTAGGAAAGGAGGATCCTTTCCTGTTCCCTTCATTTAATCCAGCTGAGCAAATGCCAGGACTGCTATGCTTCACTTGCTCTGCTGGCAGCAATGACTGCTCAGCATTTTGAAATCAGTCTCTATGGATGCTTCAAGTAAATTCATTCTGGGCTGTAAGTAATATGTTCCATCACTTGGGAAGTCTAGGAGAAATGCCTGTGCTGTGAAAATAGAACCAAAGAAGTGGTTGATGTTGATAGAACTTGTTTTCCCTGCAGCTCTGTCACTGTACAAATTGGGTACAGGTGAACCTGCAGTGGGAACTGTCAAATGGTTTATGCATGCCTACTGTCTCGACACCTAAAAATGCCCTGTGTCAGTAGTGCTGGTTGTTACTAACTCAGGTTTGGAAAATCTATGTTAGCATCCACTACTTCTGAAGGTCTTTGAGACTGGTGTCTATCAGACCATGGGGCTAGTTGGGGAACTGGCCCCAAGGATGAGAGGCTGGGGAGAGAGCCTGTGGCTTAGAGCCCCAGGAAAATCTCTTTGGGTTATGGGGAAAAGCTAAGAAGGAATAGTATTTAAATAAATGACAGTGGACTGAGTGCTAAGATGAATGTCATTTTTTCAGCACTATGCAGGATATAGTGAAGATGTCAGCCACCCAGGCTTTATTAATATTCGGTCACTCCATACTAATCTATTACTACTATACATAGATGTATTAGAATAGGAGCATCAGGCTCCTCTGTGGTTAAAGATTAAGTATATTTTCTACTATTATTTCTCCTTTCTACTATTATTTCTCCTTATTTCTACTTCTAAGTTTCTCAATGACATTTAAGCTGGAGCCTTGCTATCAGGTGACTATTTAGAGAAAAATTTTCAGCCCTACACATACACAATTATACAGTGATTAATATTCTGAGAAGGCCAATTAAGTAAAATGTCATCTATAACAAATCACTCAAGAGGTGAAACCATTCCTGTGTCTTTTTTTGGCTCATGTATCTTTTTTTTAAAACTCAAAGGTAGTTTTCAAACTGCTAATTGCATATACTTTTTGTTTGTTTATCTAGTCCAGAGTCTCTTCTCCCTAGGACTTTTGCCAATTGTATAAATGACAGAAAATTAATGGGTTCTCTTTTCTTCTCCCCCAGGGAATGTCTTGGGGCTTGATTTCACTAGATTAGATAGTGTTAAAACATAACCTTGGAGGAGTTATCTGGTATGTGAAATACTACAGTGCAGTTGGTGCAAACAGGAATAACTGTTGAGCTCTCTCTCAGCTGACTGTGGTCAAACTTGTATCCAACCCTAGCCCTAAACCAGCTGAGTGTTTTAGATGGGAAGAGACCCATCTGGGTTGAAGGCAGGGGTGCTGCCAGCATTCTATTTGTTACCGGGACTACTCAGATTGAGTTGTAGAGCAGCAGGAAGCACTGTTCTCTACCAGAACAATTGGGCTCTCTAAGGCACATCCAGCCTGCTCTGGGGCTAGGGGGAGCAGGGAAAGCCGGAAGAGATCACAGCATGTATAAACAGAATGGCCCAAGCACTGGTCTTTCTGAGAGGTGTGCAAAGCGGAGGGAAAAGCAGATCTGCGTTAGCTTTGCATTAGGAAGACAGAGAGATGTCAGTTATTTTGCGCTGTGAAGGGGAGCAACAGAGAGTGACAGAGACTGGTGGAGGATATGACTAGTCAAAATCTCCCCAAAATCTAATCAGGAATGGAAAAGGATGCAAGCAAACTATGCCCTTGAGACAGGCACTTCTTGCAATCACTTGAGTTTGGCTTAATGCCGTTCCCAAGTAAAATATGGGACACATTTTACATTAAAAGCAAACAACCCAACCCAGTAAAGCCGTGTTAGATATTGGCTAATTCTGGCATTAAAAATGCAAGGACATTTTAAAGGGTTCTATCTGATGCACAAAATGTATCCAAGCCTAATTTCTTAAATGATTGCATTGTTTAGTACTGAGTAACATTAGCCAGCTTGTAAAAGGTAAATTGCAACCTTAGCCCTTCCCTTAACTTGATTAATTTTGATCACTGGAGCTTGTTTTAGCTATTATCGTTCCCAAGTGATTTCCTTTTATATGCTGCCATTCACAAACTGTTAACATGCAAACAGAGATGATATGGAAATGCAATACCTGACAATAGCATGTGCAAGCTCCTTTATGCACTATTAAAATGATATGGTCTTCACTCAGAAGGTTTAATTGAAAAACAATTATACTGCAAAATGCTTTAGATTACGACTAATCAAGCCCTGTCAAAGCCAGTAAAAAAGCATGTTACTGACAGGAAGCAAAGCCATTGTGTTCTGCCCTCTAGTAATTTTTGCTGTGCTCTTACCTAATGGCAATATTCCATACAGGGCTATTAGCTCTCTGACATCTCCAAGAGAGGGCATTGGCTCTATACCTCTCTGACGAAGTATGCTCCCCACATAGTTGAACTCGCCTGTAGGGAGGAAGCATGGGCTTAATAAATGTGACACTGTGTTGTTATAAAATGCATAACTCAAGTAATGAAAAACTACTACAGAATACCAATATAACATGCTCTTGACAAACCCAGTACTGTCAAGGGACAGGGACTCAAACAGGGCAATATTGTTGTGGAATGTGGCCCTCAGAAATTTGAAAGGTGAACTGCAAAGGAAAATGAAGTTAAACACACTGTGGCCATTCCCTTCCAGACTGTGGAAGGCGTTCCGCAGAGCACTCGGTCTTGAGTGACCTTTTAAAGAAACTTTGTGGAGAAGAAACATTAGTAGCATCATAAATCACACTGCTGGCCAAGGATTTCTAGATTTGGGATTTTTCAGGGCTGGAATCCCAGTGAACTACACTCTATCAAAAGGATGTCAAAAGTGGGAAAAGGTATTTTTTAACAAGGTTTCCCCTGGCTGCGTCACATCTCAGATTCTCACTGCGTTCGACATTTAAACATGTCCCCTAAATTTGGTGGGGCTCTTTGCTGTGCAATTCATTTTTTTTGTTCAAAAAAATCCTCCATAAAACAAACGAAGAAACCTGAAAATCGCCAACATGAACTGAAACAATCTAATCTTGCCTCAGCTCTTGTAACAGAGCCGTAATTGCACTGCTTGCCTTGTCAAAGTCCATATACAAGACATGTTAGAGAAAAAGATCCAGAAGGATGGGCCACGAGCATGAAAAGTAGTTGTGAGGATGTAGTCAATGATTATTTTTTAGCATAAATTACATGTTATGGTGAATATTATTGAAAAATAATAGTACATTATGTTTTATTGGAGATAAAAAAGGGAGAGCGCTAGAGGTCTCTGGAGCAGAGGTAAATTAGCAATGGTTAAGAGAGAAAGTGGAGTTGTAATCCGGGGGCAAAAAGCTAGACAAGCCCTGATGCAACTGCCTCCTCCCCTCTGAAGAATAAAATTCATTTCAGGTTTTATCTTTTATTTAAGGAGAAATTAAAAAAAAAAGGAGATAGGAATTAATCTTCACAGATTTAATTAGAAGGCATCAAAGGGTTTAATTGCAACTGAACATAAATCACAGTGGATATTCTCTGACTAATTTAGATAAGGTCACCAAGAAAATTAGTTCAGTGATGCCAGTTTGGCATAGAGGGGGGACATTTCAGTGCCTTTACTCGCTGTGTAGCACAATTCTTTGTCCTTTTTCCAGGAACTGGGACCTTCCACAGTCTTCAGCTTTGTAAGAGTTGAGCAGCTGAAAACTTACTGTTCTTCAGTCTTTGCCTTCTTGGACCCTTAAAGGGAGGGGTTTTGGATTAAAAAAACCAAACCACAGACTAGATTTAGATGCGAGGCCAACTTTAAATACCTTTCGTATCTTGTTCTGGCAGCATAAGCATGATGACTGAGTTCAGAGTGGGAAAGAGCTGGCTGTGGCAGCCTGGGTCACCTTGTTGCTGCCTTGCCTGCGTGAGCTACCATCTGTGCTGGAATATGGGTGGAACCCAGTATGGGTGAAGACAGGCAGGTGAATATTGCTGGGCTCTGCACTTCTATGTCCCATATCTTCTGCTGCTGGGAAGTGAATAGTGTAATTGGGAGCAGCCCTTCTGTTGCTCTAGTCTGCAGAGGAGCCAAGGCTTCAAACTTCATGGTCAAGGGAAGGTGGCCCAAAGCCAGCTCAGCCTGTTTCCAAATTTGATGTTATCACCTGTTAATTATTATACACTGGCTAAGATGTACTTTAAAAACATCTGTGGTAGGGAATGTTTGGACAAAATTAACCTTGATAGTACTGGTTGAGTGAATGAAGGAATAATGAAAATCTTCTACTACTTTACTTCATGATCTTTAATGAGCATTAAATGAACAGAATAATTGTTAATTCCACCTTCAACAGCATGGATAAGGACTCTGAAAGCAATAATTGGTGCTTCTAAGAGTTTATGTAAACATGGCATTTAGAGGTGAAGGTAGTGGAATCTAGCTTTTCTGGCTTGGATACATAGTGTACCACCAGCCAGTGGCATTTTGGCTTCTCGTGTCTGTAAATTCAAAAGATGGTACAATTGAATCTTGGGTGTTTTGCTGCTCAAGTCACTGACACTTTATGTCACCAATGCTTTTGAAGATAGTGTCAGATCCCTGTTCAGCCTGCAAGTGTTTGGGGTTTTTTTCTCACACTCTGTATAGAGCACAGGTAAGCATGTCTGATTGTAGCTGCAGGTGAACAGAAAATGGAAAAGAGGACTATGAAACACGGAACTAGGCAGAGACACATCTTATTCAAATCAAAGCACTGCTCAAAGTTCATGTGTAGCCAGGAGGTGGATGTAAGGGGAGGTGAATCTTCTCTGCTGAATGACCAAATGCTGGAAGTATCATTTTTGCTGTTCTTCGGCAAGTATTCTGGATGGATTATAATCCCTAGTCTGACAGACTTGCACTGCCTTGCTAGCGCTCCTTAAACAATGTCCTGGTTCTACCTCATTTGGCTAATGACACCCAAAACCATTCAGAGCTTCCAGGTGTTAGTGCTTGGAGCTAATCACCAGCTTTACAAAAAGGTCCTGGTTTCAGTAGCAGAAGTGAAAGTTACTAACCATCTTGCAGAAACAGGCTTGATTTGCATACACAGCTTTAGATTTTCAAGTTTGAAAACCCTAAAAGTGTAATTACTCTTGTAATTAGTCTTGAACTCACTCTTGACTGAAAATAGGGGTCAGTGAACATTGAATGGCTGGAGGTTTAGTCAGACGAAATGTCATATTAGGTGTAAAATGTGTACTTTACCAATATAATCAGAGAGATTGACGATCTTGGCTTTTATTAGTAATCCTTCTTCCACTAGTTCTCTGTACAGAGAATCGATGGTCCTATGGACAAGAGACATCAATCAGAAATTCCAGGGCAGTGTAAGTAAAAGCTCAGTCCTTCAATAACTGAACTAGCTTAAGGGTTGTTTTCACAGCTTTATAAATGTATTTTGTAGCTCAGAGGCAAAGGTGATTAGTGCCATCAATGTGAAATCAATAATTATCTTTTTCTGGGTTATGGCAAGAAATCTCTTCTATTACGTCACACATCGCATGGCTTCCTCTTACAACTGATTCCATTATCCATTTTCAGGTGATGCAGGATCAGTTATGACTTGTATAATAGACTCATTCATTAATATCAATTACTGGGAAATTATTTTTGAATTATACAATAATAGCAATCCTAACACTACTATACCTATTCATTTAGCTCCCCAATTAGTAGTAATTCATTAATTCTTCTTGGAATCCATTCTGTTTGCAGTAGACAGCCTCATTTTACCTATGGCAGTGTTAAGGTCACGCTGGCTGACAGAGGGTTGGGGTAAAAATATACAGTGGAAATGGGCTGAACTTCTCCAGAGGAGTGGATTTCTATCTTCATTAATGCCTAGCTATATCTCCTGGTAACTGAGGATTTAATATACTTACATTTGTATCTGTTTTTTCAATCAGTGTGGATGTTCTCCACACTCTCTCTTTTAGAGTCCTATGTAAGTATTAATTTCAGTAACTTTCTTGGCATGAGGTTCTACAGATTGATACTGCTTCCAGGATTACACAAAATGATTAAGCCTGTTCAAATTTCTTGTTGTATTGCTAGTGTAAACAATACTGATGTGAACCTTTTTTAGGTCTTGCAGTGTTTGTGCACTTCTCATATCCTTCTCCTTCAATATCTGAGCTTTTTTTGTCTTTGTCACCTATCTTAACTGGGACGTTCTGGTATGGCTACAATAAAAATATTTAATAGCAACTCTCAGCTGGGTAATAAAACTACATATATAATGTGAGGTCTGCAGCCTTTTTCCATTTCAGCTGGGAAGTTTTATGTTTATGCAATGTTAGCAACACAATTAATACTGAAGCAGTAACAAGCAAATACAAAATTGTATGTCTTCAACAATACTGATTCTGCCACTGACTTTTGCTTCACTTTCAGTGATTTTATGTTGAGTATGCATCATAAAACAAGCAGAAAGAGAACTGGCCTAACCTGACAGTTCTGTTGGGAGCATGATTTCTATTATTCCTGTCATTATTTTACTGTGAAAGCTTAATGATGCATGCCCTGTGTCTCCTTCAAGTAAATGTGATGTGGTAAGTCTTTGTTGACTAAAGTCTCCTGTGCCTCCCCTACCAAGACAAACCAGAAATGAACATGAGTTTCTCTTGGTTGTTCCCGAAATGCTTCCTTCTTCCCTGCTCAGCAGGGAAGAGCAAAGCATGGAGCCAACATACCACATAAACTCTGATTAAAATCCAGCTACTAAAAAGCTTGCGTTCTTAAATGGCTGTATGTTTTATTAAGTTTATATATAGAAGCAGGTATGTGCAAGAGTAATTTTAAAAGCACAGTATATTTGCATCCTTGTTAGACTTTGGCACTGTTCTTGTAACGTTCTGTTCATGCTCTCTTATAATCCATGACACATTTATTTTAAACATTTGCTCATAGATTTTGATTTTTTTTAAAGCAGGTAAAGAGATCAATGACAGATTGTGTAGTGCTAGCACACAAATGACCTAGTCCAAGTCTTGCTGGGCACGTCTTGTACAGATTGATTTGTGATGTGAATCCTGCATGCTTCTTCCTCCAGTGACTCAGTAAGGAGTGGCTGAGGGAGCTGCAACTGTTTATTCTGGAGACAAGGATGCTAAGAGGAGACATGATCACACTCTACTTGAAAGGAAGTTGTGGTGAGGTGGAGTCAATCTCTTCCCTCCAGAAATGAATGACAGGACAAGAGGAAATGGGTTCAAGTTGCGCCAGGGGAGGTTTAGATTGGACTTTAGGAAGAGCGGGAATGGGCTGCCCAGGGAGGTGGTGGAGTCACCACCTCTGGAGATATTTCAAAGACACTTAGATGAGGTTCCAAGGGATTTGGTTTAGTTTTTTGATGAGCCTGGCAGTGTGAGGTTAGTGGTTGGACTTGATCTTAAGGTCTTTTCCAACCATGGAGATTCTATGATTCTCCACTCTGTTCTCCAGCCCCGCTCACTTGGGAACTAGGTCTGCTCCTAGGTCACTCAGCAGTGGTACCTTTGTGTAGGTGTGTGTGTTGTCTGTATAGGTGAAAAATGGTCAGACTGTCAGTGAGTCAGTGTCATAGAGTCATTTTGGTTGGAAAAGACCTTTAAGATTGTTTCTAACCACTAACCTAACACTGTAAAGTCCACCACTAAACCACGTCCCTCAGCACCTCATCTACATGACTTTTCAATATCTCCAGGAATGGGGACTCCACCACCTCCCTGGGCAGCCAGTGCCCAGGGCCAGGGCCCAGTCTAACAACCGTCTCAGGTAAAAGTTCTTTCTAATCCCAAATCTAAACTTCCCCTGGCACAATTTGAGGCCAATTCCTCGTGTCCCATCACTTGTGACTTGCGCAAAGAACCCGACCTGCCAGGTAGTTGTAGAGAGTGATTGCATCTCCCCTCAGTCTACTCTTCTCTAGGCTAAATAACCTCAGCTCCGTCAGCTTGCTCCTCGTGAGACTTGTGCTCCAGATCCTTCACCAGCTTCGTTGCCCATCTCTGGACACATTCTGGCACCTCAATGTCTTTCTTGTACTGAGGGGCCCAGACCTGAACACAGTATTCAAGGTGCAGCCTCACCAGCGCTGAGTATAAGGGAACAATCATTTCCCTGGTTCTGCTGGTCACACTACTTCTGATACAACCCAGGATGCCATTGGCCTTCTTGACCACCTGGGCACACTGCTGGCTCATATTCAGCCTTTTGTCAATTAACTCCCCCAGGTCCTTTTTCAACTGACAGCTTTCCAGCCACTTCACCCCCAGCCTGTAGCATTTCCTGGAGTTGTTGTGGCCGAAGAGCAAGACCCGGCACTTGGTCTTGTTGAACTTCCTAGAATTGGCCTCAGCCCATTGATCCAGCCTGTCCAGGTCCGTCTGAAGAGCCTTCCTGCCCTCAAGCAGATCTACGCACCCACCCAGCTTGGTGTCATCAGCAAACTTACTGAGGGTGCATTCAACCCCATCATCCAGATAACTGATAAGGTGTTAAACAAAACTGCTCCCAACACTGTGCCCTGGGGAACACCACTAGTGATGAGTTGCCAACTGGATCATGAGCTCACTGAATATGTAATGTCAAAAGAAGAAAACTCTCAGATAAAATAATAGTGCTTAAAAGAGCAACAGTACATAAGAAATTGCCAGATCAGCCAGAACTCTTATTGATAAATAAGACTGATTTATGACATGTACATTATGCGTCAGATAAGAAAGGTGATTTACAGAGTACAAGGGCCTGCCTGCAGCCTCCCTTATCAGGCTTCAGCTGGGATGGAAAAGCTGACAGTTAACAAAACTGCCAGGTGCTTCTGCACCCATAGAAGGGATGGGAAAGAGACAAATGGGGCGAATATCCTGCCTGTATGTTGCATAGGCTTAGCTTTGCATACAAGAATTAACATGACTGAAGTTAATGGAGCCTGGCTCTTACAGTGTGCTGTTTCAGAATAGGGCTCCTCATTTGTATATGTTGAAGATGGGGACAAACAAGGTCCAGGTAGCATTAAAGCAGCAATTTTTTGTCCTGGAATTTGTGATGCTGTGAAGCCATCTGTCAGGGAGGGGCAGTGGGGAGGTTGTAGTGTTCATTGGGAATGCAAAAACGTTTTGTCTAAAGATTATGTCTTTTAAGTTTGTAATTTTTTTCTTTTTCATCATCTAGGCTTTTTATGGATGTTTATGGCTGTTAGTAAAGAGGTTTTTAATATTGTAAGGTTTCTGCTACTGGTAAGACTTGCAGTGTTGAGATGCTCCTTGTGTAGTTAAAAACTTAAACTTAGCATATCTAATGCAAAGAGGATGCAGTCTCATTGCCTGAATCTCAGCTAAATAGGTCGTCTCTTTACCTGTCAGGGGTTAGATCTTCTTCCATCTCGGGTATCTTTTTCTTCATGGTCATCTTTTTTTCCTGAGGACCACAAAAACAGGCAGAAATTAGTGACTTTAGTAGAGAGATATGTTTCAATATACTGAAGCAAAGTGAGGGGCAGAACAGCAAATGTTTCAGCATTTGAATAAGGCTCTTGTTACTGAAGAAATCCAAAGGGAAAAAAATCATATCCTTGAAGGGTCTGAGGGAAATGAACTCACGTCCCCATTTATAAAAGCACAGGAGATGTTCTCATTTACAAGTGTCATACCAAGACATGGGAGAGGCAAAGCACTCCTGGGCTGAGGAGCGGTGTCCAGACTACAGCTTTCACACAGCTCCTGTGGTAAGTGTTCTTGAACTGGACTCTACATGAAGTAATTGTCTGACTGCTGCTTCCTTCTAGAATACAGCTGCCCAGGGAGCTTGTATACCTGCTTGGCAACTGCTACCTTCCCAGTGAGTGTCCAAGACCATCATACTTCAGAGTGATCAGTCACAGAATCACAGAATGGTAGCGATTGGAAGAGACCTCTAGAGATCACTCAGTCCAACCCCTATGCTAAAGCAAGTTCACCTAGATCAGGTCACACAGGAATGCATCCAGGCGAGTTTTGAAACCCTCCATAGGAGAGTCCTACTCCTTCCAGAAGAGGTTGCATACAAAAGAATCCCACAGTCATTTGGCCCCAGAGACCTCTTGGGATCCCTCTTACCCAAGAGGGAAGTAGGAAGGAAAAGGGTGTGGGTTCCAAGCAGTTGCTCCAGAGGCTATTCATGCTTTTTTCACATTGGAGTAAAACATATAAGCAGCATCCCTGAGGGTGAGGCAGGGTGCTGACAGCTGGCCCAGGATCTGAAACCAACCCTACTGTGTCTCCTGCTAGCCTCCTAACCACCAGACATCCTTCTGTCTTCTCATTCCTAAGACCCAGTGAAGAAGCTTGAAGAGGTCAGGAAAACATGAGCTTCTCTTCACTTGATATTTTCACCACACTTTCACTATGTGAAGATTTTGACTTGTGGGACTAGTTTTTTTAAAATACTGAAAAAAAAAAAAGGAAAACATAAATAAGAAACTTGTGAAACACTGATGTCAAGCACCTCCATTAATTACAGCTCCCAGGCTATAAATACTATTAGGGATAATTAGTAGTGGAGGCATCATCAATCCCTGTTAGTGCCCACCACTGGTGTCTATATGTAAGTTCAGCAAAGCACTTCAGAATTATTTCAGTGGAACTATTTACACAGTGACATTTGTGCACCATGGGATTTCTTCAATGGCTTAAATTTAAGCATGTGCTTAAGTGCTTAGTTGATCAAGACAGATTATTCTTTCCAAAAGTTTACGTTCGCTTTCCTGAGAATACAGTTGTTTATTTTTTCAGTAATGACTACTTCTGCAGAGCTCTAGAGGCTATGTTGTTGAGTTAAAAAGTCCTATCAAATTGTCTGGAAAACATTCGTTTTTTTTCTAGAATGGATCAGCGATGTTCAGAAATGTATCAACTGTAAGTTTTCAAGGACAATCTCAATGTAAATAACCCAAGGTTCAACTGCATGTTACTGTTTACAGTGCAAAAAGGAAAATCTAGATGAAAAATGTAGATCAAACCCAGAACTATAGGGATAAGCTAACTGGAAAAAGGTGATGTTTTTAAGTTTGGATTAGAATAATGCAAACTCTATATCTGCAGAACTATACCTCAAATTTCTTTACAATAAATAAGCCTGGCAGCAAGCGCCCGTTAGAATGTGCCAGTTGGGTTTTCCTTTAAAGAAAAGGAATGAGAAGAACAAAGCATATGCCACGCTGTTTTAACAACTGAGGACATATTGAGGCTGTCAGCAGTTTATTTCTGGTGTTCCTCCAGCTTTGTCTCTTTAGCCTTTCTTCCAGCAAGCTAGAAATTACACATCGCAGGATCTGACTGGGAAGAAAACCTCTTTTCTACCCATGCAAAGATACTAGGCATATGTTGAATTTATTGGCCAACTGGTATTGTCCTCAAGGCAGCTTCACCAATAAAGTAGCTCTAAAGCAAAACAAAAATGAACTGTGAAGGGGAAAAATGTGGTTTCCTAATTAACATCAACATTTATGGGAAGTCTGGCAAACACTGAGATGTGATAAGGGAAAATATGAACTGTAGACAATGGCTTTCCTCCAAAATGTCTTATTGGGAGCTGCTTTTATTTAGAAAATGATAATGTTTAATGAATGTGAACACACTCATCACCTAAAATGGAAATCTCCTTGTTTCTCTCTCTGAAATGTCAGTCTAGCTTCTGCGTAGCCATCCATTTACTCGTCTATTTTCTGCTTAGATAAGTCACATCAACTATTAGCTGGCAGATGACAGTAGGTATATTGCTCAGTGTGGTATCTTGTCTTACTCTGTGTGTTCATGAAAATGCTTTGAGTATCTCAGATGTTGCTATGAGCAAACGTGGACCTGATTTCAACCTATGCTCCAGAACAGAGCGTCCTTGGCATCTGAAGAGAAAGGGTAGCCAAAATGTCTCACTGAGAGAATTGTTGCACTGTTCACCTTTTGCTATGATCACACAAGTCTTGCTGCCATCAGCTGTCCGCAGCTACTGCCACTGAGCATGGGGAACGTAATGAGAGGAAAACATTCCTGTGGCTTAAGGGAGATGTCAGTGTATAAGCAACAGTCTATGAAGTGTTTGAGTGGATTGCTTGGATCATGTGTGATGCTTGGATGGGAGGCTGAGGAAGTGCAGACTTGCACTGTGTGAGTATCTGCTCTGAGTTGAGAATTCTTTTCTGGCAATGCCGAGATAGAGAGCAGCTTCTCATACTCGTACAGAAGTATATTGGACAAAGATGTTCCCACTGATGATTAAGCTCTTCCTAAATGAGAAGCTCTGATCTGTGTAATGACTGTTGGATTTTAGCTACAGTTGGCTGAAAGCTCTGGGTGCTAATCTCTATCAGCTATAGAAAATTCAACAGGGATTGTGAATCACTGTCCTCAAACCAAGCCTTTCCTCAATTCTGACCCAGACTGTCTGGCTTTATTCACTATTTGCTTTGCTTTTCTCAAGTCTTTAGGCTGATGTCCATATTCTTCTCATAGCCATTGCTATAGTTAACCTCTTGTGGTTCACTTGCTTCTGCCTGGCTGCATCAAAAAAGGCCGTCCCAAGCTGTATTGAGATGCTAGCAAGGGCTATTTCAGAAGCAATTTTTACACACTTGGGTTTCCCATGTCCTCTTTTTCTGATTTTTTTTTTTTTTCCCCCTTTTTCTGAATTCTGGCCATGCCTTTGTGTATGTGTGGGTGTGTTCACTCACAATGGGTTGCTTTACCTGCAGTTGGAACCAAAACAAATCATTGAGGGGGGATGGGAGGCAGTGCAGGAAAAGCTGCACAATGGGCTTGTTAAAAAGCACCTTGAAAAGCACTCAAATGTAACTTCAAGGTCAGTAATTCCAGACAGCTCATCTATTTAGCTCTTATGTTGGGTGAAAAGCCAGATTAAAGAAGTAAGGTCTATGGTGGTTTACTTGACTGCAGTTTCCCACGAGACATATCCTTGGCTGAAGTCCCTCTGGGCACCATGGTTGGGTACATGGCATCCATCTAGAATACTGGTAGAGCAGGTGGGTTGTATTGAGCCACAGAAATCAGAAGCTTGGGCTGTCAGCAGAAAGGAGCGGACACAGAACCACATTTCACTAAAAGATTTCAGCTGACACAAGGATGCCACCAACTTTTTAGAAATAGAATACTTTGGAAAGTAGACCTTTCTCTCTTTCACTTCAGGTGCTTTAAACAGGCTCCTCTAGGCTAGGTGGGAACTTAGACCTTCTGACATCTCTTTGACAGCCTTCCTGGAAATCAATGCCATATCCCTCGCTAAAAGGCAGCCTCCCTTCAAATCTTTCCCTCAGTTTGTTTTTATATAAAATAAAACTACTTTTCTTTTTTTTCCCCAGATAAAATCCTCAGGAAAGTTGGATTATTTAATTAGTACTCCTTTCATCCCTTCCCCTCCTCATTCTCTCAGGCTACTGGCACAACAAAAGTTAAATAATCTCCCTCCACCCAAAACCATTTCAACACTACATTGAAGGGAACCCTCTTCCCCCAACCAACACCCAACATAAACTTTTATAATGCCAGTGTGACATTTCAAAGCAATTTTGACCATCTGATCTAACTTAATCTGCCACTGACAACTTTGGGAAGATTCTTGCAATATTTTGTTTGTGTATCTTAAGCCTCCCTACTTTTGAAACAAATTTAGCAATCCAATCGGTATCAGCTTTCAGTCCGTCTAGTCTTGCATTAAATTGCCCCTGTACATTTGTCTGGTGAAAGAACATTTTTAAAAGATAATTTGAGTAGAAGTACAGAAACAGCAGTATTTGCATGTTAAAAGTATTAGAGAAATGAAATACAATGTGAGATTAGGGTTGGCTGTTTGCCCTGGGGATTTAAAGTGGATCTGCTGATTGAATGGTAGGGTCTGTAAGATTTGAGTTATTTTGCACCAAACAAAATCTATAATTGAAATGCTTGAGTAAGGAATGCAGGGAACTACAAGCTGTGGAATTCTGCCTGTGGTAATGCTGTGAAACGAGATGTAAACATGTATTTCAGTGAGTAACACACATGAAGAACAAGGTATGTCTTTAAATTATTTTATATGTTTAAATAAACTTGGCTTCATTGTGAGTTTCCAAAGCTTTCAATAGTAAATAGTAACACAATTAAAGCATATCTAGCTGTGTGTGATCTATGTGTTAATTTTTCTGGTGTACACTTTTTAAACACCTTAATCAGTCCTCATTTAAGAGAACAACAATCAGCAGCTGGAAAACTTACTGGGACCTAGATCCTTGCCTTCCTTGGACGACTATATAAAACTGAACCTGCTGCCTCAAAGACAGGGATTGCTTGGATTTTCCTATTTGACTGGATCAGAGGATTTCAAAAGGGTGTGGAACCCTCTTGAAAATCTGATCCATCTTGTAACGATTTACCTCTGGAATAGTTCAACTTGTCCTAAGCAATATTTATAAAGGTTAAGGAATAATAATAGCTAAAGGAAAAGCGCTCCCCGCCCCACCGCCCCACCAAATGCTGCTTCTGACTTGAGATTCAGTAAATGCTTAGGGTGGACATTTTGATACTGATATCTGTGAGACTAGATTTTTCACTGTATTTTGCCCACAGTATCTAGTGAGATTTACCCTGAATTCTCCGAATTTGCTGCTACTACCTTTTCACTTTTTCTTCCTTTTTTCCGTTTGCGACTCTTCTCTCCATCCACAGCCAGTCTGAGATTCTCCAGTTTCTGCTGCATCAATTCATCGACCTATCCAGACAAACATAGCTGAATCCTTCCAAGTCTTCTGCCACAACAGCTCAGAAAAATGTTCAGCTAAACACTCATTAAAGCAAAGAACAGATAGTAGGGACTCTGAAAGGAGGTAAGGTCTATGCCAGGGCAAGTTCTTACAGCTGTAGAGAAATACACACAGGCAATGCACATTGTTAGTGTCCTCTTACTATTGTAAGCACACCTGCACTCTGATCTCTTCCTCTACTACTTCTCGTTTCTCTTCTTTTATCAGCTCTGGGTCATGATCCTGGAGAAAATCCCATCCGTTGTCTCTGTTCTGCCAAACAGCTGTTATCCAAAAGAAAGAAAAAAGGGGAAAAAAGTTACAGAAGCCATTGGTTTCCCCAACTGCTTCTGTAGGCAAAAAATAGGTAGTTGTAGGCAGCTTTTATTGAATTATTAGTTGTATTAAAGTAGAAGTCTCTAGGGACCCTTACTAAGTTCAGAGCCCTGTTGTGTTAAGATCTGTAAATCTTGAGGTTAACTTTTTCTGCCTTGGGCTGTGAAGTGGTATTGGATTTCAGGAGGATAACGGAATACGGTGGTTGTCATTTTCTGGTTGCAAGGCTGAATGCCTCGACTGTTGTTTATCTTCAAGAGCAGGTAGTATAGTACTGGCTAAATCACACCACGTCTCCTGTAGGCATCCTTTTTCTCTTTGTTTAACAGCATAGTGCTTAAATCTTTACCCTGAAGAAATCACAAAGATGGCTCCTGTCCTGAGGCGTGTGCCCTCTATGTGTGTTTTTTTGACTGGCATAATGCAGGCTTGGTGACCAAAGGAAGGTGTTTAAGTTAAATCAGGAAGTTTCCCTGTTCTCTTGGGCTCAGCCAACTAATACTAAGTTGCTGCAACCTTCCAAGTTAGCCTTTGTAGTTATTCCCAGGAGGCTGAAAAACTACTTTTCAGCACTAGAATAGGCATAGCAGCCTGCACTGAGAGCATTGAAATGGGAGTGAGAGGAGACAGTGAGTCTGACAGAGCAATAACCTGTATCTGACCCACAAGTGATGTACGGCCACACAGAGTTTCAACTTTGCCTGAGGAGTTTTATGCTTGATTCCGTAATTTCGAAGCAAAGTCTTTTCCAAAAACAGACAAGGCTCACCTGATATAGCACCTCTACTTCTTACTGTGCAAAAGATAAGCAATAAGAAGACATAACTCCAGGAACAAAGCAAGCTTGTGCAAACTGACGATCAAACTCCCCACTCCCCCAGTTTATGATAAAGTAGCTAACGATCCTGAGGTGCAGTTTTTTATTTTTGCTGAAGCAAACTGCAATTTGCTCTTTAGAAAGAAAACTAAATGAAGGCTGGCAAGCTCAGTGCGTATCTGAATTGTCTGCTATTAGCAAAAGTTACTGTTATAATGGAAAGGCCTCTCTTTCTACATTTTTTTAAGCTAATTTAAGGAAGATGATTCATATCTTGCATATCAAGTCCTGATAGTATCCTTATATATGACATCTAATCTCCAGCAGTATGTGCTAATTTAAATTCCAGATGATTTAAAATGACAGTTTTCCACTTCAAGATATATGCTTCTTTATGAACCTGTCTTGTACATGGTCCTCTTTCCTATACCATCTGCCACTTCTAAGGCACTATAAATTCAAGGTTTTCACAGTAAACCTAGGAGTTTGTTCAAGTTCTAGTCCAGTTAATAAGCCACTAGGTTAGAGGTCCCTAATTTTAGAAGAGAGATCAATAACTCATAGGTGTTAGATGGTGTTTGGTTCTTTTATAGATCAACATCGTGTTTCAAAGTTATTTTTAAAGTAAGGTCAGGAGGCTAAGGATGTTTTCACTGGCTGGTTAAAAGAGTCTGGAATTTTGTTACAGACAGGGTCATCCAGCTACAGAAACTATTTTCGTGAGAGTGTACACAGTGTAATTTTTATCATCTCTTCTAAATAGTACGTGCTTATTTGTGGATTATTTTATATGCATACCTCTCTAGCTCAGGACTCAACAGACAGCCTAGTCTAATATGACTAATATGACTGCAAACATCACCATCTCATAGTAGATAATTGCAATATCCCTGAGACCAGTTTGTGACTAATAATTGAAATATATTTATCTGAAGCATAAAGCTTTTCTTAAAATGACTACTTTCAACCTCCTGGCAAAAGAATTTAAATATTTTGGTGCTTGGTTAAAAATACATAATATCTTTACACCTTAAAGTTAGGGCCATTGAGTATTTGGGTTGAACACAAATATACTCTGCAACACTGAGCAAGTCATAAATATCAACTGGCTCTCAACATAATGGGGGGAAATAGCACATTGCTGCCTCATGGCACAGAGTACTGCAAAAATAGAACATAAGAAGATGGAGGGAATGATTCAGATTGCTTACATTTGCTCCACATAGACTCTTGCTATTCCAGTGTAAAGTAGATGTCACACAGAAACTGGCTGTTTCCAACAACAGTATATAAAATAAATGTTTTAGATAGGGCTTTGCAGATAAGAGTTTAGCAACTTGCAAAACTGCCAAATAAAATTCAAGGACATTAAAAGCCTTCATGAATTCCATTGGAGCTTAGGTAACAGTTCTAGCTTGGTAGAGGAGAAAAAGAAATAGGGGTGGAAAAGTCTGAAACTGAAAAACCAAACTGCTTAGATCTTTGTGCAAACTCATCTACGTATTTTAAAACATTTCAGAAACCTAAGAACAAAGCAACCAGTTTCAAGGGATGGGAAAGCTTTCTTAATTGAGAGTGCTGTGGGTGTATGCATGACAAATATTTGTTGTCGGTCAGCTATCATTTAGGCAAACTTTAGATGCAATCACAAAGGTGTTTAAATGATTCCATTGCAGGCATCTGATATAAAAACTTTCTTAATCAAGCTCCCTTACTTCACTGATGTTTTCAAGATCTATGTACTAGTCAAACTTGAACTTCTGTGCAGATTGTGATAGTAACTGGGCTACTTCCATATAAGACTAGAAAAAAATTCCCAGTCTAGAAAGACCAGAGTCAAGCTTCTTTTTTTTATTTTCCAAATGCTTCTTCTACTGCAATGAAAGCTGTTTAAAATTAAAAATATAGGAAACTGCTTACACTTTTCTGGTCAGAAGTTGTTCTAGATTTGATTCTGGAGGCCAGGAAGAAAGGAACCTTATCCCTGACAAGATTAAAAGTACAATTATTCTAAACAGCCACCAGGTAGTATTGTTAATAAAAATTGCAATAAAAAGAACCAAATGCTCATGAACAGGGCAGAGGACTGTGCTGTGTGGAGGAATTAACAGCTGTTCACTAAAAATAAATGGGACGTTGAATACACTTAGCTCACTGGGAGGGAAAAAAAACCCCAACACCTGAAGTTTAACTGCACAGCTATGGGTAAGACAGAACTGAAGCAATTTTTTTAAAACTTGCAAGAGAGCTTTTACCACTCTAAGGATTTCGAGTTGTGCTCTGTGCGGAGCATGGTTCAACATGAGCTGCCAATGTGTGCTTGCTGCCCGCAGAGCCAACATTATCCTGGATCACATCAAAAGCAATGTGACCAGCATGTCAAGAAAGGTTATTCTGCCACTGTACTCTGTTCTCCTGAGACCCCACCTGCAGTGCTGCATCCAGTTCTGGGGCTCCCAGTAGGACATGGAGCTGTTGGAGCAAGTCCAGAGGAGGCCATGAAGATGATTAGAGCTGGAGCCCATCTGGTGTGAAGACAGGCTGAGAGAGTTGGGTTGTTTAGTCTGAAGAAGACTCTGGGGAGACTCTTAGAGCGGCCTTCTAGTCTCTGAAGGGGCTGACAAAAAAGCCAGAGTGGGACTTCAGAAATTGATACCAGGCTGGCTT
>WBNH01012730.1:0-121017 GCA_013401255.1 Urocolius indicus | reverse complement strand
AAAAAAAAATGAAAGCAGAGATGCCAACACTGGCAGTGCTGTTGGAAGTGGCTCCTCATTAATAAGATTAGAAAAACACCATTAATAATTTTGCTAGATTCTCTTGGGCCCAAGTCTTTGTCCAACTGCATCAAGTATCCTACATGGTGCAACTGGCAGTGTGGGGATCAGTCAGAGCTTAACCATGTCCCAGTGGTCTCACATGCCACGTCCTTGGGGATGAGCTTTGCCTCACCTTCACCCTGCCAGGAGATGAGACACCAGTAATCCCCCCTCTGTCATGCACCAGCCCCACGAGGCTGGCACAGGGGCTCTGAGGCAACTGTGCCCAAGGAAGGGGCAGATCTGGACAGTCCCCTGAAACAAAAGACCTGCAGCTCTTTCCTGGAAGCAACATACCACAGGGTGTTTCCTGAACAGAATGTTTCTGTTTGGTCTCCCTGTTAGTGCCTTCCAGAAGAACAAGTGCTCCTGCTCAGTGCTGAGTGGCTGCAGAGCCTTCGAGGGTGCAGACAGAGAGCTGGCTGGGGTGAGCTGCGAGGGGCATGGCACAGGCAAGAAGCAGGAAGCAAAGGATTCTGCTGAGGTCAGACCAGTTCCCGCAGGACCTGACTTCATAAACTGGAAAAGAGGTAAATGGCCAGAAAGTCCCATTCTTCGTGTTAGTCACAGGCTGGGAGAGAGAGGTGACTGTTTAAAGCAGAAAGCTGAGGGATCATTCATATTGTCTGAATCTCAGTTTCCTGGAAATCCAAGTCTTTCAAACCTGATTGTTAAAAACAATCAAAGCTCTACACATAAAGTTCAAGGTGATGTAAAGTGCTGTCTCCTGGAGCCTTCATAGTGGAGTGAAATGCCTTGCCTTGAAATCCACTAATGGATGGAGGCTTCTTCTGCTACATGAACCAGCTAGAGCTTCTGAAGGTGTCTCCTCATGCAGTGTAGCCATACTCCCTGCTCGGAAGAGAGAAGCATAAAGGTTCCTGTGGCAGTGAGCACGGGAAGCATTGGCACAAAACACTCAGCTGTAAATCAGAGCTGGAAAGTGAGCACAACAGCCTTTACATACCCCTATAAATGATGGGCCTATTAAATAATAAAGGGTTTGTACCCTTAATACACTATTAATACATTTCAAAACATTGCATCTTTAAAAGAATGTCCTTCAGCTGAGTGGAAACAGGCTAATGTGGGCTCAGAAAGGAGGTGGGAGTGCCACAAATTATAAGTGTTTTCTACTTTATCAGTGTTACAGAGTACTATTAATTTTAAAAATAGCTTTTAAAAACATAGACAGCATACCATAACGGAGATGGCTGCCTTTCAATGCATCACCCTGATGACTCCTTCCACAGCAATGAGTTAGGCAGACGTGCCAAGCTCTGTTTTGCACACATGGTATGTACCGTGCTGCAGCACAAGGTTAAAAAAAGCAGTTTTGCCTTTTGATTGAGGACTGTGGCCCGGTGGGACCCCCACAGCCAGTGCCCAGGGAGCTGCTGCCTCTGCATCCTCCCCGCAGCCAGTGCCCAGGGAGCTGCTGCCTCTGCATCCTCCCCACAGCCAGTGCCCAGAGACCTGGGATAGGAGCACTAACACACATGTTGAATGGTTAAAAATGAAGATGCTAATGGGAAATGCTAATGCAGCTGAGAAGTTCCTTTCAAACAGTCTGTCTATAAAAGTTTTCAGCACTAATTGGCGTGAGCGTCCTTAGGACGGTGTCTTATCTCTGTCTAAATGATGAAGGAGGTAGTTGCCATAGCAAGGACTGTTTTTATTGACTGCTTAAAGGAAAGAGACACATAAAACCGTAACTGAGGCCAGAAAATGAATGGGGAAAATCCCTGGGTAGCTTTAAGTTACGCTCCAGCTTGCTCGCCTCTGGTTGTGTTCCTTTGCAGCCCGCAGCATGCTCTGCTCCTCGTAAAGTAGCAATCACAGCCGTGGCAGCAGGCAGCGACCACTGGGGCAGCCCTCGCAGGGTCGACTGAAGCTCTGCCCTGCGCCAGGCCTTGCAGCTCAGCCCCTCAGCCCCTAGGGTCTGCCCCTCCAGCACAGCAGAGCTCGGTGTGTGAGAGACCACGGGAGCTCTGTCAGTCAGACCCTCACCCCTGCTCCCAGCAGGTGTCTTTTAACCCCTTTGCCAGTTTGGGGTACAAGTGGCCAAAGCCCTCAGGGCTCCTTGGTGATGGTGTGATGGGCAAGAGGAGACTCTCCCAGTAGCAACATGACCCTTACCACAAGAACAGAGCCTGAGTTTGGATCATTTAAGGCATCAAGAACATACACTTGGGGTTCTGTCACACATGGCCTCTTTTGAGTGCACAGAGACACCATCTCCAGCTCAAGCTTTCTCTTCAGCCATGTCATTTCTTACTTTCCTTCCACCCCCCAATGTTCATGTGCAGACCTATACTGTCCCTTTCCTTGAAGATAAGAATATCCCTTACATGCATGGATGTGCTGCATTAATGTGTTCCCTGGCCCCATTGTATTCTATTTAGCAACAAGTCACTAATCTAATCCCCATTTACTGCTCACCTAAACCAGTCCAAAAGACCACGATTCACTAAAAGGCAGAAGGTTTGTTCTCTTAAAGCATTAGAAGAATGAGCAGACCCTGGCTCAGACTCTAATGGTAATGTTAGCAAAGTCACAGTAACGTTATACTTTATCACTTGTAAAAACTACATTGTCCACCTAGCAATGGCAAACTCCATTGGGCTGTGTCCTGCTCTGCTCACCAGCCTCCCTTGGGGCCTTAGCTCTTGCTTTCCTGACGGCGAAGGTCAACTGAGCTCGTTTCTTTTGCCACCAGCAAGGGACCACAGTGAGTGAATCTTTGTGCTCTTTCATGCCCACGTCCAGTGACATGGGTCTGCAGCTGCATTCTCAGACTCGTAGTCAGGTGAGGATCAGAAGCAGAGCCCTCTCTCTCTGTGATGCTTTCGTAGCACTCCGTTGCTTCCGTTGTTGGTCTGATTTTGTGGATAAACAATTCAGCTGATAACAACAAGCTCAAGGAAATTCCTTTGCCCAGATTTGCTCCCACATGCTGCAGTGCAACTCAGAGCCAGAAATCTGGCTTTGTCTGAGGCCGACAGCCACATTCCAAAGCCGTGTGGTGGGTGTGCACGTGTGTCAGGCTGTGCTGGGTGGGTACACACGCACTGCTCACAAACAGCCATCGCCACCAGTTCTCTCTCTGTCCTTCTTTCCCCACTTTTCCCCAGTTTTGCTGAAGTTTAATATCCAACAGCACCTTCTCTAAATTATAACTCAGACCATCAGGTGATGCTTCTGTAAGAGCAGCTTTATTGTTCCTAGTCCCCACTATAATGTCTGTGACACAGCACACACTCCCCATCACAAAGGCGTTTGGCAGACCTGTGTGTGCTGTACAGCCTCTCCCCCCTCGCTCTGTGCCAGGCCCTGCCGTGCCAGCTTTGTAACAGACCACATGTTGCTTGTCACCTCATCTAGTAGAAAAGTGTGAGGCCTCATCAGAATCAGTTTAACTTGCTGGCCTGACCACCTGGAGTTTAACTGGACATTCATCTGCACTACACATCAGAGCTGTGTGTTGGGCCCTACAAAAAGACACAGGCTTTGTATTAATGGTCCTGGGGCTGCTGCCTGCAGAGCAGATTAAGTCTGTTTGTGCAGGATCCAGACATGCTGCAAGCTATAGCTATTCTCTCATTTTCCCTATTATGTTATGATCAACTGCTATTATTCGAGGGTATTTCAGCTCCATTCATGATGCACGGGCAGAAAAATGCTGCCTGCCATCCTTTGGAGAGGAAGCCATCCAGCTTCAATGAAACATGGTCATTTCTTCTTCAAGCAAAGGAGAGGAGACTTTCTGCTTTGCTCATTGCTGGGCTCTACACCTTGGCATTGTTTATTTTACTGAGCTTACATTACAGAATTAAAGCATTAATACACTGGCATTAATTAGATGGTAACTTAGGTATGTCTCCCCATCTACAGGAATTCCCCAGGAGGGAGAAGTTCCAAAGACTCAATCAGAGAACAGAAATTACTTTGTCTTTTAAGACCATGAAACATCCTCTCCCTTATTCCCAGTCACTGGTTTCAGCACCATGTCCCTCAGAAACCAGCAGCAATGGGCTCAGCACACGTCAGTCATCCCATGTACCCCCTTCAGCACCTCTGACCATGCCTCTGGGCTCCATTTCCAGTTTCTCAGTTCAGCACTCCCACCTTCCCCTGTTTCTGGGCTGGTTTTCCACCACCTTCCCAGTGCTATGGGGATAAAGGACAGAGGGTGCTCGGCATCAAGGTGCAGACTTGGTCAGGTGGGTTTTTTAGGAAATGCTCTGCTGGGAGATCCCCAAAGGTCTCAAAATAGGTCTCAATAGAAGTCTCAAAAAGTAGTGGTCATAGCCCAGATCATGTGACCCTGCAATGCTGCCTGTGAGCAGCACCCGCTGGCGTCCAGCTGTGCATGCACAGGCCCTGGCCACAGACAGAGAATCACCCCAGAAGCCTCAGAGCCCATCTAGACTGAGGAAAATGAGTGTGTGGATGGGAAGGAACGGTTTGTACAGTATCCCCACAGCTCTACTGGGGACTGGAGAATCCCTCTCCTGCAGCCTCTGGGTGTTGGTGACCCTTGCTATGCAGGCAGAGAGGAGTGTTGACCCTGGTGTCTGTACATCCCCACAGCAATTGACCAAACTTGACTGCAAACGTGAGGGCTCTTGCTGGGAAGTGCCTTTTTTCAGCTGTGCCTCTCTGCCACGCTGGCTCTTTGGTCAGAGGTGTGTTTGAACAGCCCCTCCATGGCGATGCTGATGCAGATGGTGAGCTCCTCGGAACAGCCCTGAGTCAGAGGAGGGCATATTTTCCACTGACAGGGCGAAAGAGTTACAGCCCCTTAAATCAAATTAGCAGACAGCATCTGAGTGGGAGCCTCCACGAGATGAATGAGCTGGCAGTTTTTAAAGAGTAACCACGAGGTAATAAACAAGATTAACACAAAAGTAATGGAGGAATGGAGATAAATACAGAGAATGTCCATGTAATGTCAGAGGAGGTTGCATGCCAGACTTCTGGCAATGCGTTTGAGGCAGGAGTAGGTAACTCGTACCTACTAAATCACAGCCATAAATCCTGTGCTGTGTTAACAGAACATGAATGATCTGCTCTCAAATGAATGGGGAAAAGAAAGAGAATTCAGTGGTTGTGATAAAAAGAGCTGCTAGCCTTGGCTGCTCCTCTGTGCTCAGGCCAGGCTTGGAAGACACACAGCTCCTGATGGGGCAGGTGGGTGTGCACATGGCATTCGGTCCCTCAGCACCACCAACTTGCCCCTGAAGAAGTTCATGTGCCCAAGGGACCACAAAAACGGCTCCCAAAGCTGTTGTTTTGAGAAAAACAGGAAGTTTATGCTGGTGAGTTGATTCTGAATTACGCACCAAGGGCAAAAGGAGGTGGAAATGGCCCTTTCTTGCCCTGCCAGTGCAAGCAGATCCCTTTCAAAAGCCGACACCGACCCATGAACTTGCATCACGTGTTTCCAAAGAGATGTGTCAGATCTCCAGGTGAGGTCTGAAGCCTCAGCCATCTTTGGTTAAACATTACTTACACAAAGCAGGTTATTGGTTAATGGGTGAACTTACTGCTAACAGAAGTACAAAAGCCTCTCCAGATGAAAAGATGATTTTGAGGCTACAACACAGGCTGAACCTTTGCAGCTCTGGTGCAGAATTTCCCTGTTAGTCTACACAGGTCCCAAGATGTTCCTCGTCTCTCACACTTATCTGGACACAATCTGGGTAAGGTAAGGGACAGTATCATTTCCCAAGTGACCTGATACACTTGGAAAAAGGAGCCACGCTCTTGAACTCACAGACTTCATCAGATCCCAGCTCCATCCAGTTGTATCACTGGCTCCAGTGAGGTTTGCCTTCTCCCTGCAAACCATCCCACCTCCTGTGCTCAGACCAGCAGGGTGCAGACAGAGAGTTGTTTAGCTGCCGCTCTGCAGTTATTGAGTGTGACTGTGCAAGCCTGTGGTTACAGTTCAGTACCTTCAAGTATGTTTTTATTAGCATTCACACCTGGAGAACAAGAAAAGAGGAGACATGAAGGGGGCTCAAAGGGCTCTGAAGTAGAGAAAAGCCTGTAGTGCAGGGGTCTGAGCCCTGCCTGAGGGCTGGAGAGCTTCCAGAGCTGATGCCATCGAACCAAACAGCATGTTTGAGATGTGAGGGCAGAGGGGGATGCAGAGCTGATGGCACCAGAGCCATCCCAGGGGAGGCACTGGCCAAAGCCCCGCTGCAGGGCACTTTGTCACCTGGAGCCAGGCTCACGGCTCACACGTGTAAGCTTGTACTTGGATTGAAGTGCCTTGGTGGTGTTTGGTGCCCTTACAACCACTTGAGCAAATAATGGAAACTATTACATGAGTGCTTTTGTCTGCCACTGCTCAGAAACAGCCCATATGGCACAGAGATGCCTTTCATTTTTAAGTGCTGCGTGGTTTCAACATGCAAGAGCATTTGATAAACTGTGACCAAACTATAGGGAAATAAACACTTTCTTTGAAATCCACAGTTGTTTTCCAAACTTGTGAGCAACCAGTTAAGCTGGATGGATTTAGAAAGGCCCTCCAGTGCTTTTCTGCTGGAATACCAAATGATAAACACCATTTTTTCTTGCGTCCCTGCAGAAACAAGACAGCCCAGGGTAACGTAAAACTCTCTTTTGCCTCCTTCCAACAATGGTGCATTTCTTCTTTTAGAGGCTGATTAATATTTATTACTATAGTAAATGGCAACTTAAATATATCCTTGCAGTCCTGCAGCTTATCATTAATTTAAGGAAACAGGACACCTACCATCAAAGTACAATGGGCCCTTCTGCAGTGAGTAATGGTGGTGGTACGGCAGCCTTTTCCAAGGAGCTAGTGAGGCTCTGTGACAGCAGCTTCGCTGGCAGCCTGTTGCTGTGCAGATACACATGGGCACCTGGCACCTGAGGGGCCTGAGAGTGCACCCCAAGAGAGGCCATTTGGTGGGGCTGCTGGGCACCAGAGCACGTTGTGTAAAACACTACTCCTGAATTCTACCAAAACAGGATTTGAAGTTGGAGCTGAGAGAGAGACTTTTGGGGCTATCTTTCAGTTTAGAAGACACTTTGCAGAGGAGGAATTCTTGGGTTTGAGTGTTTTTGAGATTCCTGAGCTGTTTTTGGAGGTGCCTTTTGGAAAGTTAAAAGAGGACTCTTGGTGTCAAAATGAAAAGCTATTCAATCAATAAAACTCCTCGCCAGGCTCTGAAGTGTAGCATCAGATAAGGTTACTTCTGCTTTGCTAATGCTTCCATTTCTTTTTAACTACAATGATCTGCAGAATCACTGCTGTTATTTTTGTGTTCTTGGACTTGCAAGATTTCTCACTCTGGCAGCACACACCATAACACTTCAGCCCTCACAGAAGGACAACTCAAACAGTCTGATACGGACACACACACAGAGGGTGACACAGACACTTGATGCAGGACCAAAACAAGGCCACTGCTTTATTTACATGTACTTATGCTGCACAATAAGGAGCCAGCGTTGCTGGGTCAGTAGGTCTCTGCTGTTTGGAGGCTAAAAGACCTGCAGCCCTGAACCAAAGCTGTGGGACTCCATGACGGCTTTGCCACAGTTCAGGCACCACAGCAGATCCCATGGTCTCTAAGGGCTGATGTGTGCCTGTCCTCCCATTCTCACCATCCCCAGCACCCTCTAGATCCATCTGCCCAGCCCCACACACCAGCTGAGCCGAGAGACAGCCAGGGACAGCCTCTCTGGGACATTCCTTGGTTTCTCTGTCTACACCCACGGCTTTCTCGAGAGTTTTTGCCTCATCCAGACTCAGTTTCTTCCCTTCCCAGACTTGTGTCCACAGCAGATGGGACAGTCCTTGCTCAGCAGCAGGACCAGCAGGGCAGAGGACGCTGACCGGGTGGTGGTGATGCCCTGCTGCCGCTTTGCCTCAGCACAGAAGCCGGTTGTGCACTGAAGCAACTTCCTCTGAGCACGACTGCCAAAGGGAAAAGTAAAAAGAGTCCTTGATTCAAAACAAAAGGGCAAAAAGGATGATTCATTTTCTTCACAAGCGCTCTATGTCATTTGTTACTCTACAGACAGGCCCACGGAACTCAGAGGCCCAGGCTGACACACGATTTTAAGAGCTTTACTCACTACAAATAATCTTTTGATGATGAAACTAACTGCGTAAAGCTTTGGAAGAGAGATCTTGCATGAATATGGCCAAATTAGGAAGCCCATATCGTAACAGTTGTGTTCACAACCACATGTATTGCTGGTCTATTTTTTTAATCCACATTACTGGATCTATTTTTGACTACAAACTAGATGACTCATTTGATCACGACCAGTGAAAAAAAACATAGTATGTTGCCACAAAATATTCCTTAGAGCTGATGTCTTCCCACTTCTTCCCACTGCAATTGCATATTTCTTTACAACCAACCATGGGCAAAACCAGGACACACAGGAATTTGACTTCTTTCATTCAATAAGCAATGGGAAAGGAGCTGCCTGGGTTTAACTGACTTTTTTTTAATCTGTTTCCTCCATTTGTTTTTCAGCCTTTGTCCTTTGATTGTGTTGCTCTGATCGAGACGGGAGTTTCTTCAGAAATATTTCAGCCAAATCTGCAGTTTTACTACTCCATTCGTGGAACAGGGGCAAATGCTTAACCAAAAGCAGCTGTGGATCGGTATTTTTCTCCTTCATTTATCCCTTCATGTTTGTACAAAAGAGAAAAACTGAAAATTAGCCAAGAATGTAATACCGCAGATTCTCTCACTAGAGCACACAGCATAGTTTGCAGTAATCCCTTTCACCATAGCATGAGGTTCTCGATCTGCAGCACACAAACTCTGTTCCCACACAGGCAAAAGCCTTCTCCCGGCCTCGCAGCCTCCCGGGGCTGAGGCTGCGGGGGTCCCGCACTTCAGGCTGTGCTGCCCCTGACTGCAACGAGTTCGTGGCATCCTATCTGTCATTGTTGGCCAGTTCTGTTTTCTCTGGACCAAAGTGCCACTTGCATCCCTCGAGGAGCCCAAGTCAAGCAGCTCTTTGAATGAAGAGCATGGTGTGGATGTGCTTGGTGGCAGCGTGGGCCAGCTGCTCCACAGACAGCCAGACCCCCATTCCCCAGCCAGGCGGCCTCAAGCCAACCTTGCTCCGTGGCACCATCTCTTTTAGGACTTGACCTCTTCCCTTGAGAAGCCCAAGCAGGGATAGGGGCTGGGATCAGAGCAGGGTGCCAGCACTCCTCCCTGCTCCACGAGGAGACAAGGCACAGCCGCCATGGCTGGCGCAGGGCTACCACTCCAGGCCTCCAGCCGAGCACGTGGCCTTACGCCCGCTGCGATGGTGATGCCAATCTGAGGCCTGGCACCAAGGGCTGCACCGAGGACACTGTAACTCACTCACTGCGTGCCAAGGCCAGGGCTGCCGAGGTCAGCGCCGTGTGTCCCTGGGCAGGCTGTGGGGACCGCAGCTACGGCCCTGGCAGCACACGGCGGGTGGTGAGGGAGAGGACATGGAGGCTGCGGCTCAGCCAGCCAGCCTGGCAACTCATCAGCCAGCTGCAACCACTTCTTGGGTTTGAGTGTTTTCAGGCAGCACCTGTCCACACCTCAGCTCCTCTCCTTTTTCCTTCTTCCCACCTTCTGGTTTATCTCTGTGGCATGAGGATGAAGCTCTGGGGCTGGGCTCTGAGTTCCAGGCCCCGACGCACATGCCAGAGAGCCAGGCTGGGTAAGCTCAGCCCTCTCTGCCGAGGGCAGTGTCTGGAGCATGTAGGGGTCGGGAAGGGGCAGTGAGAACGTGCCCTTCACTGTCCAGATTGGAAAATCAGAAGGGCTGGGAAGCAGCTCGCCTCATTCTTCAAAGCCACAGCTGAAACAAAACACATGGCGGGAATATAAATGAGGAATAAAGCTGCAAACTCAACTGAGTTAGACCTTGGAAAATCCATCTTAGAACATACAGATTCTAACCTGAGAAATGGGTATTGCCTAAGATGCTTTAAATCACAGAGAGTGCTGCACTAGGAGAAACAGCCCTCCACAGGTGACCTAATACATCTTTTCGTCCCCTGCCCTCAGTGACTCCCATAAACTCCTGACCTTGCCTACCAATAAAGATAAACTCAGAGGAGATAAGAAGTCTGGCTTCACCTTCAGCATCATTTCAGAGGAAGCGAGGAGCTATGCTTGGTTCAGAAACGATTACTAATTCCAGCCTCTTGCTGCCATCATATCAGTTAACAACTGGGTTTTTTGTCCATGGTACAGGCTTCTGCCTTCAGAGCCCGGCTGGCCACCAAGCACACCGCAGGAAGCCATAGCCTGGTGACACCTCTGCAGGGATGGTTTTGTCCTGATACAAGCTGCTGGTGAATCAACAGGAAGCTGAAATCTCTCTTTCTCATAATTGAGCATCTTTCCCCTTTGTCCATTTGTCGTCGATTTATGGGGAATGACTACTGCAGAGATTTAGCTCTGTTTAGTCACAGGATGATTTTGTCTCTTCCTAGCAAAGAGCTAAGTATAGCACAGACTCATTATTCAGAGGCCGTCAGTGATAACTGGCCTTGGCATCCTTCCCAAGGCACAGTCTGAGCGGCCAGGTCCTTCTCGGGGCTGACTTCCACATGCCTTTACCTCTCCATGCCTGCAATTTGCTCTGCTTTGCAACTTGCCACGATGCCAGAGCAGATCTCATCCTCAAAGGCAACATTGAGGGTTGCCTGATGACAACCTGAATCATTCAGAAACCTAAGAACATTTTAGAAGAGTGTCCACCCAGCCTGGCAGAGCTCCTGGCCTCTGAGGGCAGCCACCACCAGGTCCTTCTCCAGAGGCTCTTGAACATCAGCAACGAACTGCCCTCGACACGGCTTCTCGCTCTGCCTACACCTTGCTGTTGCTTGTCACGATTTATTTGTGCTACCAACAATCACAATAATTCCAGGTGTGGTTTATTGGAACTATAAACATCTAGTATGGGTGTTTTTTTTTAAATAAAATCTTTTTCTAATCTTGGTTTTATGATCTTTCAATATGAAGCAAGAAAAAGCATAGTCACACGCTGTGTCAAGCACTGTTTGCATGCTGATGAACAGCCTTCGCCAGGCCTTTACCCTGGCACTTGGAGCTCTGTCACAGCTGCTATTGGACATCGAAGCCAAGCAACAAAGAAAACCCAAACCCAGCACCTTTAGATGCATCGTGTCCCTGTGACACGGACTGGCACCCACAGACAGGCCGCTCTCTCCTTGCCGTGGGGACTCACTGCAGCTGTCCCAGAGCCACTGCTCCCCGCTGGGCTCTGGCTCATCACCCCGGCCCTCGTGGCTCACAGAAATCCCTTTCTACGTCCTTTGCTATCTCCCAGGTGCATGTGTGCATTGAGAAAGGGAGATAATGTCATCCTGTTGCCATTTCAAATGTTTCATGGGGCTGCCAAGCCTTTCATGACATGGGTTTGAAAAACAATATCCTCGTGCCATTCCCTCCACTTGCTTCCAAAATGCCTCTGGAAGGTCAGGTTCAGACACTCTCCCCAGAGGGACTTTGTCTCTGCAGAATTTCTCTTCTGCCTTTGTTTTTTAACCCAGAATTTTCTGAATATGTTCAAATACCTTTTCTAAAGGAGTGCTGGCTCTGTGTGTCGGGGGGGCTGGGGGTGGCCCCTGGGGCTGTTGGCCTCTCAGGCCAGTGCCACCTACACAGCTCCATCCCATTTGTTTCTCTTGAACTGAGTGAATCCCTTCTCTCCGGGCTGGATCCTGGGAGGCAGCTGCCTCTCAGCCCCGTGCTGGCAAGGCAGAGCATCCAGCCTTCTCCCCTCCCCTGCACAAAGGGGCTTTGTGCTGGGCCTCCTGGGCAAAACAGGAGCAGACAGGAATAGTGGTTGCCAGCTGTAAAGCAGACTTTGCATGTTAGAACACTTCAAAAGGCAATAGATCGTCATTCATTGGTTAGCACACTGAGAGAAACATGATTTGAGACATGGTTTGGGACAGTTTCTTCTGCTAAAAATATTCCAGAGCTGTTTTCTGTGTCCCAGCACATCCCTGACTGATGGGCAAATCCATTTCCCCACGCTTGGTGTCAGAGCCTGGGGCAGCAGGACAGAGGGACGTCAGGACAGCGGGGCAGTGGGACAGATAGGCAGAGGGACATGGGGACAGGGGTGCAGGAGGACAGCAGACAGCCCCAGCCCAGCCAAGGAACGTGCTGCCAGCTCCCCGCGCCCCGGCCGGGCCCACACACCGCTCGGGCATCCCCGCGACCCCTCCCCGCGCTGCCGTTTGGGGCGGGAGCACCTGAAAACGTGAACTATCGCTTCCTTTGCCCTTTTCCCCCCGTCCCCGCGTCCCGGCGCGCGCAGCCCCGCAATGCCGCGCCCGCGCACACGTGCGCGCCAGGGCCCGCGGGCCCCGCCCCCCGCACGCCATTGGCCAGGAAAGTTTCTGTCCGGCCGCGGATTGGCTGCGGGCGGCCCGGGGCAGCGGCGGCCGCCAATGAAAGGCGGCGGGCGAGCGGCGCGGCGCGTCCCGGGCGAGCGGCGGGTGAACGGTGCGGGAGGCAGCGGAGGCGCGGCCGGAGGAAGGTGAGTGAGTGATGGAGGGCAGGGGACTGACCAGCTCCCGGCGCCCCGTGTGTGCCGCCTCTCTGCCGGGGACTGCGGGCGGAGCAGGGGCCGGCGGGCACCGGGTACCTGCCGCTCCCCGCTTGCTGTAAATCTTCACTTTCCGTTCTTTTCCTCCGATACCCCGCACCTGCCGCCCCGCGCTGTGCCGGCGGCTTTGCCCGCTCTGCATCTCCCCGCTTCGGGGAGGGTGCTGAGCTCCGGCTCTGGACGCTGAGCGCGGGCGGGATGGGGCTGGGGGCGACCGCAGCCCGAGCCGGAGCTCCGGGGGTTCCCGAGAGCAGAGCTCCCTTACGGCCGCGGTTCCGCGAGTGCGGGGAGCAGGCGTGTCCCGGGCCGTCACCGCTCGGGGAGATGCTGAACACCCCTCGTTAAGCGCTGCGGGTTCCCCGGTGCCGCTCCGTGGGGCAGGTCCTGCCGGGCGCATCCCCGCCGCGCTGCCCAGCGCTGCCGCCGCCTTTGCCCCGTGTTCTCTACAAGAAATCCCCTTCAACGCAGCTTTCCGTGGAAAAGCGGCTGTTTGTTGTCTCGGTTAAAGTCCGACCACCGTTGCTGGGTGTCCCGGGGGTAGTTGCGTGTCTCCTTCAGACCCCCTGGGCAGTGACTGCTGCTGCCCAGGCAGCCTCCCGGGCTCTATCACGGGGTCTTCTGATGAGCAAAGGAACCAGAATAACCGAGCTGCCCTCTTGGCATAGCGTTAGCCTGAATGGAAGGGATTTTAAGTGCTAAATAAGCAACGTGTGGAATGGGTTGTCAGGGAGCAGCTGCTCTTACGACCTTACTTGCTGTACCTTTGTCACTGCATAATTAGGATATGAGTTAAACACTTAATGTCAGCGCTTCTCAGTTTCCACATTGTTGCAGTCCCATCTTTCCATGCTAGACGGCCCTAGTGGGGCAGTGGAGAGTGCTGTGTCCTGGGACTGGCTTCCATGGGTCTGCTTGGGCACAGGGGCACCTCCAGACCCTCCCTGTGGGCCATGGTACTCTTTGCCATGAACTTTCTTGTGTTGTCTTTGGAGATCCCTCCGTGACTGTTAGGACAGGAAGGTTCTGCTTCAAGGTATAGCTCCCAGCATCCTGTTAGGTTTGAACTGTGCCACTGCTGAGTCCTAAGGAAAACTCTTTGCTGGATTTAGTGGAACACTGAATATTCCTTGCAGACTGCCCTGGGCAAATGCTGGTGTTTGGCAGCAGGGCTTAGTGCCTGTGGCCCAGCCTGGGTGGTGGGGGCTGTGTTCTGCAGCACTGATGCTCCTTCTCTCCATGTGTCCTGCCTGAATTGCCTGACTTTTTTTGTGTGTGAGTGGCTTTTCCTTCCCTCTCTCCCCTCCTTCCAGCTCTGCCTGCCACAAGGACCCTGTCACTGCAGGCCCTGGGGTGACCCTGTGCTTGTAGACATGCAGAGGGTGTCCATGGTTCAGCAAGTACTGCTGCAAAGGTCTCCTCTGGTGTGCTGTCCCCAGAGACTCAGAGCAATGTGCCTGCTGCCAGCAGGTCCCTGTGGCTGGTAACCCTTGGGCAGGTCTGTAGGGCCCTGTTTGCCCCAGCATTTATGGGGAGGGTTCCTGGAGCCCCTCAGGAGGCCATTACCCCCACTGAGCAGAGAGCAATGCTGCAGGAGTGAAAACTGACCCTTTTTCATGGGCAACTCTGATTGTGGGTTGTGTGGGGTTTTCAGGGCTGTGGTCGATCTGGTTTTGTCACATGGCAGCTCCACTCCTGCCTTATCCAGGGTGGTGTGTGCAGGGCTAGGGGGGGTTCAGCTCCAGCCTGGAGGGCGCTGAGAAGCAAGGCTAGATGTGGGCAGGTGAGAAGGCTGAGAAGCTGTGCTGTGGAGCAGAAATTTGCCCTGGTAAAGCCATCTCTGCGCAAGACCCGTCTCCCAGGAGCTTCCTGAGCATCATCCCCAGGGGATGGAGCAGCAAGGCTGCACAGGGCGAGGACAGAGGCTTTGCAAGGCACCCTGGAAGGCTTGCGAGTGCTGAAACCTTCAGAGCCTTTCCAGGATGTGTCAGGATCTTTGGTGGGAGGGCAAAGGACAAGATGTCATCATTAAATCTGTGAAGAGAACAGCACAAACTGCCTGCAGTGGAGGAGCAGAGCTGTGCTGGTGGCGGGCAGCACCAAGCAGACCCCTGTGTGGGGTGAGAGAGGGAGATGTCTTGGGGGGGCTGCCTCAGTCTTCTGACAAGCTGCCTGTCACCTGAATGGGAATCAAGCATGCTAGTATAAAAAAGGAAAAGTCCCAGCTAGCCTGAACTTCAAAAGGGATAAGAAATGAAATAATAAGAACTGGGGGGGGAAGGTGGGGGGAGGGAGGGAATAAATAAAGCCCCTGGATCAGCGTCTGAATAATCTCTGTCCAAAGACAAATGGGCGTCTTTGCAGTAGGCGGCTGTTTAATTTCCTGAATCATGAGCAGGGCACATTTTCTGGGCATGGGGTGGAATTCTGTCAAATTTTAATTTGGCTTGGCAGTGTTGCAGAGCCAGTTTGAGCAAGTCGGGGAAGGCAAGTCTGGAACTCATTAGGGCTCGTTGCAAGGCCCTGAAAATTTGATTTTTCAATCACTGTTGGGTTTAATTATTGTTGATGTCTTGCCTGGCGTATTATGGGAGGAAATTAAAACAGCGTGAGTGGGATGGCATTCTGTTTGGCAAATGGGTTGTTTAGATTAAATTCTAAGTGGAGAGTTAGAGCCCTGAGCAGAGATAAAGCGTGCTGGCTGGCATTTCGGGCGCTACTGGAGCCCGTTCAGCTGGACCCTGCCGCCAGCAGGGTTGGTGTTCTGTTCTCCCTAAGTCCATTTTTGTCAGGAGAAGAAAATAACCCACTAAGCTAAAGCAGTGTTAACGCCAAGGTAGGATTTACTCACTTAATACAAGTTTTGGTTCTTTAACTCTTCCTTTTTCCAGCGTGGGTTTTTGCAGCCACCCGAAGCGGCTGCTGTGATAAATGAGCCCCTGTGTATGGGGATGGTCTCAGTGAGAGGCAAAAGCCCCTTTGCCACCAACAGAAGGTCCAGAGACTTGAAGACTCCTCTGCAGATGTGGCTGGGAACTTGCCCTTTGTCCAAAAATGTAGAAGCTGTTAATAGAAGCCTGTGGAGTGCACTGGAGGCACAGCCTTTTCATTCACTTCTCATACACTGGGTGCCTTGGCCGAGGTGTGCGGGATACCTGGGCTCAGCCCTTCGCTGCGTGTGCCTCCAGTGCTGAGGCAAGGGCTGGCTTTCTGGAGAGAGGCTCTCAGCCCCTGGGTGATGGAGGGGTGCTCAGAAGGACCTTTCTGCAGGATACATCTGTGACAGCTCTGTTCCTTCCAAACCCACTCTGAAGCAGTTTGGGCCTGCAGTGGTTAAGATGGCAAGTGCTGTCACTGCAGAGTGTGCCTGCAAAGCTGCCACGTTGCTCACTTAAAGCTGGTAGTGCTCATTTGTGTCAATGCTGTCAGGAACCGTATGAGCAATTGCATCTCTGCTGCTGAGAGTTGGGGCTCATCACTTTTAACAATTAGACCGCTGAAAGTTATTTATCCCTTGCAGACTGCTGCTGTGTTCAGAACGTCTGGGTACAGCCTCCTCAAGCAGGAGCTCGGATTTCATTATGAAGAGTCTCTGTAAAGCCTCCTCTTCATGAAGCAAGAGTTGGGTGCTGATGGGCTGGGGAGACGGCAGTGTCACCCCGTGTGCCCTACTTGGAAAGCTGGAGGCTACTTGTGTGGGAGCCCAAGGGAGGAAGCGCTGCTGCAGCTGTCCCAGGGAAGCAGATGTTGATCTTAATGAGGAAACCTGCTTAGCTCTGAAGGAGTACTTATAGATATGGAATCATAAAGCAGCACATGGGTTAAAGAGCTTATTTTGGGACTTGGCCTCAGAGTGACACCGAGTCCCATAAAATACAATTTACAAGTTATGAAATCCCTCTTGTCCCACAGGGAGATGGTGTCTGGAGCGTTTGTTTAGGCTGAGGGTTTTTTTCCTCTCTTTGAAAAGGAAATACTGTATTTCAGCCATTCAGGAAAAGCGGTATTCTCTGTCCTAGCTTGAAGCTATTGCTCCATTTAAAGATGGGGCTCAGAGAAAGGGAAAGATTTCAAGGCAGCTCTTTACAAGTTTTGGAAGAGCAGGCGTTTCCTAGGGCTGGTTACCAGCCTGATTCCTCATACTTTTACCCTCTCACCTACTCAGAACCCTTTGACTTCATCACTTCAGTTACTGAAAGCCTCTGAACTGCTTCAGAGTAGTGATTTTTCTTTCTCCCCCTCCCACCCCAGTAATGGGGGACATTCCCTCTTGCTGAGGATGCTGGTTTTGTGCTCCCCCCATGGGTCAGTGTCTGAGCTTTCAAGAGGCAAATGCCAAGTGTGTTGAAAGTAGTTGGTACACCTGAAACTTTGGCTTAATTGCTGACAGATAAGGCACCATAAATTGTTAATGCTTAGCTCACTGGGTGCAGCATTTCCAACCTGCTCAGGAATGGCTCTCCTGAACTGATGGGAGAGGCAAGGGGAAGGAAAGGCTGTTCTCCCTCATCCAAGGGGATGGGTGATGCCTGTGAATGAAAACAGGCATTGCTGAACAGGAATGCATGCTGGCTGCCTCACTGAGGCAAATGATGTGAGCAAAAATACTATGAAAGTGGAGGGAAGCGGCTGAGGAGAAGGAAAAGAGGAAAATGGAAACGGTGTGTTTTCCGTTAGTGTTTAATTGTGGATGCTGTTAGTGGTGTCTTTCCAGCATGTAAAAATACATGCTTTTAGGAAAGTAACTTCTGCTTGCACCTGTGTTAAAGCCTTGGTTAAGAGAAGCACTGAAGCAGCTGGGTGGCTGTTGTATACAGACTGCTGTGCAAATATCATCTTTAATTTCTGGCACAGTGGGATATGCCTCTTGCAGCTTTAAATACTGAGGGTTTATTGCTTTACCTGCTAAGAAAACAGGCAGAATGCTGTCAGCATTAGCTTTTACAGAGTCTTTGGCAAATCATTCCAGATAGTGCTTCATTGGCAAGGAACCTGTCACGGGATGAAAAATCTACTGCATTCTTATCAGAGGAATGTAGGAAAGCAAATTTTCCTGAAAGCACTGTGGCTGGCTGCCCATGCCCTGCTAGGATGCAAGGTGGCACGGCCCTTCAGCTTCTGCGTTAGGGTTCAGGGCATCACCACCCACAAAATGGTCTTGGACTTGTTCCTTTGTTCTTTCTGAAGACCTGGAGATGTCACTCAAACAGTTGCTTTATTTTCCCTCTATACAAGCGGGTAACTTTTGTCAAGGTTATGAAACTCAAGGAAAAAAAGATCCCCGGTGTTCCTATCACACGTGCTGCCAAGTCTGCTTGGACTATTGAAGAGCATCTACACATGCCAGCTTGCAACAGGGAGTCTACAGGAGGACAGCCAGCCAGCTCCTGTCAGCTGTGTATCTCAATCCAGAGCATCAGGACACAGTACCTGAGCAGTATTTCTCTTAGCCTGAAGTGCCTGTCCTGGTCCTGCACACTGAGGATGGGAATGCAGACCGAGAGCCCCAGAGGCTAGTGCCACAGCTTGACACTAGCTATCAGAGGGCTACTCCTTTAATGTGTTTTTCTCTTAAATGCCTCATGGCCAAGCCATTTTTTTGGCATTCTTGCACAGATGAATGGGCCTGTGAGATTTCAGAGGGGTTTGTGATAGCAGATACTATGGAAACCTTGGGGTGAAGAGGGAAGAGGGGTGGCCCAGGTTTTCCCCTGCCCTTTGCACTGTGTGAAATGCCATGATGCCCTTGGACATGTCTTCAGCTTCCTTGTGTCTCAATCCCCTCAGCTGCAAAATGTGAACAGTAGAGCTGAGAAGATAAATATTGAAGAGTTGTACAGAAATGTGATGGAAGCAGCTTCTGAAGTGCAATGTGTCAGTGTACAGAGGGACCCCCACTCCTGGTAGTGATACCAGAGCTCCAGACACCTTCTTGGGCTGCAGATGGGAAGGACAAAGCTATCTCAGGCACAGGCAATGGCTGATCACAAGGAGACACTTACCTGAGCCCTCTGGAACTCAGCACAGCTGCTGGTCAGTTAAATTTGGGTGGGTTCTTCCCATTCCATACATCCACTTACAGCTTGGTTTGGCTTTATAATTAAGGCCAAGTGTCTGAAGCACTTTTTTTGCTTGTGGAAAAATCTATTCATCTTTATTCAGAGTTTACCCTTCTCTTATCGTTAATTCACACACTGTTAGTGGAGAGAGAAATGCTGCCAACTATGTGCTCTTGGAAGAGCGAGATATTTGCAGAGGCTCTGGGTCTGCTGCATCTCCGTCATCCTGTAGGTTGAGATTTGGCAGTTGCATTGAAATAGTTCTCTCAGATATTGGTGCCTTTTCCTGATCTTTTGCTTTGTGTTGCTAAAATAAAAGGCAACAAACTTCTAACTCTGCAAAGTTTAATATCAGTAAGTACTTTCAGTGCTCCAGACGATACCAACCCATTCCCTGGTGACTCAAATCCCACAGAGGGAATCTGGGATGAAAGACAGTCTTTTGTAAGTGACTTTTTTTTTCTGTGAGTGTGGTAACTTAGATAACTGTGCTTGCTCAGAGTCTGGCAGGGAAACAGATTGTTTTCGGGTCATGATTACAATAGATGCTTTCTGTCTAAGTAAAATGAGAAGGAAATAAATCAAAACAACCTTTTGCTGCTTTTGGTCAAAACTATAGTAGCAATTGTGTATATTGATTAACTCACTTGTAAAAGTGGTTGTTTGCCCTTGCACAAATGTAGTCCCCTTGTAGACACTGTCAAGGGACCGCTTCTGAAATCCAGAAAAGTTTGTCCCACACAGCTCTGAGTTTCCCACTTGAGGTAAGCCCTCCTGCCTGGCCTTCTGCTGGCCCAAGGGATAGTTTAGACAGTTTTATGTACCAGTGCTGGGAGTTGTTAGAAACTGGACCTCAGCAGACATCAGGTGTAGTTAATGAGCTGGTCAGCAGGAGGGGGGATAAAAAATGAGCTAAACACCCAATGCTTGAAACTGCTGGATGAGATCAGTTATGTTTCAGGAGCAGCAGATGCACTGCTGGGGCTCTTCTCTGGTGTATCAATGTCCTTAGTGCTGGCACTGACAAAATAGCAAGAAAAACCCCATCCCCAGGAGCAGTGCTAGAGCTAACACTTGTGTACTTTAGTCCAAATGCTGTAGCTTTGCATACAGACTCCCAGGCTGTGCGCGTCTGGTGAGGGACGCTTGCACAGGCTGGATGCAGAGCTGCCATGTCAGACCCATGTCATCAGACCATGCCTTTGCTTGATAAGCAAAACCAGCCCACATCTTCCCTAATGAATGGCAGAGCAGTGAAACCAGACAGGGCTTGTGTGTGGAGCTTCTGGAGTATCTCTTCCAGCAGAGGGAATGAGCCAAAATAAACCCAGGCTGAGCTGTCTTCCAGCTGGGGACATGGGTATTTCATCCCACCAAGGACTTGTTTGTTGGATTCCTTCAGTATCTCACTAAAGTGGACTTTAAGAACCTGAGATCATTGGCCATTGTGTCCTCCCAGGCTCACCACTGGAACCTGAGGAACAACTTCCCAGAAGAGCTTTTGTGGAACTTTTCAGCTCTCCAGTGATGTCTTTTGGGGGTAATTTTTCCCCGAAATGTTTGAGGCAGGTTTAATGAGAAGCAGGTAATCCCTCTCCTCAAAGAATTTATCAAGAGGTCTTCCAGATTGGAAAACCATCTAGGAAAATGCTGAGTGGGACAGATTTCCCATCCAAACCAGAAATTAAGGTGCTTGAAGCCAAGCTCTTGAAAGGAGGCTTCTGCCACCCATGAGAGAAATCACTGGGATTCTTATACATGGTAAAAGGACCATCAGTCAGTACTTTAGGATTCAGAGTAATTCCTTGAATAGCTAAACAAAGCTGTGGGTGTGTATACTGAGAAAGAGGCAGTTGGGTACAGTACATGGGTGTGAATAAGGCAGTTATAGCAAATCTGCCCTGCTAGAACCACAATAGGATGGAAAAATGCAACCAAAGAGGCTTTTTGTGTGTAACAAGTCTGGATTTATTCCTACTTCTAACTAAAACCCTTGAATGTGTTAATATTTTGGTGTTGGGCTTGGCTGGTTTTTCTCCTGCAGCCCATGTAAATATTGCTTAGTTTTAACTGATGATGGTGTGCTTTTCCAGAGCTTGCAGCATTCCCCTTGCCGTGATACAGACGTCTCTTCTGTTACATGTAAACACTTCACCCTTCAGTTGTTGGAAATCCTTAAGGAAGTCTGAGTTAGCTCCCTACTATTATGCAAGCTTAGCTCAGTTATAGTCGAATAATGACAACAAGAAATTAATCGCTATCCATCCCTATCCTGAAATTCCACAATAGTGCTGAGCAAACTGGTCCCACCCATGTGGGTATTGTACAACTTTTCCCTTTGTCCAAGGGATTTTCTCAACGTTGGAGTTGTTAATCTCTGAAATTCATTGCAGCTGGAGGAACCCCACCCAAAGGGTTTGTGTGGTCCCTTAGCCAAAGCTTCTGCCCTGCATACAATATATTGGGGTAGGGCATCAAATGCCAAGGCTGCGTGAGGGTCTTCCAGATGCTGCTCAGAGGGTTTGTATTGAACTAGTTGTGGGCACTGGGGAGCAGTCTGACTGTGAGGAGGTGAAACAAGGACCTCTGCTCCAAAGGGCTGTTGTGACCTTGTATTAACTTTTTGGAAACTAGTTTTTTCCTCTTCCCTCCCTAAAAAGGAGGAGCAAACATACTTGAGGTAGTTACGTGTCTCCATCGCTGTTTTTAGTCTCCAAATAAGGTGTGGTGCAATAAGTGCTCTAAGGATCCAGAAACCTCCACAGAAGTGGAAGGGCCCTGCTCTGCCAATCCCTTCTGGAGCTGTGGCTGCGGTCCCAAATGCCCTTTCAGAGACTGGAGAGCAGAGTGTGACTCTTGCAGCAGTGCCAGGGAGGAAAGGTGCTCTCACAGGGTTACTCTTCAGCCCGTTCATGGATCTGCTCTGATGGTACTTGTGCTCTCTGGCACCGAGCAAGCAAAGTTCTGCCTCGTGTCCCCTCACTCTGTGTGAAGCTAACTCTTGCAGGAGGCTGTATGTTCTTGGAAACTTTGGGTCTTCAGCAGCCTTTGGTTAATAACCACACTGGCCAAACTTACTAAAACTCCCAACCTTTCTTTGGGCCTGAGTTCCTCTGAGGCTGCAACCCCAGGTTAATCTGCCAGCAGGATGGTGGCCGGTGCTGCTGCTGACCAGGCTGAAGCTGCCCTGTATTTGCTTGTGGTATGTGGTGTATGTGCTGCTGATGGTGAAGCCGTCCTACTAGGAGATACCTTGGCTTTTCAGGGGCAGGACTGTTACAAACGCTGTTAGACCAAGGTCCCTGTGGATACACAGAAGAGAACTAAGTCTTCCAAGGGAGTAATGGTCTAAGCATCCTTTATCAGATAAGGATGTCCTTACTTCAGTTATCATCCTTTTGTTGCAGTGACTGATTCAGCAGCTGGAGCTGGCTCCACTTTCCTCTTTCCACCTTGTTTGTCACTTAAACCAAGTCCCTGATCTGTGCTGTGGTCTCACGACACGTAGCATGCTTCTGCTGGAGGTCAAAAGTAATTTATCAAGTCTGTCTTGACCCTGTCCCTTGTGTGTAGCTGAAGAAAGATGGTGTAAGGAACAGCCTAATAGCAAAGAAAAAGACAGGTAAGCATCACAAAACAGCAAGTGCCAGACTCAGGGCTGTGTTTTCCTTACAGGGCTCGGGACTAAGACATGCTCATAGTTTCTAATCAGGGGTCCATCTCGCCAGACCTGCCAGGGAAGCTCAGTGTTCCTTTCCAAAGGAGTCCTTAAACTCTAAACTGAAATGGAGCAGTGTTTGAGTTTTTAGCTCGTCACTTGTCATTCTAGGTTTTCTCTTTTCCAATCGCTGAGTGAAGTTACCAGTGTCTAGGATGGCCCTGCCTTTGGCCAGTAAAACAGTGAACCGTGGCATTGCTAGCATATTCCTGACATTGTTCACAGAGGATTTGAGGGTAGAATGTCCTCAGCTTCCTATCATTTGACTACCTAAGAATTTCCTCTGCACTGACTTGCGTTCTCTCTCTTTTAATAGCAAGAATGAGACAAAGCCAAAACAGAATCTTTAGAATGTGTGGTGTATCTAGTCATGGTGAGCAGGATTTGCTTTTCTTCCAAGCAATTTGTTGACACAGGCTTTTAAAAAAATATTACAAATGTCCTCAGACTCTTTATCTTAAACTTTGGCATTTCTTTGTTTAACACTGCTGTTCTCAAAGGGACTTGGGCATAGGTGGAGATGAGATAGTTGGGGAGCATTTGTTTTGCATTATCTTACTGGGTTTGGGGTGGTTGTTTTTTGCAGTTTGTGTCTCTTTTAAGAGATCTCCTTTTATGCATATTCGAGGAGCTGGAGCTGTGAGAAGTTCCATATCTGGGCAGGAAGTCCTGCTGACCAGGCAGCCTGAAAAATAGACATCAGGGCCTGTTATGTTTGGCCCCTGCAAAGGGATGGAAATGAGTGCCTCAAACCTCCCTGCACTTGTGAGAGGGCGAGGGATGATGCCCTCCTCCAGACACATGCAGCTGTATTGCAGTTGGCGTGAGGAGGTACTGTCCAAGGGGTCAGAGCTCATGGAGGGAGGTGATGCAGCAGCCCTGGAGGGGACTCGGGTCTGTTGGCACAGGCTGCTCCCACTGTACTGGGGAGCTCTGTGATGGCCTGTGCCACGGGGTGTCCCTCAGGTCCCAAACCCTTGTCAGACCTCCCAGCCTCTGTGAGCTGGCTGTGCTCAAGGTGCTGTGGGGCAGCCAGCTCTTAGGCTTCAGCCCCTGCCCTTGGCCATGGACAGTCATGCCCAAGCCATTGTGTAGCAGCTTTTAGAGTCAGGTAGATGTCCAACACACACCTTGCAGCCTGGACACAGATCCTCCAGCTTACTGGGGTGGAGGGTAGTGCCAGCCTGCTTTGGAGAGCAGGTACAAGGGTGTTCATATGTGACTCAGTATGTACTTCCATGGGGTTTAGGCTGAGTAAAGAACACTTAACCTCAATTAAGCTTGGACCTGGCACATGAAGCAGAAGTTCTGTTTGGACAAGTAGAACAAATTGCTGGCTTGAATAAATTGCCAGGAAAGAATCTTATGAACACTGAAGTAATACATTGAAATAGTGGGTTTAGGTACCAAGGTGGATGTCACAGGCTGGTGGCCACCCCTCAAATGCCTGTGAGTTCCTGCACTGGCTCCTGGGCTGTGAAGCATCAGGTTCTCGTGGCGGAGGCTCACATACCGATTCTTGCTACTGATGTGACTTTTCCCTTTGCTTTCCACCATGTACGTAATGGAACACTTCCAAATGAGTTTATTTAATCCAGATGTTTGTATTTCAAGTAAACAACCATTCATAGTCCCTTGCTGATACTCAGCTTCTGTCTGACTCATCAAGATCAGAGTTTGTTAAAGAAACCTCATCAGTCGGTAGGATCTAGCACATGGTTCCAGGGCTGGGATGATTGCCAGTGGTCTGGGATGGAGTCTCAGTGTCCTCATCTGGTCTGGAGAGCTGACATGTAGCTGGAGAATGAAAAATGCCCTATTTTTCTGGCTATTGGAGGCAGAGTGAATGTGGGGGCATGTGGAGCCCATTTTTAAGATGTGTTTTGTGAATTACCAAGGTGAGAGGTCTTTTCACTGGCTTCAATTTTTCTGAATAAAGGAAATGTCTTTGCTGACTGAGTGCTATCAAATCACCTTTTCCTCTTGAAAGCTGCAGAATGAGCGTCCAAGGTTTGAATGTCTGAGGGGACCTCAGGCTGTGCCAAGTCTGTGTGGGAGCCCAGGCAACTGGTGCTGGGAGGGGGAGGAAGGAGCAGGGTGTGAAGAGGAGCTGGGGCAGGAGGAGGCATAGCAAAGTGATTATTTAAGTAGTCTTTCACTGCAAGATCGTACACTATTTTAACACAGAAACATGCAGGGACTAGTTTAAGATGGCACAGGCAGGGACCTCTCCTTTCCAGCAGAAAGCTCTGCAGCCTCAGAAGTCTCTCCACATGGGCTCTGACTGTGTGCACACAAATGATCACTCAATGGCCAGAACATGCCTGTGCTTCAGGTCTTGGAGGGAGTGAAAATCTACAAAAACTTAATTAATGGGAGCAAGCACCACAAAGGGATGGTGGTTGTGAGACCTGTCTGTGTTAAGCCTTGATGGAAAATGCAGACTGAGGTCCAAAGTCAGAAAACTGAGAGACTGACAGGTTGGAATGCTGCTTGAAGACTGAAAGTACTGGGATTTGTAGAGGTGGATGACCACCCTTTAGTTTGATCTGACTGCAGATGTGTGGAGGTGGGGGGAAGCATCTGTGATGCTGCTGCTTCTGCAGGCTGTGCCCTGAGAAGGGACTGCCCTTGCTTTCCTTAACTCCATTTTAACAGGGAACAAATGTCTTTCAGGACTCTGAGAGCTTCTGTAAAAACATCTGGCTGAGAAATCTGGTGTCCTGTGGTATCACTTCTCCCTCATGCTTCCTTCAGCCCTTTGGGTTTGTCTCCCATTGTATGCTCCTGCACTTTTCAAGTTCATAAAGCCATGCTTGATAAATCTATGGTGCAGATACTGAAATGAGTTTGTTTTCCAATGTTATTGGCTCCTGCTGTGATGTTTTTCACACCTGTGTCTCTCCTGTTGGGAGGTTCTGCAGCAGTCAGCACCGATGTGTGTGACTTTCTTGTTCTCAGTGAGCAGCAGAAAGTACAGCACAACCACAGCCCTTTCCTTCCCGGCCTTTCCCTGCTGTGTTTCCTGTTTGCTGAAGTAAAGCCCAGTGCCAGAGGCATGGAATGTGCCACATTCCCAAAATACACTTGAGTCCCTGTAGAAGGACATGGGAGATCCAGGCTGCAGTAAAGCAAGTTTAGCATTAGGTTATGGTTATGCACCTCCAGGTCTCACAATTTCTGACTGCACAGATTCCTAAGCAACAGATAAGCTGCATAAAAAGAACCTTTTAATGAGAGCTGAGGCCTCTGCATGAGAAAGGTGGCTGCCCAGTGCATGTTCATTGTGTTCCATGTGCAGTCTTTCCTCACTTACGTGAAAACCTTCATCCCAAACATCCCTAAAACCTGTAGCAGCTCTGCATTGGACAGTGGTCAAACGGTGTTTGGGAGGTTTGAGGCTTTGCAGGAGCTAAGACATGGCTGAAGAAATCAGTGTCTTAAAGCCAAAATGCAGTATTAGTACTCTAGTGTGGGGTAAATGTTGAGGGAGAAGCCTTTCCAACCCAAGTGTCTCGTTCTTTTGCAGATGTCGGCGAGCCAGCCACAGTCGGGAAGAGGTGTGCCTTGTTTACGCTGCAGAGGGATGTGCACGGGCTTCGAGCCACATTCCTGGAGGTAACATCTTGGCCTTGATGGGCCCTGCCCTGTCCCTTCGGTCCTGTTGATGTTCAGACTCCGATGCCTTTGAGCACAGAGAACTGTGGATCAGTTGGGTGATTGGGAGGTGCAGAAAGGACCTGCTGTCTGGCTGGAACAGCAGCTAGTTAAGATACTTGTGCTCCCTGCCCTCAGTCTCTCACCCCACTGATCCAGCTCTTAACGTCTTTGAGTTAAAATTTCATCTACAAGCGCCTAAACAGAGCTGAGGCTCTCATGCAGTGGTGGCTTTTTGCTTGCCAACAGTTTCAACTCCCAGGGAGCAGGTAGCCTCTGTGAGGTTGGATGAAGGTCTTGGCAGCAAGCTGTGGCTTGGGAAGAGGAAAAAGCCAGGGTGAGAGGTGGCCCAGCTGGCAGAAGGGTCTGCCCTGCCATGAGACCATCCCTGGCACAACCCTACTTGGTTGGTGCTGTTCAGTGGGATGTTGAGAGCTGGACACGATGCCAGAGCTGCTCCAAGCTGTGCTCAGCAGCAGCTGCCAATGCCCTGTACTGCAGCGATGGGAGCACGGCTCCTTCCCAGCCTGGCACGTTGCTGGGCCATGGATGAGGGAAAGCAGACGTGGCCTTGCTTTGGAGGCAGGGAAATGCTGACCAAAAGGACAGTCTCTCACTGTTGGTAGGAGTTGGCTGTCAGGCTTGTCTCTGAGGATGTGAGTGGGTGCAGAGCTGCTGTGGCTGCTGCTGAGCACACTGACTGCTGATGTGCTGTGCTCAGTGCCAGAAAGCTCTGTTTGATACTTTTTCAGTTTTTTTCCTCTTAAAACCACTAATGTAGATAAACAGCCACCATCTCACTGGCTGGTGGGAGCTGGACAGTACTACCTGGCTCTGGGCAGGGTTGGTGGGCTGCTGCCCTGCAGTAGCTGCTTGCAAGCCAGAAGGGGAGAAACAAAGGGGGCTTTGAAATGGAAAGGAGCTATCCAGATGGTGTTAATCAAAACAGAACTGGTGCCTCCCGAGGTTGTCTCACAAAACACTAGCCTGTTTTCTGAGAGCCCTGAGGCCTCCTGTTTGCTGTGGGCTGGGTGCTGTTGCAGGTGCTGCTGAAATGCTTCAGTAGGCTTCGTGATGGAGACAACCAGTTGTGTCCCGCAGCCTTCAGCTCCCAACTTCAGTACCTCGGCTGTGTGGAAATGCAAACTTTAAAACAATCATTTGGTTGAATCACTGCTGCTTTTTTTAATCAGTTCCAAGGTGGATTTGGATTATACTTGTCTGAGGCTCCTGCTGAGATACTTGAGGCTGCATCAGAGCGATTGTTCTCCTTTTTGCTGTTAGCATTAATGGAAAAGCTGGCCAGCAGAGAGTGGCCTTGGCAGCTTATCTTCATGATTTATGACTTATAATTAAAATGATAGACACCTAAGTATCAATTCCTCTTTTAGCAGTTGTTTTTTGTAATGGTAGATAAAGCTTTGTAGGAGGTGAGGCTGGTGCTTGGCTGTTGGAGGCTGCTGAGGGTAGGAGATTTAGTGGTGTTTGAAGGGCTTGTCAAAGTTCATGGCAAGTGGCAGCTCCCTGGGCTGGGTGGGAGGCATCTAGCTGATGTCCCTGCTCACTGCAGCAAGTGTTGGACCTGGGGACACTTAAAGCCCCAACCCAGTCTATGAATTGTGCCAAATTGCTGGTTGTGGCCCAGGCTGCAGCCGATTATGGTTGTCACCTGGCTCTGTGTTTAACCTTCGGGCCAGCCTGGTGCTCCCTGGCTGAGCTGGGGCAGGATGGAGCGCCTGCCGTGGCCCAGCTGGTGTCACAGGGCTGATCCTCCTTGTCACCCGCAGGAAGATCTGCAAGTCATGCAAATGCAGCCAGGAGGATCACAGCCTGAGCTCAGACGTGGAGGACGACCGCAAGATTGGGCGGCTGCTGGCGGGCTCCAGGTACGCCACGCTCACGGCACGCAGCAAGGCGGGCGACGGCGGCCGCATCTATAAACGCAACCGCATGATCGTCACCAACCCCATCGTGACGCGCAAGGACCCCACCTTCGACACCATCACCTACGAGTGGGCGCCACCAGGGCTCACGCAGAAGCTGGTGAGGCTCCTCTGCGCCTTGGCCCCGTGCCTGTGGCGCTTAGTGGGGACAGAGCTCGGCTCTGGGACAAAGATGTCGGCAAAGGGGGAGAGAGGGGGAAGGAACACAGCGTGTGGTTTGCCTCGGAACACAAATGGATGTAACACTTTGTGCTTTGGGAAACTGTGTAAATAACCCCAGGAGGTCGGGGAGGGGAGTAAGGCTGCCTTTGGGCTTTTATAGGCTTGCTTACATTGCTAGGAGAAGTCTTAATGGGTTTTACAACTAGAAGGCTCACTACTTCAGTGTAGCACGTGTCCAATAAAAACATTGCTGAGGAGAGATCCCATCTCTGCTGTCCTGCCAGCTGTACAACGCCTGTGCAGCCCACGCAGCGGCTTGCACACGCCAAAACCCCAGCCTGGGCGTGGGAGTAATTCCTCCAGGCATTGGCAGGGTGGCTGGGCATGGGATTTATTCTTCTCCCTAAGCACCCCCAAGGAGGCAGAAAGCTCTGGGACATGCACAAGGGACCTCTCTCTAGTTTATTGGGGCGGGAGGAGTTGCCCTGAGCTTTGACACCCCTGCCATGGAGGAAGGTGCTGCTGTGCCTGTGGAGTCTGTCTCACAGGGCTGAGTGTGAGCCTGTCCCAAGACCAGCCAGTGCAGGTGAAAGTGGCAAGCTGGAGGATTCCACTAATCTAGACGATTTTTTTCAGCAAACATTTAGTGAAACTATGCTTCAGTCTGTGTCAAAAGCAGAGAAATTGAATCAAGGTGGAAAGAAATAATGCTGCCTTTAAACCCAGTGCTGTCTTTGTAAACTACTTATGGAAATGGGCTTTAATGATCAGGGCAAAATAACTGTCATCTTTAATACAGGAATTATTTTCTTTGCTTTCTGAGGCAGTCATTAAAACTCTTGGACTTAAAAACAGGCCTGATCATCTCAGGTTTATTAACCAGCAGTGTGAATGCTGCTTGTTTGTGCCTCTGAATCACAGAGTGGTCCTAAACCCCCCCAGAACACAGCCTTGTTTCCTACCTCAACTAGGGCTTTTCCCCCTACAACTAAACCCAATTTCTTCCAAATAGAAGATTTCTCCTTTAGTAAAGAGAACTTGGGCTAGAGATGGGGGAGACTGGGAGTGTGTTCCCATGCCAAGGGCTGGGTCTGAGAGCAAGCCCCCAGCCCCAGCTTCCCTCCTGTGCCTGGGTTCTGTGCAGGCGAGCAGCATTGCCCTGGGTAAATGCATGGAAGTGGGTTTTGGTGTGTGGAAGTGTTAGCCAGCAGAGCAGTTCTTGAGGGAGAACTTTAGCTGTGTTGTGGTACTAAAAGCATTATACATCACACTGTCAGTAGTGGATGTCTTTTGCTCTTCAAATTAAACAAATAGCTTAAAGCTGCTGAAAATTGCACCAGATTTGTTAAAGAATAGGGGAAGCAAATGGGAACTGGCAGCTGCAGATGTGAGAGGCAGACTGGTTATTTCTTCTCAAAACTCAGTGGCCTTCAACCCCATGGAAAGGCTGACTGGGGGTGGCATAAAGTCTGTACTGAGGATGCAGCTGGGGTCTGTGGTGCTAATTGGAGCTGACCACTGAGCTTTAATGAGGGCCTAAGACCCCTGTGCATTCAGCTGCTGGCTCTTAATTGTCATGTTGCTACTCACAGCCTCCTCTTCCTTCCTCCTTTGCCTGGAGAATGTGTGTTTAACCAGTGTTTGCCTTCTGCAGGTCCCTCAGGGAAGTGGGGAGCTTGTGAGGGATGGGGAGAACAATGGTGGCCCTCTTTCCCCAGACTGACTCACTAAGCACAGGCTGCTGCCTCGGGGCAAGGTTGGTTCCTCACTGGGAAGGATGCCCAAACTCTGCAGCTCCTTAGCTGCTTTCTCCTTCTGTGGGGTCAAACCTCAACCATCACCTCAAACATGTGCTTGCAAGGGGGTGTCCTGAATGTAGGGCTGTTCACTTTCCCTACCTGCAACAGCAAAGGCAAACTCATTCCCTGCAGTGGGGACAGCTCGGGGGTACATACTTCATGGAAGCTTTGGAGCCCTTTATAGGGCCTGAGCAGACTGGAAGGTGTCTTGGTTCAAGTAAACAACGTGCGGGGACTTTGAAGACAACCTTGATACATTTTTGGCCTGAAGATCAGCTTGACAAACTTTTAGGAGCTATGCTGGATGTCAGCCATTCTCAGGATATAGTTCAAAAGGGATTTGGGCCAGAAAGCTTTTAAGTGCATAACTGACCCGTTCCAGTGATTTCCTTCTGAAGGCAGGCTGGAAACTTGGGATTGTTTTGAATGTTATTGTCCTGAAGAAGATGGTCCAATAATAGGAGGAAGTTCAAAGCATGTTTTTATAAAGCTGTGCCTGGAGAAGTTATGAAGTAGATATTCTGAGTCCTTGGGGAAAGTGAGAAGACAGATCAGAAGATATCTCCAAAATGCAGTAGTTAACAGTGAAAACTTAATCGTCTTCCTCAAAACTGTGCTAAGGCAACAGAGCAAAGCATTTGACTATGCTAGTACATAGTAGCAGCAGAAGAAACAACATTTTACTGTCCTTCATCTTGGGTTTTGGTGTCAGGCTGACTTTCCACACACACCCTGATCTATTCTCTGGACACATTTTATGACACATGCAGTGATAACTTTAAGCATTCCCTTGGTCAGTGAGTGAAATTCCACCATGTGTGATGCTGCAAACTGCCACTGAGCAGTCCTGCTGTGCTGATAAGAAGGCTCCAGGCCTTGCTTTTCCTCTCACTTTCAGCACAGACATTTTATATTGGCAGGGGAGAGTCTGGTAGTGGAGTTTAACAAGATGCTTTGGATGCAGGTGTTGGTGTGGTACTGTACTTGTAGCTCTGGTGTAAGTGTTCATTAGTCTTGGCACATTTGTAGTGCATCAAGAATCTCCTCCATTAGGATCCTGCCATGTTATCACTCTGCTGGTGCTGCAGCTACCTGAGGCTGTGCAGCATTGAGGCTCTGGCTGCTGCTGTGCCCAGCTGGCAGATCCCTCCAGCAGTACCTTACCTGTGGGGCTGTGCCTGGGGGAGGCCTGGGACGAGCTACCAGGGAGTTCTTGTCTCTTGCTGCTGTAGCTCCTATTGGGATTTCTCACTTCTGTGAAAGCCATCTGTGCAGCAGATCGCTTCTGCAGCATCCTGCAGCTCTCACCAGCTCTGCCCCAGCAGCACAACTCTCCCCCAGTAAGCCTGTGGCTGTCCTGCCATTGCACAGAGGCACTATATGTTGTCACTGTCTGATATCATAATGTGCAGCAGCCTTGTGTCCAAGAAATGGGGAAGAAGCCCTGCCTCTGTTAAACCATTTCTCTGTTGCCATTGCAAATCAGCAGGCAGCAATCTCTCACCCTGCAATGCTACTCTCTGCCTGCAAGGAGCTGAGGTGGAGGCTGGCTGACACTTTTATGTATGTGATGAGTTGCTTGGTGGTGTGCAGATGTTTCTCTGTTCAAAAGGCCACACTGAACCAGGCTGTGTACAGTAAACAGTTAATTGCTTCTCTGCTTTTCTAAACTTCCATTTTTCAAGTACTGACCAAGAACCAAATCTAATGCAGCTGGGTGCTGCTCTTTAAAATGGAATGGCAGAGAGCCAACTGGCTGCCCCTTGGCTCTTCACACTACAAGAGGAAAAATGCCTTCGGGGGAAACTCCCTTCCCCTTCGCACCAGGCCAGAAGCAGTTAACTGTTCAGAACCCACCATCTTGTGAAGGCTGATGCAGTGTGGGACAGACCTCTGTCAAGAGCAATGTTTAAACTGCTACTGAGTCAGTGGCCAGTTGAGTAGGAGACTTTAATTTGGATAGTTTATTCGTATTCCCATGTTGCAGGGCATCAGTGATAAAACAAGTCAGGGTAGAATTGATGGCTGTCAGTCTCACATACAGACTCAACTGCTGACACTCTTCCTGTATTATGACTGTTTTAATACAAAGGGGCTGTTGTACTGTAAATGATGCTGCGTGCAGCCCATGGGGGCTACAGGATGCTCTTGGTGCTGTCTGACCTGTTACCCAGAGCTCTCCCTGTCCTGGCACAAGGCAGGGGGAAGCTAGCTGCTCTCAGATTTTGATGTTCAGGGGTTTCTGGTCTTTCCAACAGCCTTGTTGTCAAGTTACCTGGAACAGTGCTGTGTGAATGGCAGCAGGGGAAAGTGTGCTGGGATCTAGGTGCGAACTAGAGAAGCAAATCTTTGTTGTTTTGCTTTCCTGAGGAGTCAGGACTTTAAAAAAAAAAACAAAAACAAACCCAGCCACACACAGAAATCCAAAAACCAGTCAACACCCAACCTGTTTTCTGAGGATGAAGTGATTAACAGCAGCCTGGCTGTGGCTTGTGTCTAAGTAACTTCAGCCTTCCCTTTCTGCAGAGTAGTCTTGGGGTGACTGCCAGGAGAAGGGAGGGGAAGGGAGTGTTCTGCCCCTACTCTAACAGCAGCGGAGCGTCTGTTCCCACAGCTCGTGCTGATGGCAGCCCTGTGTGTCATCCCCTCCAGGCCATGCAGTACATGGAGCTGATTCCCAAGGAGATGCAGCCTGTGGCAGGCACGGAGGGTGCCTGCTACCGCCGGCGGCAGCTGATGCGGCAGCTCCCGCTCTACGACCAGGATCCAGCCCAGTGCCGCGGCCTCTCCGAGCCCGAGCTGAAGCTGATGGAAGACTTTGTGAAGAAGTACAAAGCTGAAGCGCTGGGCGTCGGGGAGGTGGCCCTGCCGGGCCAGGGCGGCAGCGGGAAGGAGGAGGAGAAGCCCCAGGACAAGAGTGTGGCTGCCGGCAAACCCACTGAGGCCACCAACGGGGCCCTGGAGACTGCGCCTGACGGAGGCATCTATGTAAGTGCTGGGGCTGCGGGATGGGTTGGCAGCTGCTCCGGCCTGCCTCTGAGCTTGGAGAGTGCTTTCCAAGGGCAGATTCGGCCTCAGCTAGATGGGCAGAAGGGCTGCACCAGCCAGGGTGCCCAGTTCCTTGCTCACTGGTCCTGTGGAGCCTCCCCAACCCTACCCCAGTGCCTTTCCTGGCCTGCGATGCTCAGTCACATCAGTGTGCTCTGACCCCAGCAGACCCCATCACATGCTGGCTGCCAGCCCTGCTGAGCCCAAGTGCCCACCTAACAGGGTAAGGAGGAGTGGGTTATCTCCTCTTTGGCTGAACCACCAAGGTAAATACATCTTCCATGAGCTGTAGGAGCCCATGATCTCACCTTTAGACTCTTAGCAGCTCTGAAAGGTTGGGCATGGCATGTCCCTGGATGGTTCCATCAGCTGGGTACTCAGGATCAGAAACTATGTTACTGTGAGCTGGTGAGCATCCCCAACTAGGCTTTAAGACCAGCCGAAGGGGAAGCACCACAAGTGACAGGACATGGTGGCTCAGTCTTGCTAATGCAAAGCTGTGAACATGGAGATAAAGTTCCTGGGGCTGCAGTCACTCTGGAGGACTTTGAACAGATCAGATATGTGTCTGGGCATAAAAATATACTTCTGTGGGGAAACAACTGAGGTTCCCTCACACCCTTTCAGATTGGTGTTCTCCTAGCACCATCTGGAGTGGCCATTGTGGCTGCTGGGGCAATGTTTACCATGAAGTATGGTGAGTGAAAACATTTCGTACTCACCCTTGTGAGAGTGACTTGCAGCAGGGAATTTAAAACGTAAAAATAATAGCGTCCAAGTGTTTTCAAGGGAAGACTTTTCTAGCCATTGCTGCACTGAGATTGCAATGTGTTAAGAGCAGATTTCATTCCATATTGGGTAATGTCTCCCCTCTGCTATGGCCTATTCGTGTGCATCTGACTTCCAGAGTCCAGCAGTACAGTAGAAGTTCTTCGCTATTGCATCAAAACACCAAATTGGACAAAGAAATTTAGGCTACAAAAGCTGAGAAGGTTTCCATTAAACTCATTAATAAAAGTTGTCTTAGCAAGGAGGGTTTATTTAGACTGTGAGTATGTCCTTCCAAATAAATACGTAACTGTGACCTTATTCCCTAGTTTAAATCCATCCCTTTTCTAGAGGCACTAGCTGAAAAATGGAGCCCTTCAAAAGCAGTTGCAAGGCATCCACTTTGCCAGCACACTGTGCAGCAGGCTACAGAACACTGTGGTTTGTTGCCTTGCTGAAGATGGACCTCCTGTGTCCCCCCCATCTCATCTCCTATGTGAGAATGAACGCAGCTGACCTGACACGAAGGGACTGCGTCCCAACATCTGGAATGTACTAAACTTCTAGAAGCCCTACTGACTCTTACAAAACTGCACTGGAAGGAAAGTTCTGCCATGGAAAAATTCTATATAGCACTTTGCAGGATGTTTGAGGCTGAAAGCAGGTGTGAGCAGAAGGAGCTGTCTGAGGACTGAGCAAGGCAGTGCATGAAGCACAGGAGGTTTAGTATTGTCCGTGTACTCAGGGTTGAAATGTAGATCAGCACTCTCCAGATAGGGAGGCTTAGGTGCCTTCTACTTGTGTGCCTGTGAGTGCCAGCAGCCTGCCTGGGGCTCCTGCAGGGCATGCTGTCCTGAGCTGGCAACATGTTCGTCCCAGCCCTCGGAGGACTGCAGCAGTGAGGAAGGCATTTTTAGGAGACAACAGTTCCTTTGGCTCAGGGATTGGGGGGGTGAAATGAGGATGCTCAGTAGCTTAATTTGGAGCTCCTCATTCTCTAGCAGTTTGATGGTTTCTTCATTGAATAAATTAGAAGGACACAGATTTCAATCTACTGAATACCCAAACCCTCTTGCTCAGCGCCAGCAGCTTGATTAAACTCTTTCATATCACAGTGTGAAACTGAACTGTAGATTTATGAAGGTTGGTTGTGGTGAGGGGAAGAAACCTACCCTTACTCTAGAAGAGAAAGAACCCAGAAAGCACCAAAGCTGCACCCAGAACCAAGCTGGAATGGTTTCCTTGGGTGTCTCTGGTCCCTGTGCTAAGGTTGTTAAATGTTAGACATTCTGTTGCACGCTGGGGCCAGCTGTGTTGAAATGGGTGTGTAAAAGAAAACATACAGGGCCCATTTAAATAATCATGAGTTGCATCTGAGCTTAAATAGCCTTTTGAGCTTGCCTCTGCTGCAGAGAGGGGCCCCATCACTGTAATCAGTCTATCCTACAAGCTAAATGTTCTGCACCAAGCATAAAATTATCTTTAACCCTCTCAGAACTGGAAAGTGTTCTGGTGTTATAACCCTGTACTGGAATTTAATCCTAAAGCAGTTGATAAATGTTAGCCATTGACCCAAAAAGGCCCAGGCCAGCACTGCAGTGGTTGCTCTGGGGGAAGCCTCATGGTGTCTGGGGAGCTCCTTCTGTGGGAGAGGTCACTGGAAAATTGCAGCTTGTGGAGACAGCGAGTTTCAAAAAGTTTAGAAGGAGAGGACATTTTCTTGGCCAGCACCTCGGGTAACTGCTAATAGTCTTCAGTGCTCTCCCTCCGTGACAGAGATGTAAAAAGGGTCTCAAGCTGTAAGTGGCAGGGGTTGGAAGTTGTGTGGTGCTTAGGAAAAGCCCTGTGAATAATTGCTGTAGAAAGACACAGCAAAATAAGTCGAGTTTTTAACAGTTCTTATTGGCAAAGAATCTGAAGCTCAGGGTTGGTTGGAAAGCTGCTGCTATGTACTCTCACTGTTAAATCTTGCAGGATAAGCAGGACAGGGATGGATGGGGCTGGAGTTCTCTCAAGGGGTGATAATGTGAAGGCAGCTGTAGGGTTGGGTGCTCTGGTGCCCTGAATTGCCTGAGTCTGCTGCCCTGGGGAGGTGTGAGGAGACTGGATAGAAACACAGCCTCAATCCCATATGAGGAGTGCAGAGTCTCTCAGTGCCCATGTGCCAGGAGTAATGCTCTGCACCCAGCTGGCAGCTCCACCAACTTGTCTTCTTGTTCATACCAAGCAGAAGTAGCCTGGCTTCTGCACCATGCCAATGTTGCTCCTTCACCGGCAGGGTCTTGGGAGTACCTAGAAGTGTGTCTGAATCCCTCTACAGCAGCAGGAGCAGTGTGAGCAGACAATATCCCCTTTCAGCCTTACAGAAAAGCCAAGCCAGGAAGCATCTTGTGTCTCTCCTTGCTCTGCCTTCACTCATCACACTGGATTTCCTGGTAGAGTAAGAGGTGCCTGTCAGCATGGTGGAACAGCTCCAGGGACTGTGGGGCAGTTCCTGACAACCCAGGCTGCAGAGAGGAGGAGGCCATAGCAAGATGTGTGGTGTGCTAGAAACACTAGTAATAAAACAAGGAAAGGCTGCTGGGTGAGTGGGGGTAGGCCAGTAGCCTTCTGCTTTGTAAAGGGAGAAAGGAGTTTAAAATTCCCTGGATGCAAAGAACCTGCCTCATCCCTGACATTTGCCACTTGGGAGCTGCCAGCTTACCTTCTGCTCACAAGTTTTGGTTTTGTCTCTTCTACCCACTCAGTAGAAACCTGTCTCAAATTGGAGCATCTGTAGGCAAGTCATGCTGCGAGCCTGGGGAAGTTCCCCAGCCCTGTGGAACACAGCAGCTTAAACCTCAGCGTGTGCCACACACGGGCAGCTTCCAGCTGCATCTCACCTTCCTCAGAGGCCTGGGCTGCTGCTGTGGAAGTCTGGCCTTGCAGCCAAGGGCTCTGCTGGAAGAGGCTCCCGCTGCCACTTAAGAGTGTTTGTTTTAGGGAGTGACAAAGCACAGGCTCGGGAGCTGTGAGCCTGACCTGGACTCTCCAGACTTAAATGGGAGCTTAAATAACAGCCTGCCAGCGTTCAGCGCGGGAAGAGAGCTCTGCAGCTTGCTCTGAACTAATCACCCCGTCGCTCTGCAGGCACAGACAGCCCCGTTTGTCTGCTGTGCAATAAGCAGAGGTGCTAATTAATCTTCAGATTAGCCAAATCTAATTCTGTTTGAAAGCCCTGTGCTGAGATCTGTGCAGTGATATCTGTCTGATGCACAGCTGTGTGTATTAAATAGCGATGAAAGAACAGGGCTCCTGATCCATGCAGAACAACATCTTTGGTGTGCTGCCCTTCTCCACGATAGGATATCTTAACTGTGTCAGAGAGACTCTGGATTTCAGTGACGGTTTGGTTTAGCTTGCAGGGGGATGCCAAAGGCCAGACACGTGGCTGATGTTGGGTGCTGCCCTTCTAACCTAACCAAGGAGCTGGCTGGAAGAAAGCGACCAGTGTTCCCAGTGGGAACAGGGTGGTGAGGCCCTGGCACAGGCTGCCTGGAGAGACTGTGGCTGCCCCATCCCTGGCAGTGCCCAAGGACAGGATGGATGGGGCTGTGAGTGACCTGGTCTGATGGAAGATGTCCCTGCCCAGGGCTGAGGAATTGGAACTAGATGGTCTGTTGAGGTCCCTTCCAGCTCAAACCAGTCTGTGATTCTGTGAAATGTATACTTAGAATGAATTTTAGTTGTGGCCTCACCCTCTGTCTGTACATGGCACTGGTCGAAATGTTTGCACAGGATGTGGAGCAGCTGACTTGGAGACGTTGCTTCTGTTAGCCTGCGATGCTCTCTGTGTTGTCTGAGTCCTACTCTGTGACTGAGACACTTTTCCTGAGCTGCAGCAATGGCTTTCTCTCCAGTTCAGCATTTCCCCCTCACTGCAGTGTTTCTGCAGCCTCATTTCAGACTGGTACATTTCAGCCTTCCAAGCTGATACAGCTGTAGGGTTTGGCTTTGGTATTCTCAAGCTTCCCTTTATAGAACAAGAGCTTGAGCAAAACCTACCAAATGCACACAGAAGTCCTGGGATTAAATGTTTTCTTCTTCCTGTCCTCCTGGATGCTCTGGGCTGTGGAGCAGGAAGGCAGTGGGTCACTTAGGCTGTGGGTCGCTCAGGCTGTGGAGCAGGAAGGCAGGGGGCCACCCGGGCTGTGGCGCAGGGAGGCCGTGGATCTCACGGGCTGCGGGTCGCTCAGGCTGTGGGGCGGGCAGGCTGTGGAGCAGGAAGGCAGGGGGCCACCCGGGCTGTGGCGCAGGGAGGCCGTGGATCTCACGGGCTGCGGGTCGCTCAGGCTGTGGGGCGGGCAGGCTGTGGAGCAGGAAGGCAGGGGGCCACCCGGGCTGTGGCGCAGGGAGGCCGTGGATCTCACGGGCTGCGGGTCGCTCAGGCTGTGGGGCGGGCAGGCTGTGGAGCAGGAAGGCAGGGGGCCACCCGGGCTGTGGCGCAGGGAGGCCGTGGATCTCACGGGCTGCGGGTCGCTCAGGCTGTGGGGCGGGCAGGCTGTGGAGCAGGAAGGCAGGGGGCCACCCGGGCTGTGGCGCAGGGAGGCCGTGGATCTCACGGGCTGCGGGTCGCTCAGGCTGTGGGGCGGGCAGGCTGTGGAGCAGGAAGGCAGGGGGCCACCCGGGCTGTGGCGCAGGGAGGCCGTGGATCTCACGGGCTGCGGGTCGCTCAGGCTGTGGGGCGGGCAGGCTGTGGAGCAGGAAGGCAGGGGGCCACCCGGGCTGTGGCGCAGGGAGGCCGTGGATCTCACGGGCTGCGGGTCGCTCAGGCTGTGGGGCGGGCAGGCTGTGGAGCAGGAAGGCAGGGGGCCACCCGGGCTGTGGCGCAGGGAGGCCGTGGATCTCACGGGCTGCGGGTCGCTCAGGCTGTGGGGCGGGCAGGCTGTGGAGCAGGACGGCAGTGGGTCACTCAGGCTGAGGGTCGCTCAGGCCGTGGAGCAGGTGGGGAGAATTGAGAACGTGCTCGGAGATTGTGGCGTTCAGTTTTGCTGCCTGGACAAAGCAGGGCAGGAAAGGGCGTTGGGATGGGGGGCTGTGCCGCAGGGAGCAGCCATGGTGTGTGCTGAGCCCTGCCCTGCTGTCATTGCAGCGCTGCGACACCTGCAAGCAGGCGGTGCCCGGGGACTGCCCGGTGGTGTACGCGGAGCGTGCCGGCTACTCGCGCCAGTGGCACCCGGCCTGCTTCGTCTGCTGCCGCTGCGCCGAGCCCCTCGTCGACCTCATCTACTTCTGGAAGAGCGGCGCAGCCTGGTGCGGGCGGCACTACTGCGAGAGCCTGCGGCCACGCTGCGCTGGCTGCGACGAGGTGAGGACCCAGCAGCCCAGCCAGGGGTGATGCTGGTGCCTAGCACTGCGGGCGAGTCTGTCCCAGAGCTGCAATCCCGCTGCAGTTAAAACCTGGCACTTTCATGGTGCTCAGTGGCAGCCCCTGGCCTTGGCTCCGTGTCTCAGGAGCAGCGCTGTGCCTCAAGTGTCAGGAGCCTGGGGCAGCCCTTTTTTCAATGGTATCCAGCAGCAGGACAAGGGGTGATGGAATGAAGCTGGAACACAAACAGTTCCATTGAAACAGAAGGAAAAACTCTTTCAGTGCTTCAGTGAGGGAGCCCTGGCCCAGGCTGCCCAGGGAGGGTGTGGAGGCTCCTTCCTTGGAGGGCTTCAAGACCTCCCTGGACACATTCCTGTGTGACCTGATCTAGGTGGGAGCTGCTTCTGCAGGGGGGTTGGGATGGATGAGCTCTAAAGGTCCCTTCCAACCCCACCATACTGTGGTTCTGTGATTCCCTTTCCCCGTTCCCGAGGCCTAGGGTGCTCCAGCTGGGCAGGATGTTGGAAATCAGCAACTCTCATTCTGTCCCACAGATCATCTTCTCGGAGGACTACCAGCAGGCAGAGGGGATGGCCTGGCACACGAAGCACTTCGCCTGCCTGGAGTGCGAGACGCTGCTGACAGGCAAACCCTACTCCCTGGAGAACAGCAGCCTCCTGTGCGTGACCTGCAGCAAGAGCAAGCGGCTGTGAGCGGGGAGCGGCACAGGGCAAAGCGGCAGCCACAGCTCGGGCGAGCGCGGGAGAGGGGGAAGGTTACAAACACTTACAAACACTGGCTGTTCACCTGCAAGTGACCCGCTGCTCCCTTGCATCCTGTATGGCTTGCAGGAGAATATTTCCTTGGGGAGGGTGCGAAGGAAACTCATTCAGCTGTGGGTGGGAGGTCTGACCACGAGGGACTGAAAAGGGGACTCTGTTGTGCTGGGCTTCTTATAAAGTCTCTCCAGTGTTCTGATGACTAAAGCCTTGCAATAGTCTGTTGGAAATAACACATCTCAAAAGTAAGTTGTGGCTACCAAGCCTGCAGCCGTGGCCCAGGCTGAGGATTGTTCCTGTTGTTTGGAATCCGTGCTGGAAGTTGCTGCTGACAGGCTGCTGAGGGCATTGGGTTTGGAGGCTTTGATTAACGCAGGTGGTTGCTTTCCAAAAGCAGACTATATAACATTTCAGCAACGTGTAGCTGTAGCTTCTCCCTCGGTGTACCAGAATGTAAAAGTGATGAGTTGACAGCCAGTGACTGCTGTAACCTGTGGGGTGGGAAGGGTGCAGCTCAGCCCCAGGGCAGCTGCCTGGCTCAGCCCAATTGCGCTTCAGCCATGAAACTGGAATGCCAAAGCTGGCAAGTCCCAGCCCCCACCCCAGCCTCCTGCTTGCCTCCCACTGCCGGCTCTTGCAGGCCAGCCTGTTTCCACAGAGCAGCATTGTGCTCCCAGCACACTGGAGGTCATTAAGCGATAGAGCAGGGGCCTTGATTGCAACTGGGTCTGACCAGGAATGTTATGTCTTGGGGAGGGGTGTGCCTGAAATGCTGCAGGGCCAGATTTCCCTGTAATATGTCAGTGATCTCCTCCAAGTAGCAGGGAGCCAGACCTCAGCCTGGGCTCTGCCCTGTGCCTTATCCCACAGCTCTCCTGTCCCTCAGGGAGGTGCCTGTCGCCCTTTGGACCTGGTAGGGGTGACACCACCCCGAGATCTGGCACTGGGTCTCTGCAGATAGTGTTTCGTCCCTACATCGGATAATGCTTCCTGTAGTCACTGAAAATACCACATAGTCTGGGCTTGGTCTTTTTCCTGATACCGAATGTCTATGTTACTTGCCAGAGAACTGGAATACATTTTGCAGAGGTGAGTGAGCAAAGAGCTCACTTGCTGCTCTTTCTTTATGCCACAGAAGCCTCTGGTTTCTCTTTAAAGCATGCTCCATGCTGTGGATGTTTTCTTGCTTAGGATAAAACAACTTGCAACTGAGAGTTAGGGGAATCTGTAGGGGCTGCAGGGTCAGAATGAGCAGCAGCTGCCCAGGCTGTGCCACGGCCTCGGCGAGGACAGAAGAGACCAGTCCATCCCTGTCTGAGTAGGTGAAACTGAGGCAAAGACACACTGTGTGGGGTGTGAGTGCCTGCTGTGCCTTGCCCAGCCCCGTGCTGCTGTGGTTGGCACTCCTGGAAGGACTGGAGTGTTCACAGTGACTGAAACACTGCTGCTGCAGCCAGGCAGGAGCGTCCAGGGAGGCTGTGGCACCGGAGAGGGGTGGGGGATGGCTGAGTACCTCCATCCTCAGGATCCTTTGTCCATCTCAGGTTAGTCAGGGGCTGTGCTGAGTGCCCGGGGTGTTGCTTCTGGAAACTTGGATTCTGCAAGCCCAGAGAGGATGTGTAGGCCTGGAGTTGTGCTAGGAATGCTAAAGCTCCCTTGGATGCAGGCACTTTGGTTATAAGTGGGAATGAAAAATAAAGCCCTGTGCTTAGCTCTGTTGCCTCCTCTTCATTTTGTTACAAGGGAACTGTCTTTACATCTTTGTAAATGGATTTTTTTAAAGACACATCCTTGCACTCAGGGTAAGCAGGGACAGGAGCAGTGGGAATGGCCCATGGAATGCTGGTTCAGCACAGGCATTCACATCCCCATGGCATTCCCAGAGGGAAAGTCCATGTCCAGACCATTCCCACTCCAGAGCTGCTTCCCCCTGCAGCCACCTCCCGTCCCCAGCTGAGCCCAGCCAGGGGCTTGGGGAGCCTGGGGGTCCCTGAGGGTTGTACCCTCAGCAGTGACACTGTTGAGCCCCACAAACAGCACAGTGACAATCTTCCCTGTGTTTTGAGTGTTTGACCCCAAGTAAGCTAGTTTGAGTTGCCTGGTGGGCACCGGGGCCAGAAGAGAACAAGGGTGGGTGGCTTGGGCATGTCCCCAGGGCAGGCAATGCTCGTCTGGGCCTCGAAGGTCTGTTGTTAACCCATTGGGATGAGGAGCCTCATCCTGTGCCTCTGTGCAGAGAGGGGTGAGGTTGCTCTCAGCTCCCTATGTTTGACCTGTTTGCTGCATCTGTGGGACAGCAACTAAACGTTAGCCCTTTAGAGGGGGCATTCCCAGTGGACACTCTCTCTTTTTGCAGGGTCCCTTGGTTGGAGAAATGTGTGGGTACATGGGATCCCCATTCCACCACAGGCAGGGTTAAAAACACCATAATAGGGACTGAAAGGGAGGTGGTGGAGAAGAGGTGGTTCTTGTTTTCTCTGCTGCAGAAGAATGTGTGTGGTGGGAGCTCGGGTGAATGTCAGAGCAGGCGTGGGGAGGGGACACAGCACAGGGGGGAGTGTGGGATAGTCTCAGAGTGAGAGAGGTGGAGGCCGCTTTATGTACAAGGATTGTCCTTGCTGTGATACTACCTTAATTGGGCTTATCTTGCCCATAATAGCATCATCTTGTTACACAACCTATCTCCATTACCACAGCCCTCCATCGCTAACAGCTTTATTTGGGGATGTGGCTAAAGGGCACCACTGTAGCATGTTCTTGTTTGGCTTTTGATTTGAGATCCATACATTGTCATTCTCCTCCTCTAAAGTCCTTGTTCCAGCATAGGCTTGCTTCAAGCTTTTTGGACTGCTGGCATCCACTCGAGCCTTTCAGGTATCTCTGCAGCGTGTAAAGTGCTATCTGCTGGAGAATTCCCTGCAGTTAAACAGCTGAACCGACTCCTGTGCCTCTCAAGTGGCAGGAGCATGAGTGTGAAGTGAATGCACCTTAACAGCTCAAAGCACACGTGAGTCTTCAGTGTCGGTATTGAACCTGACAGTATGAGCACGAGGCCCCAGGTGAAGGTATTGTGCTGTGGTTTGCTCTTGTATCTTACCTAGAACAATGGTGGCTGCTGCTGCTGCCTTCTGTAGGCCGTGAGCTCTGGTTTCCAAGCACATTGGATTCAGAGGGGTTACACTGGCCTGGCTCACAGGGAGCCATCAGTGACCGAGTGCCATGATGGGACGGGCACTCGGCACCCTGCCCAGGACCAGCCACCCTGGAGGAACAGTGCCAGAGGGACCATCCCATTTCCTATGCTGCTGACTTGAATGTCAATGCTGATGCTGCTGGGAAACCTCCCTGGATGTGGGTCCTGCTCGTGCCAAACGCTGCCTGGAGGGTGCAAAGCGCTGGCATCAGCTGCTCCAGCAGTCCATGGGAGCTGAGCTCCTCTCCCAGGGGGTTAATGTTAATCTGGCTTTTCCAGGGGTAAATTGTCTAACACTCAGTTTAGCACCACATCTGTCAGTAACAGATAAGCAATGTCTTCACTTGTGAATCTGCAAAGGACACACCTCTTAATTTCTCCCGCTTGATGGCCAAAGATGGCAAGTGCAAGGACTTTGTGCCTCCTGCATGAACATCCAGCTCCAGTTTAAACTCCAGTGTTCCATGGAACTGTTCTCGTAAATATGACTGATGGAACACCAAAATATTCCTAAAATTCTGAGTAAACTCTTTGTGCATACAGGCCTCCCAAGCCTTGCATCAGGTCCCCTCCCAGTCTCTCGGGGCAGGCACACAGCCCAGGGGAAAGACAAAAGCAGGGAGCTGCAGTGGGGTGAGGGCACCTGCGAGGAGAAGGGAAGGAGGAAGGTCAGAAGTGCTGCTGGTTTTCACAGGCCAGACTCTGCCTCGTGTTAGTGAAACGGGCTGTGGCAGAGCCCAATCGAGAGCTGGAGGCGGCAGAGTGGGGGCTGAGGGGGTGGAGAGGGGTCATTAATAATACCACACTTAGCCAAGGCTGCTGTTTAACCGGCTGAGGGAGTGCAGTTACCCCCAGCACCTCCTTGAGAGGGTCTAAGAGAGGAAGCACAGTTAAAATAAACTGATGGAGGAGAAGTGACTGTTGGAGTGTAGTGGCTCTGGCAGGGGAGGGTGCGAGGCTGGAGCTCTGGCTTGGGGCTGGAGCCCATGGTCTGGCGCACACCAGCAGCTGAGGGATGAGCCCCCAGCCCCTGCCAGGTGCCAGGGGCTGTGCAGGGCACGGTGGGTCTGTCATCTGCAGCTCCTGCCAGGGGCAGGGGGAGGAAGAGCAGAGAAAATAGCAGAAACCACAGCTCAGCCGGAGCTTTGCAAGCTGTGGCTTTTCAGAGCTTAACTGATGGGAATCTGCAAATATTTGCAGGGCTGTGGCAGCTGTGGTCCCTCTTTGGATTAAGAAATATTTGAGGAAGAAAAAGGGACTGTCTGTTTGTGATTTGGGAGGGGTTTGCCTGTGGAAAGGCAGAGGTTGTTTAAGGACAGCAGCTCTGGTCAGATCACCTTTCTGCTCCCAGGTGTCCCATGGCCAACACCCGCTCACTGCCACACATCTCCTGGGAGCAGGGCAGGAGCTGGTCCCTGTGCCCTGCCCTGCACATGAGCATGGGGAGCCTTAGCTGCTGAGCTGGGGAGAAAACCAGATAAGAAGTGAGCAGTGGTTGGAGCAGGGCAGCTTTCTCCTTTACAGCTTATTGCAAGAAAAAACCCGTGTGCTCAGTTACTTCTGCAATGAACTGACTCAGCCCTGGCCTGTTGCCAGGAAGGGATTCTTGTTATTTACCTCAATGGTAATGAACAGCTGTAGAAAAGTTGTTCATCTGGAGTATAACTCAGTAAGAATCTGATACCTGAGTGGAAGACAATTGCCTTAAACAGAAACTTTTAGGGAGTTTTATTAGTGCAAGTCAGTCTTTAAGAGAATGTGGTTTCAGACACCCATAACCAATAAAGCTCAGGATTCAGGGGCTTCAGGTGAGAAAAACATAAACCAAAGGCAGACTGAGGTGGCTATATAAACACTACAATAAAAGTTGCTTAAAAGCTCCAGAGAGAAAAATTTAGAGGAGAAAAAAAACAAGTATTCATGAAGTGCTGGTGTGTTTCAGTGGAAACACCCTTCCAGGGACTTTCAACAGCTGCTGCCTTAGGACTGAGCTAAATACAGTTCATATGTGTTATGCTGTAAAAAAAAAAGGTTAATTGTGCCTGTATAAATCTAATTTGAGCTTTTACTTATTTTTTAAATCAACTTCTTCAGCCACAAAAGTGAGGATCTGCACAATGAGGTTTCTGTGCAGTGTTGCCCCCTCCCAGGAGCGGGTGCAGGCACCGTGCAGGGAACCCTCACTGCCACCCCTGTCACAGAATCACAAAAGTCCAAGATCCAGGAGTCCACACTCTGCCTCACACTGCTGGGAACACAAAACTGCAGGCAGCCAGGTGCTTGCTTGTCTGCCTGGACAGCAAAGTGCCTTCTCAACACATCATGATGGATTCTCTTCACATCACCACCTGTACTTGTTTAAGCAACTTCCAGGTGTCGATTCAAGTCACTCTGCAGACAGGTGGTTGCTTTTAATGCCTTGGGGTTTAAATTGTGCCACTTGCCAATGTCTTTCACTGCTCCACTCATGTGGCAAGGAGAATTCTCCAGTTGCTTTGCCCACGGGATCACCTGGGTGCCTCATGCCCACCCCTCAAGGGGAGGCTCAAAGCAAGGAGCCTGTGTCGGTGAGAGGTGTGGGAAGGTGGAGTGAATCAGGGTGAAGCTGGGGAAGGAGCACAAGACTGATGGGGAGCTGAGGGCTATGGGGGTGTTCAGCCTGGAGAAGAGGAGGCTGAGGTGACACAGGAGCACTCTGTAACTCCCTGACAGGAGGTTGCAGTGGGCTGGGGGTGAGTCTCCCAGGTAATGAGGGATAGGACGAGAGCAAATGGCCCCAAGTTGCCCCAGGGGTGATGATGAAGAATTTTTTTCACTGAGAGAGTTGTCAGCCCCTGTGCCAGGCTGCCCAGGGAGCTGAGGGAGTCCCCAGCCCTGGAGGGATCCCAAAGCCATGGAGCTGAGGTGCTGGGGGGCATGGGTTAGGGTGGGCTGGGCAGGATGAAGGCAGGGCTGGGACTGCAGCAGTTTAAAAGGCTTTAACAACAAAATGAATCTGTGATTCTGTAAAACCTCCACAATGGGAGCCTGGACCCGCAGATCCCAAATGCTCTGGGCACACTCGGTCCTTGGGAGCTCCAGCTGCCCACGCTTCACCTCCATCACCACCCAGAGGGGCAAAAACACTACTCCATGAAGCAGTTTCTGTCCCAGTGCAACTTCAGCAGGCAAGCTGCAGCACGGCTGGGGTAAGAAAGCACGCACAGCGAGCCTGGTTGTTTTTCCTGGGTGACTCGTGCCTTTGCAGCAGCCCATTGCCCTGCCCGTGCTGCCCTGGGCTCTGTGGCAGCCAGCCCAGGCCCAGCAGCAGTGCCCGTGGCTCTGAGGCAGCGGCACCACACACACAAGTCTCATTATGGGCTTAGCAAATCCCTCCAGAGCCCCACAGCGGGGCAGGAGCATGGAAACTGTCACAGACACACATTCTCCCTGCACGTGGCTGAACGAGACACAGTGGATAAAGGTCTCTTTTATAAAAAGCAGCCTATGAATGCTCTGCCAAGGCCTTCCCTGGAGACTGCCTGGATAAACCTCCTTAGAATGACAAGGCTTGAAAAGCAACAGTTTTAGTGAAATGGGACTCAAAAGCTGTTCAACGGGAAGGCACCAGCCTTGTGGTTCTGCAGCTCTGAATTTGCTCAGGAAAGAAAGCTCGTTTTTCAAATCCAGGCAAAACTTGTTGCAGCAATATTTCTGGTGCTGTTGCAGGGACTGAGCAATAGGAATCCAGATTCATAGCATCAGGTCACCTTTATTTAAGTGCCCTTGATGAACCAGCTGCCTAATGTTGATGGGTTTTCATAAACTCTCTGGGTTTGGGATGGATCTTGCGGTGGCTGGAAGAGAGTGGAGTCAACAACAAGCAGCTTCAGTCGTCCCGAGGCGGAGGAGGGATGCTCCATGCCACAGACAATGAAAGGGAGCGGTGATCTGTTTGCAAACACCCCCCAGCAGCTCATAAACACGAGTGAGTAGAGTGGTTTCTGTGTTTGTGCTAGAGCTGTGCTTTAATGAAGTCGCCTCATATCCCCTAGTTGCTGCCTCACAGAACTGCCAGCTGTGTTGGTCTCGTTCCCCTCCAGCCTCGGCACCATAGCGCCTGTGCTAACGAAACACCTTTGAAACCACGTGATGAGCAGCTAAAGGGAGGACAAGCCATGGCAGGTTAGGATGGAAAACACATCCTTGCTGCAAGGAGCGTTGCATTCCGAGCAGCCAGGCTGGCAGATCCCGTGCTGGCGAGCGGGTGATGGGGCAGTGCCTGGTGTGGGCACAGCGGCTGCTGCAGGGGATCAGCTGCAGGATGGAGACCTGCCCGCAGGGTCCTGGCTGCTCCCCAGCGTGTTAGTTCCTGAGGAGCTGTGTCCCCCACCCCAGCAGCGGGGGGAAGCCCTCCAGCCCCTCTCCCCCAACACAGCAGGCGGCAGCACAGGAGGGGCTGCAATTTTGGATTGCGTTTGCCTTATGGAGTTGGACCATGGTCAGGAACTTGCCCAGAGCTGGTTTGTCTTGGACATGACATAAGGTGTCTGCATGGCCTTACATGGCCATGCCTCTGGAGGCACAGCTTCCTATTTGGGGGGCAGAAGCCCAGCAGAGCCCTCACCGTGTTTCCTGCTGCCTTGTGCACAGGCCACAACCCAAAATGAGACGTTTTGTTCCTCAGCCTTTAATTCAGCAGCACTTCCTCCAGAGGCAGAGGCCAGCAAGCAGATGGCTGCTGTACAAGCCAGGCTGCAGGAGGAACACAGCCTTGCTGTTCTCAGGTTGCTTTTTCCATGGGTGTTTCCACATCTGTAATGCCAAACCACACGTCCCGGGCAGCCAGCGGGCCCGGGCAGGCCAAGGCAGCTCGGGGAAGGGGACAGCGTGCCCCGTGCCCTGCTGCAGCCCTGCAGCTCATCCTTTGCCCAGTGAAGGGAGAGAGAGGCAGGAGAGCCTGGATGTACTGGAAGGCAAGAGTCTGCCAGGAAGAATAACGCTTCCCAAGTAGCATTAGGGAGGGAACCTTCCCAAGGAGTCTACCTGAACCAAAGTGGCTTTGAGTCTTAAGCCAAAGTCTGTTTGTGTTCCTGGGACACAGGGTAAAGGCAAAAGTGTGCACGTGCCCTGAGTGCCTGGGGGTCAGCCAGCAGCTCCTCACATGTGATGTTTAAGTGACTGAGTTTAATCCTGCCTCAATGATAGAGTCAAAATAGATGTGACACCAGCAGGACCTGATGCCCTCAAGGCTGGTCAGTGAGTGGATCTGGCGTGTTCACCTCTCTCGGTCACAGTGTTCATCCCATGGGAACACTGTCTGTCTGTCCATGTCTGACAGTCTCCAAGCTGAGGTCCGTGCTTCCCCTTGGTGCCTTTGGGCTGTGAGAAAACTCCTCCTGTTCTCCTCCCAGACTCAGGCCAGGATTCCTCTCTCCAGGTGAAGGAGGGAGTTCAGCCGATGTCACACAGACGTTATCAAGGCTAATGCACCATGACACCACTTTCAGCCCCGTCCGTGGTGTGCTAATGTGGGAAATCAAAGGTTCAGCTGCAAAGGTTGGCAGCTGGTGGCCTCCTGTGTACTGGGTGCCAGTGAGCACTGCCTGACGACCCCCACACACCATGAATAGTCAGAGCACAGCTCCCAGCAACCTCGGGCTCCTTCTTCCTTGTGGAGAGAAACAAAAAGTGAAAGTTGCAGAGTTGTGTTCCTAATATGTTGGCTGATCAGCTTAATTGCTTTTCTCCACAGCCCAGCAGGAGGGTTTGGTTTAAACAACCAGTGCCAGTGTCAAGCCCTGAGCCCTGTGCTGCGGGAGGGAATCCAGGCAGCAGCTCACAGGTCGGCAAGGGCTGGGCTGCAGCCAGGACATTCATCTAAACTGAGAAACACTGGTGATATTTTAACCCTGTCCAAATATTAACAGTACCCACAGGATGTGGAGGTGTTACCGTGACATATCCCCATCTCCCATCGCCAGATGTTAGATCTCTGAGACACCTCTTTAAAAGCAAGACTTGGCCATAGACCATCTAAAAGACTGGAAGCAAGCAGGAGGAAAAGCTCTTGTGACACTGGATGCCCTTCCGAGACCTCATCTCTTTCTGAGGCTGTATGAAACCCCTGCCATCCACTGTCCTCTGGGTCTGGGAGGGGACGAGCTTGGCTCTGGCTGTGGGGCAGGGCTCAGGACCTGTCCTTGTTTCAGCCTCCCACCATGATGCTTCCTTAGAGCCAAACTGGAAATATTTCCCATTGTTTCTAGGTGAAGCTGGCATTTTTTTCCTGCCAGAGATCCTTGCTGTTTGCAGCTCAAACAGCTGTGGATTTGTGGCACTTAGAGACATTTACCCACCTTCATGGGACTTTTCAGGAGATGAAGGACTCCAGCAGGGTTTATGGCTCTGACAACATTTGATTGCAGGAAGGCTGGTGTTGGGACTGCAGCGTGGCCCTGGGCAGTCCCTGGCTGTGAGGGCTCTCAGCTCAGCAGCCCCTGGAGCCCAGCAGCACCATGCAGCCCTCTTTCCCGAGGCAGGCTGCCTGAGGTTAAAGTCCCTGCTGCCAGAGGCTGAGTCGGGGCCACTACCAGAAGAGCTGAGCCACAGCTGGGCTCACTGGCTCCCAGCACATCTGCATGATCAAATACAGCTGGGGGAAAAGCTGGTAGGGGGAATCCAAAGTTTGGATTCAGTTCTTGGAAGCACCACCATTCCCCACCTGCTCCTTGGCCAGGTCTCCAGCCACTGCTGCTCCTCACCCCTCCTGAGGCACACAGAGGTTGGCCCTGTGTGCCCAGCCAGGGATGCACTCACTGGGGCACAACAGCCAAACAAAGAGCCCTTGGACTTTTCCATACAAACAAACTGAAAAAGCTACAAATACACTTCAGGACTTTTTTCCCCCCCAAAAAAGGGCAAAAGTTTAGACAAATCAGATCCTAGTGTTTATGGTTGAAAGCAACTAGCAAGGAAGCTGCCTCTTCTGCTTGTTGTTTAGAATAGACTAGAATTTACTTGACTGTTGGGCACAAAATTGAAACCATTACAGTTCAACAAACAGTCCATGCTTTCCATAGCCATGGCAAATGCCATTAACACCCACCTACCAGTCAGGAGCATCCTCAGCACCAGCTTGTCCTGTCCCAGCGTGAGCAGCACCAGCGGCCCAGGTTTGGTTTGGTTTGGTCTGGTTTGCTTTGCTTTGGTTTACTTTCTCCAGAAATCCTGTGCTTGTCTCTCATGGCCTATGGGCAATTGGAGTGTGAATGGCCTCTCTGAGGCTGCAGCTTGCTCTTCAGTCTTCCTGAGGAAACCTTTCTTTCCCTTTGTGTTAATTTGTTTTGCTCTGGCTTTAAGCATTTCAGCTCAGCACAACATTTAGCTTTTGCATCAGATTGCTGGTTGTGCCATCCCAGTCCATAGTCCCTCAGTGACTTATGTCTGCCCTTTGAAAGAGCATGGAAGTAGTTTTCTTTATCAAACTCATTGGGTTTCCCCTGTGGAAACTCACTGCAGCCAGCTGAGCAGCAAGGAACACCTGGCCCGCTCTGCCTGGAGCAGAGAGTTTTGGCATTAGGTTTTAGAGGCTGATTAACAAAGAGCCAGGGCAGTTGCAAGTACAAATCCTGGAGAGCTGAAGACTCTGGTCCATATTTTTTCATGGCAAACACCAGCAAGTCTACCCCAAGATATTTCAGCAAAAGAAAGCCAGGATTACTCAAGGCTTTTCCTACAAATGCTGTTGCCTGAGGGAAAAAAAGAGTCTTTTTTTTTTTTTAACCAGGGCAAATTTTGAGATCTCTGTGGCTCCTGCAAAACTCTGAAGCAAAATTTCAACCAGCTTTGATGAAAGTGTTGTGTCGGGATAAATAAGCCTTCCCTGGAGAAGCTGTTCTTTATGGTTTCTTAGTCACTAAAGATGGGACTGAGCAAGGCTGCCATGAAAGTGAGAATCAATCTATTCATCTTCTCTCACAAGAAGAAGTAAGCTTGCTATCAGAATTAAGTTCTCACATCACCTTTGGTTCTTGATTTCACCTGGTTTGAGAAAAAAAACTCCAGGCAGAGGTAAATCGGGGCCTGGAAAAATGATACAGTTCTGGCATGGAAAGGAGTGGGTTTATGGATTTCAGAGGTGGGGGTCTGTCTGCCCTGGGATTTCCAGATCAGGCTCCCCATGCTGCACCAGGCTCCAGCCACGGGCCAGGCACCAGCTGTGGCTGGGGGCTGCCTACTGAGGGCTGCTGGCCACACTCAGTGCACCTGGATGCTGTTACCTGCCCCTGAATTGAAAGCAAATGGAGGCAAGGGGACAGGAGCTGTGGTTGCTGGATGCCCTTGTGCCCTCTCTGGCCAGGCAGACACAGCAGCCTGGGTGCTGCCTGCTGAGAAGCAGCCAGCAGAGACCTGGCAAGGGAGAGAACCAGCAGGAGACCCCTGTGAGAATAAACCACTGACAGCCATCTCTGTGTCCTTGCGCTGCATTAAGCTGCAGGTGGGTGCCAAATCCCCATTAGCTTTGAAGTATGGGATGTAAAGCAACATGTGTGAGCCCAAACAACAGCTCTGTGTGAGAGATCCTGGTTCTGGGGAAACAGATTTCAAACAGTTAAATATTGCAGCTGAAACGCTTCCATTAACTGCAGCCATCGTGTTTTCCCCAGTATGTCTTGCAGCCTCCCTGGATCTTTCTCCTTAATCCCAAAATGAAATTCAGTTGATTTCCTATGTTCTTAGTGCCTGAGCCAATTAATGTATTTTCTTGCCCTTAAAAAATGTTCTCTTTTATGATAGTGAGCCCTGTAACCAATTCACACTCATTCTGATCCCAAGGACTATGCAAAAATAGAAAGTGAGAAACATTTGCTGGTCTGGGAGAGCAAGGAGCTCCACAGACACTCACACAACCTCTTTTGAGCTGCTGCCCAATCACTAATTACTTTTCTATTGCAAGGGCAGCCCTGAAGGAGCAAAAATAGCAGAGAGCAAAAGATAAAATCACTTCTCTGCTAGTCTGTGCTTTGACAATGATAAGGCTGTACAGGCTCCCAGCTACAGCTCAGGCAAATAAACATGTCATCTGTCTGGGGAAAGGGAATAGCGCGGCCCAGGGTGAAAAATAAGGGGTGAAAAAAAAGGCCTGATAGTACTGCAGTTCAATCAGTTACAGAATGTGCCTAAATAGTGTGTTCCTTGGTCTCTCTGCTGCTTGCCTCTGCTTTAGCAGGCGTGGGGAGAAGGCTCCATGATTTTCCAGGTTTCCTGTGCTGACCCTTGCATTCACTCACAAGGGCTTTTTTTCCTTTCCTTCCCTTCCTGCGTGGGAGAGGTATTTCCTTGCTTTTCAGAAGGCATAGATAGCTTATGTCTTCACCATCTGAGCTGTTCCATGTCAAAAATAGCTGCAAGGTTCAAGGGGACTCCAACACCCACAGCCACCAAAGGGATTACAGCAATTCTTGCTGCTGCTTCCTGAATGCAGCCTCAAACTGGGAATTGTTCATGGTTTTTCCACTCTCCAGGTTCTCACCATGAATAGTCAGGGCAACTTTACACAGGAAAAACGTGTGGGGTCCTGTTCATGCTCTGGTGCAGGGACATGGAGAGGGGCCTGGAGGAACACCCCCTGCACCAGCACTGCATCAGCTGCCTCATCCCCACCTGAAAGCTGACCACAAGGCTACCTGAGTCCCTTTTCCCCAGGACACCTCCCTGAGCCAATTCATCACCCACCAGCTACGTGGCACGGAAGAAGCAAGGGTTTCCTGAGGTGGGAATGAAGGAGTATCCATGAGGGATGGGCACTGTCCCCCCATGGCCCCAGCTGTCTGGCCCAAACAGCCCTTGGCCCTTTTATTGCCAGAAATACCAGCAGCACAGGCTGCCAAAACTATTTCTTGTTAAAAAAAAAAAAAGGCTCAGATTAAGCCTTAAATGTAACAAAATGACTTGGTTTGTCTGTTAGGAGTCATTAATATGCAAGTATTGTTTTGTTTGGGTGCCTGCAATCAGGAAATATCCCCAACCCAGAAATATCCCACTCCATCTGATTTTTCAGAATTACTCTTCTTTTAGTTTCTAATTAACTCTTGGCACAGGANCCATCCCACCCCTTCCCAGCCAGACCGTGCCCAACACTGTCCCAGCCCCACTGCCTGCAAACACACCACAGCAGCACCTCAATGACAGTTCTTTATCCTGTCCCGGTGGAAGGACACCTGATTCCCCACTGTGGATAATTAAGACACTGGCCTCGCTGTCAGGCATTTTCTAGGGCTGGTGTTCCCTTTTCAGCCAGAGCTGCCAGGCAAGGGCCAGGAGCTGCTGAGCAGTCCCTGACCATGATGCTGATTGGGACAGTGAAAGAAAACCCTAGAAGGTGATCTGACGAGGCTGGCAATGGTCTGATGTTGTAAGTGTGGATGGTTCAGGAAATAGTGGCGTTTGAGGGGAGCAGGATTTGGAATGGAAACCTTCCTGTGAGCTGTGAGGTTGGTTTATTGTTATTCCAAGGGAAAAAGCCGTCTGGCTCGTACCAGAGGAAATAGCACCTCTCATTTACTGCAGAGCTGCCACCAATTGCCTTGGCCTCGTCGCCAGTTAATATCACTGCTGGCTCGGCCAGAGCCACAGGGCAGGCAGGAGATGGAAACTACCCTGTGGAAAAAGCCTGTGTGGCTGCAGTGGTGAGGCCAGAGCCGGGCCCCGTGGGGCTCCTGGCCCCATGGCCCCTGGCCCCCGCCAGCCCCAGCCCCGAGCTGTTTGAGTCCACTGCTTGCTGGGTGATGTCACCGGAACCACAGAGAGGAAAAGGCCAAATAAGGCAGCATTTTAGGGAAAATACGTCCTAAAATGGGAGTTGAGCTGATGATTAGAAAGCACAGAACACAGATATGATGTTACCGTGTCGAGAGCACGGAGCCCTGCGCAGCCTCAGGCACTGGAAATGTCCCTTCAGGATCCGTAGAGATAAGAGGAAAGGCAGCCTAACCCAGAGCAGCTTCCCCTACTAAAGCAGGCTGTGTCAGGAGGTCGGTGTGTGAAGAGCTCTGGTGCTAAGATGGATGGACAGATCAATGCAGGGAGGCTTTTTTTCCTGGGAATAGATTGGTTTTTGAAGCGTTTCTTCAGTATTCTTTTGGCTTCTCAGCTGAAAGCTATGAACCTGCTCTAGCAGGCAGAAGAAATATTACTTCAAAGGAGCCAGAAGAAAGAAAAAATACAGAGGAAGCTAAAGTGGGTTGGAGAAGAAAGAGGAGGAGAGCACACAGCTCTTTCCCCTTCCAGACCCCGCAGAGCTGGAGGAGGGACTGGGATATCTGAGGGCTGCAGGGGACCAGGAGGGTACAGGGGAGCAGATGGAAAGCCTGGGTGCAAGCTTTCAACCCTCCTAGTATGAAGGAAGTGTTTGGGTTATCCCTCTGTGCCCAGGGCCCTGAGAAAGGATGGAGCTGGGGTGGAAGGGGGTCTTGGAGGAGCCCAGCCAGATCCCTCAGGAATCCCTCTGCCTCTCACCTGACACAAAGGAGAGGATGAGCTGAAAGCACATCTGCTGTGACCCATTTATCACATTCACTGGATTAAATTGCATTTAAGGACTGTTGCATAAAAAAATATCAAACTTGTTTTATAAACCCTCAGAGACTCGGGGGGCAGTGGGAAAATTTGGACTCATCCAGCAGGCCTTGCTCCTTTGGTCACAGATGGGGCCCCAGCCAAGAGGGTACTCTCACACATGCTGCAGTGACTGAAGAAACAGTCAATTTAAGNTTTTTTTTTTTATAGTGAGGTTTCAGGCAAAAGGAGATTTATAGAGTTGGGCTGTGAATTTCTGACCTGGCAAGAGGAAAGTTCCAGAGTAGGGAAATGGAGCCTGTTCTCTCATCCCACCTCATTCCATCCACCCCACCCACCCCACCCANGTCCCGGTGGAAGGACACCTGATTCCCCACTGTGGATAATTAAGACACTGGCCTCGCTGTCAGGCATTTTCTAGGGCTGGTGTTCCCTTTTCAGCCAGAGCTGCCAGGCAAGGGCCAGGAGCTGCTGAGCAGTCCCTGACCATGATGCTGATTGGGACAGTGAAAGAAAACCCTAGAAGGTGATCTGACGAGGCTGGCAATGGTCTGATGTTGTAAGTGTGGATGGTTCAGGAAATAGTGGCGTTTGAGGGGAGCAGGATTTGGAATGGAAACCTTCCTGTGAGCTGTGAGGTTGGTTTATTGTTATTCCAAGGGAAAAAGCCGTCTGGCTCGTACCAGAGGAAATAGCACCTCTCATTTACTGCAGAGCTGCCACCAATTGCCTTGGCCTCGTCGCCAGTTAATATCACTGCTGGCTCGGCCAGAGCCACAGGGCAGGCAGGAGATGGAAACTACCCTGTGGAAAAAGCCTGTGTGGCTGCAGTGGTGAGGCCAGAGCCGGGCCCCATGGGGCTCCTGGCCCCATGGCCCCTGGCCCCCGCCAGCCCCAGCCCCGAGCTGTTTGAGTCCACTGCTTGCTGGGTGATGTCACCGGAACCACAGAGAGGAAAAGGCCAAATAAGGCAGCATTTTAGGGAAAATACGTCCTAAAATGGGAGTTGAGCTGATGATTAGAAAGCACAGAACACAGATATGATGTTACCGTGTCGAGAGCACGGAGCCCTGCGCAGCCTCAGGCACTGGAAATGTCCCTTCAGGATCCGTAGAGATAAGAGGAAAGGCAGCCTAACCCAGAGCAGCTTCCCCTACTAAAGCAGGCTGTGTCAGGAGGTCGGTGTGTGAAGAGCTCTGGTGCTAAGATGGATGGACAGATCAATGCAGGGAGGCTTTTTTTCCTGGGAATAGATTGGTTTTTGAAGCGTTTCTTCAGTATTCTTTTGGCTTCTCAGCTGAAAGCTATGAACCTGCTCTAGCAGGCAGAAGAAATATTACTTCAAAGGAGCCAGAAGAAAGAAAAAATACAGAGGAAGCTAAAGTGGGTTGGAGAAGAAAGAGGAGGAGAGCACACAGCTCTTTCCCCTTCCAGACCCCGCAGAGCTGGAGGAGGGACTGGGATATCTGAGGGCTGCAGGGGACCAGGAGGGTACAGGGGAGCAGATGGAAAGCCTGGGTGCAAGCTTTCAACCCTCCTAGTATGAAGGAAGTGTTTGGGTTATCCCTCTGTGCCCAGGGCCCTGAGAAAGGATGGAGCTGGGGTGGAAGGGGGTCTTGGAGGAGCCCAGCCAGATCCCTCAGGAATCCCTCTGCCTCTCACCTGACACAAAGGAGAGGATGAGCTGAAAGCACATCTGCTGTGACCCATTTATCACATTCACTGGATTAAATTGCATTTAAGGACTGTTGCATAAAAAAATATCAAACTTGTTTTATAAACCCTCAGAGACTCGGGGGGCAGTGGGAAAATTTGGACTCATCCAGCAGGCCTTGCTCCTTTGGTCACAGATGGGGCCCCAGCCAAGAGGGTACTCTCACACATGCTGCAGTGACTGAAGAAACAGTCAATTTAAGCAAAGCTACAGCTGTGCTGAAGCTGCAGCCTGCCTTTGTGGCATGTGTTAGCCCAGGGGGTTGCATGCAGGAGCAGGCTGGCCAAGTCCATAAAGAGAAAACAAGGAACCAGCCAAGGCCACAGAACATCCCCAGTTAAGGTTCTGGGGAATATGAGGGGGAAGAGATGACAGAAAATGCCATGCTCAGGTGCTGTCCCTAAAGGGTACATCTGACAGCCCAGCCAGGCCAGGTGCCTCTCAGCAGGGTCCTATGAAGCTTCTCCTGCTGTAAACCACAGCAGAAGGATTTCACTATCACCAAGTTCCTTTCTTCCTTCCCATGCAGCACTACTAACAAACACAGCAGTGCAGGAAGAGCCAGCAGTAATGCCCAGGCCTGGGCTGTGTGAGCAGGAGCACAGAGCCCTTCTGCCTCTTTACCCAGCCAAGGCAAGCCTCTGCCCCAGCACTGCCAGAGTTCCCTGTGAAAGAGGTCCTGCTCATTCATCAGGCTCTCAAACACGTGCTGGAGCCAGAAACCTACTTATGTTTGACCTAAATATAGTTGTAGCTCAGTGCAAACCCCTCCAGGCACGGCAGGGCTCCCACTCCACAGTGGGCACAAGGCAGGCAGCAGCCGCCCGTGGTGGCAGCCCCTGGTCCCACGTGTGCTCATGGGGCAGGAGCTCAGCGCTGGCCCCCTGCCCCTCATCCTGCACCCCACCACCAGCTCTCCTCCTGCCCAGCACTGCCACGGTGGGCTGGGGATGCTGCTTGTTGACAGACCACCGTTTGGCCTTTTGCATCCTGGCAGCAGCAGCAGAGAGGATGAAGTTTCTCTCGTGCTTCAAGAATGACTCGATGAGAGCAAAGTGGGGTTTGTGTTTGTTTCGGAACAACCACTAGCAACTGCTCAGTCCAGAAGGAATCTGGACTGATTATTTAGGCTATTTGGATTGCTTCTAAATCTTATCCAAACTGTCTGGTCCCTCTCTGTTGGTGGCTCGGAATTAAAACACCCTCCTTTCATTCCCCTTTGCCCTGATGGTGCTGTGTGGTCTTTGCAAACCTCAAGGTACCCTCCAGCACATCCTCAGGTCCAGCCTTCAGGAAGGACAACCTGGCTGCTGCCTCTCTGCCCAGCCCAGCCCCACACATGCCAGGGACTGAGCACCCCTGCACCCCTTTATCTCCCTTCCTCGCTGCCAGCCCTACCTTCCTGACTTGTGGGGGCCATCTCCAGGTCTTTGTGTGCTCTCCTTTGTGGTTGTTCTCAGTGACATACCCTCTGTGTGTCAGTCCCATGCCTGTCTGTGGGCTCAGGCCATGTCACAGCCACAGCAGCTCCTCACAGGGTGGTCCAGCACATCCACTTCCCTCTGCAGCCTGAAGCTGCAGCAGAGATGAGGCTTCCCCGAGTACTGGTGGTGAACCTCTGTGATGGGCATCAGCTCAATCGTTTGACACTGGGGAAGGAAAAAGCCAAATTAAACAAGCAGTTTGGAGCAGACACTTTATCTCACCTTGGTAGAGATGATGGATAGAATGTGGGCAGAGAGAAAAGGCTCAGCTTTTAGCCACAACCCTCGCAGGTTGAGAGAGCTGCTGCTTTGTGAACAGGGAATGAAAACCTGATGGAGACCCACCAGTCCTACAGCCACCACAAATTCCCCTAGCTGCAGCTAGCACAGAGCTCACAGGGTTTGGCCCTTGCACACTCGATTACTTTTAGCACATTTATAGCTATTTAAGCTAATTCCTTAAACCCTTTAAGCCCTTGTTCCCAGCAGCTGCCCCTCTCATGCACAGCTGAGGTCTGTGTGTGAACACAAGTGCCTGCCCTCACCCCATCAGCACAGGGGGCCACAGGAATCTGGACATCTCCAGCCAGCACTGGTGTGGATACCCATCACCTCTGTCCCTGGAAGCAGGAAGGGACAACTGCCTGCACTGTGTCGTGTTACTGCAGCAGAAACTGCTGCAGGTTTAGTCCCTGCTGCTCTGCTCCCTGCCCTGTCTGAGAAGGAAGCTGCTTTCATCTTCACTTCTCTGGTGTTGCTCCTGATGGCTGAATTAAAGGAGACAGGCTGCCATCAGGGCTGCAGTGGCACCTCATCTCCTCATGCAGGGCCCTGCTGTGCTCCTTCCTTTCCTTTGCAAAAGGAATTTAGCAGCTCCTGCCTTTCCCTAACACCAGCCAAACCCAAAGTTTTGGTGAATTTTTCATCTATGATCAGGCAGGACTCCTGCCAGCTCAAGCCCAGTGCCACACACCAGCCCCTGAGGCTGCCTGGGGGGTGGAGGGGAGCCCAGCAGTGCCCAGCCACCCACCAGCTCTCCCCAGCAGCCTGGGAGCTGTACAGGGCCGAGGGGCAGGAGCCCACCCCGGCTTCCAGCTCCTGCTGCAGTTACATGGGCAAAGTCTCCCTTTTAGATAAAGCCCAAGGAGCCCCTCTAACCTCAGAGGTATCTCTGGCCAACACCACAAGCAGACAGAACAGCATCACCCAAGCAAAGAGAAAGAGACTTTTTCCCTTCAGCTTTCTCCTAAAGGTGCTGATCATGAAGTGGAAGAAATTCAGCCAAGCACCGGTGGAGAGGATGAGAAACTCAGTGGTGGGACAGTGCTGGAGAAGGCAGCACAGATTAGCACCAACACCCCCTCAGTGCCAGGGTTTGGCAGGGCAAGAGGGGCTCAGCACCTGCTGTCCCAGGCAGCCTGAGGGTGCTTTGACTGCTGTGCAGCAACCTAGTGAGCAAACTGCTTTTGATGCCGAGAGGTGGAAATTACAGGCTGGAATTAAGTTGGAAGACAGAAATTTGCCAAAGAGCTGGTTTTGAGAGGCCACATGGAAAATCAAACCATCTCCCTTTAAGTTTATTTTGGTCTTTCAGTCTAGTTGCATTTTTAATGTGAAACCTCCTCTTTCCTGTGGGTGAAAAAGACAGCATGTTCTAGCTGGAGTTTCGCATTTGCAATCACATTTATAACAGCAGCAATGGGGATTATGACACTCCAGCGAGGATCAGATGGAGCAGAGTCCTTATGTTTATTCAAAATTAGCTTCTAAGATAAAAATAGTGGCAACAAATGATGCTTGCCAGGGCTTTGAAAAGGTAAGAGCAACAATAATAACCACAGTCGACTACGTCTTCCAATACACGCCTGAGAAATGATGTCCCTGGTATTTCAGTTGACAATTATGGTTTCTCCAGTCATTACAATTTGCTAAAGATCATCTCTAAATAAAAAATGAAATCAGTTTCTCCTCTCAACAGCTCCTTGTGTGTAGCCCCATTGCCCCCGGCTGCCCGGCCCTGACCTGGCACAGGACACAGAAGGTGGCAGCGAAGGCTACGCTGTGTGCTGCAACAGCTCCCTGCCAGCCCAGGGACACCTCAGGGACTGGGAAGCCCACAATGGAGTATACCTGCAAGAAATAAACCCAACCATGCAAAAGAGACACCCTGCTTGTCTGGCACAAACACACTCCTTTCACTCGGTACCTGCAGAGGGAAGGAAAGAGCTGAGCATGTCATGGAAATACATAGAAGAAAAGCCAAACTGAGAGTCCCAGGGTCATGTCCATCCCACCCCAGCAAAGATTAGAAGTATCCAAAACACGGACTGTGCCTAGAGGCTGGTGCTGCCGTGGAGCAGGACAGCACAGGGAGAGGCTGCTGCACCCAAGCTTGGTTTGGTTCAGTCCTGGCACTGGGGGATCTGTACTCCAACGGGATCCCCTGTCAGCTTCTTCCAGCAGTGCAGCACTGTTGCATTTGAAAGGGTTTCTACAGCCTTTCTCTTTTCCCCTGGCACATGGGCAATTCACAGAAGAAATCCTGGGCTGATGGGCAAAGCAGAGTTAGCTGTGTAGGTAGCCGCTCCTTGCATAGCCAGGGGTGACAGCCATTTATGTGAGACACCCACAGATTCTCATGCTCACAGGACTTCACAAGCTCTAAAGCATTTGTGGAAGAGTGACTCAGATGTTAAAAGCATCATTCAACTCCCAAAGGGATTCTGCAACACCAGATGCAATGTCTTGACTGCATATGCATGACACTGAGTAACGGCTGTCTGAGGGAGAGCTGGTCCATGCTTGGATGGTCCCTATCTCCTCATCTTGGTACATGATTGAAGTTTTTACAAGTTGCTGCAAAATAACTAATAAATAATCAAAGGCACAGTCAAATCCTCACTCATTTGCATTCACATTAAAAAAACAGGAGCAGAACTGAGGAGGGAGCAGCACAGAAATGGCATTGGCTCTAAGGCAGTACTGAGCTTCAGCCATTCTCACACTGCTTTGCCCCAGACTTCTGCACGTATGGGGGGGAGATTCCCTCTGCCTGTACCACAGGAGCTGGAGGAGAAGAGATGTCCAGCATTGATGAACATCTGAGAGGACACTGATGACCCCCATGTCAGAGTAGCCAATGGCCACTGCAGCAGATGCAGCCAGAAGCTGTTCATCCCCTCTCCTTCACAGCCCCTCAGGGAGGGATTCCCTCCAGCCCCCAGAGTCACTCTCAACACCACGTTTTCAGCTTTAAATACATTCTCTCCGCTGACTTTGCTGAGTAGCTGTGCTGAGAGGTTCAGATGGTGCTCAGAAAAATACTCAAAGACATTTTTCTTCCTGCAAGACAGAGGGGAAACAACAGAAGGACCCAGGGCTGGTTGGAGGGTGCTGAGCTGTCACCAGGCTCTTCCCAAGTGCCCCAGTAATGCTTTAGAGCTCCCTGGTTTCTGAGGACAATAACCATGCCTGCCTGACTTTGTGCACTCACACATTAGTTTCTTAATAACCTTGTATGTGCAACAACCACAGATGACTCCTGTATAAATAACCCTGCAATCAGCCCTTCATGGTGATCACCTTGCCTTACAGCCTCCTGCACCTATTAACTCCTTGCCGCAGGAGAGGCCTTATGTTCCTTTTCTGAAGCCACAGCTCCTGTTGCAGTGATGCATTTTGCTCTGTTCCCTGTGGGACACAGGCAGGGTTGGTGGCTGAAGCACATGCCTGGGAAGGAGGCCCCGTGCCCGTGCACCCCCCAGGCATTGCTGGGACCAGTTACACTCTCTTAGGATGGACAGAGATGACATTTTGAAAAATGTAGGTCTTCACACAGGGTGACTGAAGGCATTTTGTACAAAAATGGGAGAGTGCTCAGGAAGCATCCAGCAGGGCAGGCAAAGGCTTCTTGCTGCACCTTACGAGCCAGGATCTTTTTCAGTTCCCTGTATTGCCTCTGGCACTGGAGCTCCCAGATGGACAATGCCAGAGTGACACCAAGCCCCTGGGAAAAGAGCTCAGCCACTGCCACACACGTCTACCCTGGCTTCCCTTTCTGACTTCTTGTGTGACCTTGGACCAGCCTTTACCTTTGTGAACCCACTTCAGCTCCCACTGCACCCCATGGACAAGACTGCTGACATCAGGGGACAAAGCTGCCTCTCTAAATTCCTGCTTCTGCCTGACCAAAGCCAATAAATACTCTTCCAGCCTTCCCTCAGGAAGCCCAGCTGAGCTCCCAAGCCTTGCCACAAGACAGGGATTAGAAGTGTCAGCTCTGCACTTCTACCCATGCTCCTCCTTACCAGGTTATCACCAGCTGCTGGCAGTGCTGCAGCTTCTTCCCTCCCGGACATCTCACACAGTTCTTGCTGCCCCGGCCAGAACAGGTATCACACCTTTGGCTGCAACAAAAAGGGTTTGAAAGGGGACTTAGAACACTGCCCACTCTCAGAGGGTGTTTTGTTTCAGGCTGCTGGTGTAGCTCAGCTGGGTCAGCAGCTACAGGAGTCGATGCACACACTCCCACACGCATCTGCCCCCGGTCTGTGGCTCAAGGGATAGAATGCATTGGCTGGGAAAAACAAGTGACTAATGCCAGCCTCAAATCTATTTGTAAATGTGGAATTAGCTAAAGAATGTGTTTGTACATCTAATTAAGGGTAATCACAATTCCCCCACACAACGGTGGGAAGGCGAGTGTGGCTTTGAAGATGCTGCTGCCTGTGCTTCCAGCAGATGCAGGAGGCATATGCTTATGCATGGAGCATTTTGATTGCATCAGTGCAACACAGATTAGCAGCAGTTAACAACTGATTCATTAAGGCTCTTCAAGCCATCATTAGCCCCAGTGGATTCATGCTTTAAAATGACTGCCATGATTATACAGATACCATCTCTGTTATTTTAAACTTAATGGAGCCACATAAACAAAACACTTTTAGAACAGTGCCTTTTTTTTTTCCTTTGTCACTTAAAGATAATTTTTAAGCCTGTTAAGTTTTATGTTTGGAACAAACCAGAGGGTGGTAATAATTCTCCAGCTGCGCTGGCCGTGAAACCTGCCAAACCTCAGTTGGGCGCTGCGGGAGCCAAGAGCATCGCTGAGGTTTGGTGATGCCATCCCAGGAGGGCCCCTTCCTTCATCCCCCAGCTCTGAGCCATGCAGAGCCCACCCAGCCCAGGCTGGGAGCCCAAGCAGGGGCCTGGAGGGAATCAAAGCCCCCTGAAGGTGTGAGAAACCCTGCTCTCATCAGCAAAGCCAAAGCTGTGGAACCAGACAGTCACAGAAAGGTAGGAAAGATGGAAGAAAGGAAATCCAAAACAACTGTTGTCCAAACGCCCAAGAGCTTCCCTTATGAGTTTGGCTGCTTTCTGAATGCTGAGGAGGGGACACACACAGAATAACTAATAGATGTTAAAATGAAAGATTGTTTGAAAATCAGAGAGGGAAAGGGCTCTTTGTAACCATTCTTCCTGCAGAACACAGCTCCTGCTGCACTGCTTTATCTGTTAGGTGAGCACACAGGCACGGGGAGCATAGCACAGCTCTGCAGCCTCTGCCAGCAGTATGCAAGTGGGGTCATTTGGGCTGAAACAGGATGCATCAAGGGCTCCTTCCCCTACCAGCTTCCCAGGTTCTCCCTCCTACCAGCAGCCCCTCAGCTGATAACCTCCACCAAGCCATGGGGGTGGTGTCTGCTGGGATGGCTGGGTTTTCTGGGATGACTGGTTTCTACTAACCATTCCCAGACCATCCTATGAGCCCATGGCCTAAGAGGATCAGCTAGTCCATCAGAGCCACAGTGACTGATGCACAGAGGAGCCCACCATACCTTTTGTGACCTGAGCCTGAGCAAAGGTGACGAGGCCTCGCCAGGAGCCCTTGCACCCTCGACTCAACAGGATCACAACAAGGGCAGAGACTGAGAGAATTAAAACATCCTCTTTATAAAACAACAGCTTTTATGCATGTTAGCACACTGACTGCTCTCTTGGGCTTGCAGATAAAGGCACATGCCAAGTACGTGCATTGCAAACGGAGAGTGTACAAAAGAGCTCGTAAATTGTGGGCCTGAGTTCCTTATGTGTCCTGGCCACACACACCAGGGTTGAAGAGCTGTTTTCCTTACACACATGTGTTCCCGCTGTTATTTACCCCTGTAGCCAGCAGTGTACTTTTATTCAGGTATTTGTATTTGATCATACTAAACCAAGCAGCAAGTTCACACAATCACAACACATCTTTTGGCTGCCCAGGAATATCTGTGCAGAGAACAAAGCCAGGAGGCTGGATTTGCACTGCACGTTCATCCCTGGCTTAAGGCTCCTCTCCTGTTCAGAAACTCCAAATACAGAACTGAGCATATCTGAAAGACAGACAACCCAAGGTCTGACCTCATTTCAACAGTGCAGGGGCAAATGCCCCTTTCCCTCTCACCATCCTAACACAGAGGCTACCGACGGAGGACAGGGTGAGACACTTTTGCACCTGGGCAGGACTTTGGCAGCCCTGCTCAGCATCTGTGCAGGACCCAGGAATGGGGCTGAAGACGAGCAGGTTTGGGATACAGGCTGGCAACGGGGGAATAAAACAGAAACAGCAACACCATAAAACTGCTGCATGACCCTGGAGGAATCATAAATAATAATTATTTAACAAAGGCAAATGTCTATATAGTGCTGTCAAAAGAAAGGCTTGGGCTGCTTCTTTATTCATCATTTCACTTGCAAAGTAAAATAAATTGACCAGCTATAGAGCTTGTCAAAAGCTAAATGGGAACTGTCATGCAAACAAATGTTCTGCTAATGGTAAAAAAAAAAGAGTTAACAAAAGAGGAAAGATAATCCAGGGCTGCTTCTGAAAGGGCTGCTGCAAGGTTTGTCCTCACACTGCTACAGGAAGAAAAGCCCGGGAAGAAGGGGTCTAACTACTTTCCCTGGTGTTTAATGAGGAAAAACCCAAGAAAAGAAGTGTCTGGTGTGAGCAGGCTGCAGGGAGCACAGCCTCACCCTAAGCAGCGAGACATTTGCATTCTAAAATAAAGCCTCTTCGTGCAGTATCTGTAAGGTCATTGTTAAATTGTGGTCTCAAATAAACGTGTGTGTGCAAAGCCTCTCTTTCAGCAGGCTGGGCAAAGCAGAGCTGCTTCGAAACATTGCTGTGTCTTGCAAGCTAACAGCTTCCCCGTCAACCCTTGGGAAATGAAATGGCACTCTCTGTTTCTCCAGGCCCAAGGAACCCTGTTACTCTGAGCTGGTTAATGGAAACAAGAGCAGAAAGCCCAACGTGTGTGTGAAGCAGAGCCCATGTCCCCCTGGCACGCTGCAGCAGCTCTGCCCAACAACAGGTCCCAGCAGGTGCCAGGGGCAGTGCAGAGCACTCCAGCCTCCCCTGACGTCTGGGATAGAGGAAAATCATGAAAAAAAGAAAAAAAATAAACAAGCCTAAAGGCTGCTTCTCAGAAGTGGTTCCTCAAAAATCCTCATTGGTTGCCTTTGTAAGAGAGGAAAATGTCCAGCAACTGCCCAAGACAGGTCCATCTATCCTCGCTATGATGTCTGACTGTCTCTTACATCTATTTTCACCTCTCTGATTTACCACCTCTGGAAAGCATATTTAAACACCACAAAGTAAATGGTAACAGAGCAGATAATGTCAGCAATTGCTCTGTGGGAATATTCAGCCACGAATCCCTTCCTCGGTGCCCGTGACAGCTCCAGCCTCAATGGCTGAGTGCGCTGGTGAGCGGTTTATGACCCCAGACAATATGCATTAAGAACCTTCCCTGTCGATATGGTGACAGCTGAGATTAAAAAAGCCTCCTTCAGTAAAGAGCAGCTCTCAGCTCCTGCAGCTATTTGGGCTGTGGGGGGGAGCTGGGCCGGGCAGCACCCAGAGCTTCCCTCACAGAGAGCTTCCTCATCCCACAGCACCCGACACGGCTGCTGCCAGCCAGGGCATCAGCTCTGGACCCCCAGGTCTACAAAGGAAATTTCACACACATCAGCTCCTAACATCCACCCCTGAGCCAGTTGTTTGTTTCCCTACGGAGTGCTCACCAAGCATTGATCCCATTCAGAGCTCCCACGTCTATTTAATCACTTTCCTGTCCTTTCAGGACTGTGTTTATGAGAAGTTTAGGCAGATCCCTGCAGTCCTTTTTTTCCCTGTAACTGAAGAACTCCACTGAAATCCAGGGCAGATTTTGCTCTCAGCTGCAGGGACACTCAGCTGTGGCAGCTACAGCCACTGCTGGACGAGCAGTTTGCTTCACACCAAGCACCCCACACACCTCATCCCAGTGGCATTCCAGAAAAGCACTGGGAGAGCTCCCAGGTGAGCTGGGCAGCCGTGCCCACGCTGGTGCCCACAGCACTGACCCCGCTGCTTTGCTCAGGGCAGTGCAGCAGCCCCAAATCCCCACACAGCATGGGTCTTGATGCCTTTCCAAGTGGGGAGAAGCTCAGCCAGATTTCAAAGCCAATTACTTTCCAAAGCATGTCTGTCTGCAAAAGCAGCAGGCCAGGAACAGCAGCCCAGGAGGTGAAAGGAGTCTGTGCCCTGCACGGCAGATGCCCATTGCCGTACCTGTGGCATACAAGAGGGAGGGTTTCATAGGGCTGCCTCCTGTGCCTGGCACCTCTGTGGGTTTGGCAGTTGCTGCTGTTTTCCTACTGTCAGAAGAGTAAAGTTACAGGAGTGCACAGTGTCAGAAAGAGAAGAGGTCAGTGCCACATTCGTACCTCTGCCCTGGACGACCCACTCATAGTCATCTACCCATCCTGGGGGTGCAGATGGTGTCAGGGCATGTCCTTGCTTCAGGTCCAGGTCCAGGTCACCTATAACCGGGGGAACCATCAGTGAGTGAGGAAGACTCGAGTGGGACGGTGGATGTTGAGACCCAACAGCAGCCACCGGCCAAGACGCAGCGCGAGCATCTGCTGTGCTGCCTTCCCCAGCTCGGTCCCTGCGCTGCAGTGGAACAACACTGACACCCTGCGTAGCTGACAGGTAGCAACCGGTTCTCCTGCTGCCCAACACAGAAACAAGCCCTTGTGTTAAGGCTTTTATCCAGCCAGTGACCTTTCACATTGCAGCAGCTGATGACAAAAATCCAGCCTGTGCAGGAAAAAGAGTGTGCAGTGGAGCCAGGAGACACCAGCCTGGCAACGACACACAGCCTGACCAGCACGGGGAGAGGCTGAGGGCAGTCATCCATCAACTTGATTTACTAGACTTTTCCTCTGAGGCCATGCTCCCTTCTTTCGGGGAGCTAAATTAATCTCTCTGTTATTTCTTCCTATGGAAATAAGCAGCTACATGCCTCGTTTGAAATGCCACATCCCTCGTGCAGGAGAAGCCAAGGCTGTCCTTGAGCTTGAAGGAGCACAGGTTTCCCAGGAGTGGTGAGCAATAAGCACTACAGAGAATTTCTTTGTGAGAAATGAATCAGTCTGATGCCTTCAGTGTGGGTGTCCTGGAGAGAAGCATCTTCCTGAAGGAGTGGGTGAAGTGTATGGGAGGATTTTGGACTCACTGGCCAGTGAGTTTACAATTCTGTACTCATAAAGAAAAGGACACACAACTATGAAAGTGTTGTGGCCTTCCTCAGTCAGAAAGTGTAGCATTTAATAACTTTGCACACCGTTAGCCAGGGGTCCCTCTGCCTCAGGTCACCACCACCCTGCTTGGGTGGTGAGGGGAAAGAAGGTCAGAGGGAAGATGAGTGCCTTCCCGTAGTGTGCTGCAGAGAAGTGTTCCAGGAGCATGACCTCCCCGGTTCTTATTTTAACTATATCACAACAAATTCCTTTCTTTTCATTCCAAAACAGAATGGGTTTCTGTGCATGTTACCAAGAGAACCTGAATGCCTGTATTCAATGTGCAAGTGTTAAATCTGCTAAAACAAAAGATGGAGATAAGAGTACAAGTACCAAATTCCAGTGGAAATGGTTTAAATGGCCAAGTTAAAAATATCCCAAATTTGGAGTAAATAAATCAACTGCATGGCTGTTGCTACGGTGATGTTTTGGACATCACAGTAGTCTATAAACATGAACACATAGGTCCATTTTAAACCAACCAAGGTCTGAGATGGACCTTCACAAAAGCCAGGAAATTCAGAGCTTAGGCTGTGACTCATCTGACAGTTCAGGATTTGTTCTGTAGCATGGGGATCCAACTGTAGACACCCCAAAACTCCCACTACAAAACTCTCCCAGCATGCAGCAGCACGGATCCACACAGCCCATCTGCACTTCACATTTGCATTCCTCCTGTGCCTAAGGTTCGGGTTCATGCAAGTGCCTAGAACAGGCAGCTGTGACTCTCGTGTGCACCCTGACTCTCTTCACCTTGTCTCCCACTCCTCTCTGGCTGCTCGGCTTGCTGCCAGCTGGATGCCAGCCCTCCACATCACAAACTTCTTCATTTTCCTATCTGATTAAACAGAACCCTTCCTGTAACATCATTATTTCTTCCAGCTAATCAAAGCTTTTCTCATTCATAAATTAAGGAACCTCAGAACTCAATTACTGTTCAGCAACATCAGTGACAGCAATATTTCACTGGGGCCTCATTTAATTAGAGTTTCTTCAGGTGCCATATTAACATCTAATGAAAAAGATACAGTCAAGGGCAGAAGACCAAAGCTCCATCATGACAGGTATTTTGATTAAGCAGCGTTTTGTTAAAAGATAACAAACCCCAGTTTAATCTGTAACTCATGTCAGGCAGCTTAAAGTGGGCTCCAAGAATCCCACCTTAAAGACAAAATTGGGAAGCATCCCAGGATGGGACCAAGTTCACACCTTTAAGGCTTAAATCCCTGCTCCCCTGGAATCGGGGCAACACCTTTAGGTCACATATATTCCAACCCTCTCCACCGCTTCCCCGAACACCAGACAGGTGCACTTGCTGACATTTGGTGGAAGGGAGTTCAGTTCTGGAAACAGTTATTTTTCACATCTTACTAGAAAACTTTATGAATATCCCAATCANCGCACCCCACCCCCGTGAGCCACTCCCCTGTGCCAAACAGTGCTGGTGGTGGGAAGTTGTCTTGATGTCCAGGCAGGAGGAATCAGCAGCTTGCCAGGAGAGTGCTGGGCAGCCTGTGCACACCGTGCTGGTTTCCTAAACAGTTATGTTCAGCAGTGTGTATGACACCAAAGAGAAGAGGGGCTGAAACACCAGGAGAGAAAGGACAATTCATTCCCTTTAGCAAGGAAGCGTGCAGAGCTAACGCTGGTACAGAAGTTACTGTCACCTTCCCAGAGCCATCCAGCATCACTGAGCTCCATCACCCTCCAACAGCTCGACAGCCCAGCCTGAGCTCACAGCCTCAGCACCCACTGCTGTGTTCTGTGCACCTCACTGCTGAAGACACAGGGATGCAGCCCTGGCCCAGGGCCCCAGGAACACCTGACAAGTGTCTGAGGCAGCTGCACTCCCTGTGTAGCCACAGATCTTTGCTGAGGGATGTGCTGGGTGCTTGCTCCTGCCCTTGGGGCTCTGCTGGACTGGAGACACACTCTTGGAAAGCTGCTCTGTTCCATTTTTGCATATTGTGTCTGAAACTCTGAAGTGTGCCAACAGTAGAATGATGCTGTGTGGTTTTGAGAAAAGACCAAAAGTACAGCTGCTTAGGAGCATTCACACCCTTAAATGCATGTGAATAGTATGATTCAAAGGAAAACAAAGCTGTACCAAAGGGCCTGCTGGATCATGATAACATTGTTATTGAATTGTCCCTTTTCACTGGAAGAAAAGAGAGAAAGTTGAAAAAAAAACCCAAACCACAGCAAAGGAAAGTCTTGATTCTGTGGCACAGGATAATGGGTTCTGCTTAACAGCATTAAACAAGGGGATCTGGGGGATTCTCAATCTGCAATTAGAGCTGTGGCATGGCTGTAGCTAGTTATAAGCATGCTGTCTTTTCTCCCAGCACTCACGACTGAGGAGCAGTGCAGAAGGTATGTGCCAGTGCAGGCAAGCATCACTTTCAGGGGGTTACAGCACATTTTAAATGAGTTATTAAAGCTCAGAGGGAGCCAGTGGCCTAGTAGCATCAGCAGCTCCAGAACAAGGCTACTAGCAAACCAACAGATGTGTGTCAGCACTGCTGCCAGCATGCAGGACTTCCATCCATACAAGGTCCTACAAAGAGAAAGAATACACAAGGCTATGGTTTCAGGAATCCTCTCTGTCACCTCAAAGTAGGAGCAGATTTGGGTGCTTTACTACATCAGCCCCAGAAGGATGAAGACTCTGCTCTTGCTGTGCAAGATGCACATCATTGTGTGCTGTCCTCAGGATGCCCAACACCTGCAAGTGCTTTTGGAAGCTCTAGGGCACAACCCTCTACTCCCTCACGACTGATGAAACCACAGGATGAGCCAACAGCTCCCCTCCCTGTTCAGCAGGGTCATCTCTGGGGTTTCAGAGACATCCTGTGAAACAAATACAGTATTTTGATGCAAACCCTTAAGGGAGGAATAGGAGGTTTTACACTTGCATTCATCCTCCAGTGTCAAAATCCAGGCAGTGGCAAAGGCACTGAACCATTTCTTCCATCTCCACAGAATTAATACAAGTAGAGAAGAATGGCCTAAAGAAACAGTCCTCAGTTTGCTCTTGCACTGACAGAAGCAGAGCCTTTAGGCTGTACTATTAGGGGACAGTCACTATGGACTACAGGAAATCCAGGGAAGACATACAGGATTCATCTAAAGAGAATTAGTCTAAAGAAAACAAGTAATTCTTGATCTGCTAAAACTGCTTAACAATGAAGCTGAAGACCTGTGTAGAAATGAATTTCCCATCACTCCTTTGCTGCTTCTATTAAACTAAGACAGAGAAACTAGTTTGTTTCACCAAAAGCACATTTTTCCAACCAAAAACTTGCTCATGGTCACACACCTCCCCCAGTTTTGATCTCTCTCAAGGCAAACACTGCATTTTCTATATAGTTTTATCCCTTTATAAAGCATCTGACTCCTGCTCTCATCTTTCAGTTCAAACTCACTCTTCACGTTCCCTTCCTCAAGCCCTTTCCCTCCCCCACCATTCTGGGGGTTTATTCTACAGCAGAAAGGTTTACCCAGCTCAGCTTTGGCAGGACCCCCGCTCACAGGATGGCACAGCAGCACTTCCCTGGGTAATCCTCTGCATACACTTGCTTCTCATTACCAAAGACATAGAAGGAATATCCCTTCCTTTTCCAGACGTATTCAACCTTAGTGAGGGGAATTAACTCAACAGTATGTTTCTGCAAGACAATAAAAAGAATTAAAAGGGTATTTTTTAGGTACCTCTGATTGGAATCCAAGGAGCACTGGTGTATGGGGTGGATTTTGAAGCCTGTTTTATTTAATGGCGATGCTGGATGGGTTCGGGTCACACAGGCATCAGGGAAGCACAGGAAGAACAGTTGCATCATGATGGGCAAAACCAAAATCTGCTAGTTTTCCAAAGGCCAGAGGTTTTGGTGCAGAGTCACATCTTGAGCTGTGAGAGTTTGAAGCCCAGAGCAGATGCCTTCTGGATTAGAGGGACCTTACCCATGGCCAGTGCTCCTCTGCTGAGCTGTGACCATCAGACATGCTGTTTTTACACACGGTTGTGAGAACAAAAGGTTCTCTTCCAGTGCTGATCTCCCCTGCAGCCCCTCCACACAAAGCTCAGTCCCCAGACACATCCCTACCTGTCTCAGGATCCGCGTCTCTCCTGACACCTGCATCTGATGCAGGGCAAGGCAGGACTCTGCACCCTGCAGAACAGGCTGGGGGAAGGCCAGGGGACACAGCTGTAGGGTGAGAGGCAGAGCATGCACTTCAGCACACAAAAACCCAACTTCCTAAGCTAACGAAGAGGGAAATCCTCACCAAGATGCAATGCCTTAATTTCTGTTCATCACGAAATATACCAAACATTGACAGTCTGTGTCCTCTTGGCATACACTTTACAGACAAGCTTTGCTCTAGTGACAAGCCTTTCACTCATTTGAGTTGCAGTGGCTCATCTGTAGGACTGTGCACAGCAATCTCAGAGCACCAGCATCCCTCAGTCTCAGGAGGCAGAGCAGGGGAGCAGCCCCCAAGCAGGGTCCTGGCCAGGGGAGCTTGACTATCACCTGCTCCCATCATTGCTGATGGCTCATCAGCACCATCTCCTCCAGCCCAAGCTGCAGAGCCACATCTCACTATGAATGGTACCATTTATATTTACTAGATTTCTGCATCATATGGTTAGATTAAAATTCCCAACTACATCTGTGTGTTCTGTAGCTCCCAGACAGCGATGGAGCTGCTCTGTTGAGGTGCAGATTACCAAGTAGTCTTCATCACTGAAGAGCTGCTTCCCCGTGACCTCCTGGAAGTGTGACAGAGGGAACCCCTGGTTCTTGTCCACAACATATTCTGCGAGCCTGTTCTTCCTGGGGGAGACAGCAGGTGAGCTCTGAGCTGCTCTGCTGGCTGTGTGCTGTGAACACACTGAGCACCGCTGCCCCGGGCCCCACGGCTCTCCCTGCACCCTCTGCTATACAGAACTCAGCTGCACATTGAAGTTTCTCTTTGGTGTTAAGCTCTCCTCCTCCACAAAGCCTGCTGCCAGGCACAAGGCCATCCTCCCCTGCCACAGGGCAGCCCTCCCTCCATGGGCTCACACACGCGCCGTGACTGCATCACTTGCACCCAGGAGGGAAAAGCAGCCTTGAGACTTGAGCTGTGGAGCATGGCCAGGCAGCACTCAGATGCCCATCAGGACACACAGACATGCATTCCCAGGACAGCATGGACCTAGTTTAGTATCCTGGGTTATATTTATTAAACACAACTGCTGAGGGCCTGAGCATTATTTTCTGTCTAATTCTACCAGCTTCTCCTCTTTCCCATGTGAGTGCTCTGAAGGCATGCACTGTTAGACACTGCTGTTTCACACTGCATAACTAAATGCAGGTATTACCAGCTCTGGCTTACAATACACTTTGTTTTCCTCTACATTACAGCAGCTTCACCTTTTCTTTGAGCACTAACATGAGCAGCCTGCCTGGTCCCCAGCACAGGCTGAAGTTGTAACACTGAGCCTGTCCTCATCGTGCCACCACACTGAGAGGCTCCAGTCCCCATCTGACAGCACAGCCAACCAACCACCCAGCTCAGCTTTCTTGGGCCCCCCACTTACCAGGTTATGGTCAGCTCGGAGTGGCAGAGCAAGAGGCCCTTCGTGTCACAGCGGGCACAGGGCTCCCAGCCCTTCCCATGGCAGAAAAAGCACCTAATTCAAGGAAAAACAGATGTCTCAGGGGTTGAGGTGAGCAGCCTTACAGCTCAGCAGCAGTGCAGGGGGAGTGTACCCAGCGTGTGGCCCTGCATTGAGTGGGGAGGCAGGCAGGTCAGAGCACTGGCAGCTCTGCACTCAGGTAATATCTCTGCATCTTGCCCACTGAATATCTCTGCAGAGAAAAGAAAAGGTGTACAGATATATTTTGATTAGGGAAACTGGGCACATCAATGGCATCATTCATTAGAACCCATCTGCCCAGGGCAGGTGCAGATCCAGATCTCACAGGACCCCCATGTCACCAGGCCAGTGTCGAGGGCCTCCCTCTCTCTGTACAGCACATTTGGGTTCAGCAGGCGTTCCTTAATTTTCTGTTAGAAACAGATCTGTTGACCCCACCACACACTGGTGGGTTTTCTCCATTTAGCTGGGTTTGCAGAGAGCATCCATTTGTTGCCTTCCAGTGTGAGAGCAGGAGTGTGATCCTGGCAAGGAAGCTGCCCCTTGTGCTGCTGGGTTCCTTACCTCATCCGTCCTGAGCCACTGCAGTGTGGGCAACTACTGTAAGTGTCATAATTCTGGGAGTCCCTACCACTGCCTCCACAGAAAACACAGGTACTCTGAACACAGAAAGGAAACAGAGAATAAAAGATGTTAATAGAAATGTAATTCTGTTATATTTGAGGTGGATTTGGGGAAGGGCACTTGGCCAGGGAGGCACAGAAAGTGGGAGCTGCGTACGTGGTCACACAGAGCTCAGCAGGGATGTTATCCATCCCCATCAGGGAGCACACACCTATCTCTTTCAGGGCTCCTGTTTACTGGCTCAGGAGCTTCACCCTCCAGCCCTCTGCCTCTATATGAGCTTCATGCCTCAGTTTCCCCTTCACCTGCTTCGCCTGATACAAGCCATTCCCATTGCCAGACATCACCCCCTCACTTGCACTGACACCCACCCCTGCAAGCAGCTGAAAAACAGCTTCTCAGCCAAACCAAGCACTGAAAAACTCTGAGATGACCCCTTTCTGCATGCTTTTTTTTTTTTTAACACTAAAACCCCAAACCTGAGCTGACTACAGATGGACAGCTATCTGTAAATATTATTTTAGTTAAAAGACAAGCACTTTCAGTGGGAAGCTGGCTCATGTTAGTCCTTATCAACAGCTCGGCATCACGCTCACATAACAGACCTTTAGGCACGTCCTGACACTCTGCACCAGCCTTCAGCACTAAAACCTCCCTATTGACTTTGCTGCTTTATCTTTCCACCTCAGTGCAACCCATACGAAGGGATGGCATGGCAATTGGTCTGTCCAAAACAATCCCAGCATGGTGGGGGCTAGAAGGGCCCTGCAGAGCTCCTCCAGGCCAACCCCCTGCTAAAGCAGGTTCCCCTTGATCAGGGGGCACAGGAACATGTCCAAATGGAGTTGGAAACCTCCCGAGAAGGAGAGTCCACAGCACTCCTGAGAAAGCCCAGCTGCACTTTCAACTTCACTGACGTGCCTTTATTTCATGTTTCCAAATGCTGTGTGTCCCTGAGTAGCTATGTGGAATGGTTTTACTACATGACCAGATTCCAAATTTTAGAGTGCTGGTAGTTTTGACCCAATTCAGTGCAAATTGGGTCTTGTTTTTCTCAGAGAAGATGGCAGCTGATTTAACTCCAGCTGACAACATTTTCCAGAGATTTATAGGTCTTGAATCAGCCCCATAATCTTCAGTTTAGAGGCTGCTGTACAGTGATTTATGTCTCTTCATTCCAAGAAACCTGTCAGTAGCCTTCTCCTCTCAGAAAGCAGAAGAAACTTGTTTCACCATCCCATATTAGACTCCCAATTTCATACACCCCCCTCTGCCTGGGAGAGTAATGGCAAAGAGTGTCCACAGGACCTTCAGGAGACGTCCTGCCTTGCCTGCACACAGAGCTCTCTATCCATCTCAAAACAAAACCAAGGGAGGGGATGACATGTACATTTTCAATATCTTTTTGAAATACAGGTTTTGTTCTCTCTCACAGTGGAGACGTTCTCTGGAGCATTCCCACGACGATCGAGGCCAACATACCTTGCCGGAGCCTCTGCAGTGGCTGCATGGGGCATGGCCAGTTCCAGCACAGCAAGGACAGCCCTGGGAGCCAAACACAGGGAGCAAGGCAGTCCCTGAGAGACAAACACAAGGAGCAAGGCAGCCCCTGGGAGCCAAGCAGGGGGAGCAGGGCAGCGTCTGGCCAGCTGCTGAGCCCAGAGACGTGCTGGGCACCCTTTGCCATCACTCACTGGCAAATGCTTTGAAACCCACTGGCTGCAACAGATCATCTTGGATCCAGAAGAGCAGGAGGCTCAAACCAGCCTGTAGAGAGGGCCCCTGGCTGCTGTGTGCCACATGTGCCCCATGCTCACCCAGTCCCAGCACAGACACTGGAAGGTGCAGGTCTGAGCCCAGCTGGCAGAGTCTCTTCCACACAGGCATCTGCTGGAGCCCCTGCTTCAGGGCAAACCAGCAGGGAGGGGGAACGGGAAGAGCTGGCCAGGCCTTCTCTCCAGACTACCTCTGCTCACCCAAACCCCTCTTGGGTTTTTCTGCCTGATTTTGGTTTTACCCCAAGAGTAAAAATAGTTGGGCTTAGTTCATTTGGGTGGTACAAATAATTTTTCATGGCAACTTGCCCATTCTAAATGCACACCGCAGACTATTTCAAGCAATAAAAGCACTTCATTGCCAAAGCCAAGTGCTAATCCTTTATCTGAAGCTATTAAAATACTATCATTAGTTCAAGCAGAGCAACAGCACTTCCTGCCAGAATCAGAGTTATCTTTTCTTATCATTAAGTCATGAAGGAAGAAGCAGTAAATATAACTGCACACACAAAACAGGGGTTGTTCTAATGAATAAAAATAACCCTGTCAAAATAGGTACACATAGCAGATACTTACCCAAAAACACAGAACCAAATAGGATAGTTCAATGGGTTTAAAATGAACGTGTGCTCTGGCATTTGCACTGCAATAGCAGGATGTTGCTGGGCTCTGGTCCTGCAGCAGGCACACGGCCACACCACTCAGGGCTGGGGCTCCTTGCTGCTTGGCTGAACACAGCCCAAGTCCCAGAGCAGCCCTGGCAGGACAGCTTCACAGGCAGATGAGGGAGGGCAGCTGGTGCCATCATCCCCACACACTGCTGACACAGCCCCCTCAGCTCACCTGGACCCTGTAGGTGTGAGGCACAGGGACACGCATCTCACAGTCAATGAAGAGAGGAGGGGGGACCACAGCCACATCCCAGGGTCCTGGGGGCACAGCCACCTCTGGAGAGTCTACAAATCCACCTGGAGTGGGAGAGCAAGGCCAGAAGTGTCACAGAGTAGTAGGGACATGGGGAACCTGCCTGGATGCCCCTGAGCACCCAGGGCAACATCTGCAAGCAGTGAGGACAGCCACTGCCACCTCCATCACCCACAAAGGAGAGCACAAACAGTGCCAGCTGCCCCGTGCTCCCCTTGCCTGTATTTTGGCCACAGCTCTTTCCAATGAAGCTGAGCCTGGTCCCTCAAGTGCCACCAGCTGCAGAGACTGGACACTACAAATCCATCAGAGCCAGCAGGAGGAAGCACCCATCACCTCTCACAGCTGGGGCACAGGCTGGGTGCAGGGACAGGGAGCTTGCTGGCTCCTGCCATCTCCGTGCATGACATCTTTGACTTTTTCTCTGGAGAAAGCCTTGCTGATTACCCAAAGCAGAGGACAGGAGCAATTTTGCCATCCTGCATGGCCCCAGTAAAGTCATCACCAACAGCCTGAGGACAGCAATGTGCTTACCCCTGTAGGGCTCGCTGGCTGGCAGAGTGCTCCTGCTCTCGGTGAACGTCTGCAGCTGGTACTGGCAAAACCAAGAGAGAATTAAAGGTGAAATGGAGCCAGAGACACAGGCTGAACCCCACTGCCTGCTGACACCAGCAGGCACCCAGCACCATAGCACTGGGACCAGCTCCCATGCTGCAACCACCAACCTCCTGCTGCAAGAGCAGTGGCTGGGAGAGAACACAAATAAACCCCGGCTCTTGCTTTGCTGAGACCATCCCTGTGCCCATCAGCACACGGCTGTCTCCATCCTACTGAGAGGTGGCACTCAGTGCCCTGTTTCCTCAGCCCCACCTGCCCAGTGCTGGGATGTGTGTGCCAAAGCATGGTGCCACTGGTTGCAGCCTGGGCCACCCACACAGCACCTACTGAAGGCAGCCACAGGCACTCCTCATTTGTTCCACCTTGGAAACACAACACAACCTGAAAGTTTGAGAACTTTCCATTTTCTGTTTTCCACTTTCCTTATCTCAAGGGTCTTTGTGCAGCGGTTTAAACCCACCACAGCCAGTCACCTCCTTACCCGGTATGTGTTCAGTGCAGTCAGGCTCTGCACCTCCAGCTGCTCTGCTGGGACGCTCCTGGAGCAGCATTTGCTCTTCATAAACTGGACAAAGGCATCTTTGGCTTCGTCCACAGAAATATATAAGATGCTGGGATTGGGGTGGGGAGGGAAAAGAGAAGAAAACCAGGTAGTTTGAATGTGTATAGTTGATGTGAGATCCTGAAAGCTTTTTAATCACAAGGGATAAAATACTGGGGAATCAGTCGAGAGCCATCAGCAGTTTCCATGTTTTGTGTAAGGTTGTGCACAGGGAGATTTCTTTTCTAGGGAAAAATCAAAATGATTTAGCCTAAAAGCCGAGCCCTCAGTCTCTGGTTTAAAGGTCTGCCACCAAGCAACTGAAATTGCCTGCACAAGAGTGTGCATTTGCTTGTCATCACCCCTTACAGCCCTTTGCATGAGCAGGGCTGGCCTCACCCTTTGGTTTAAGAAGCAGCAGGAGCTGCACGGGGCTCAGCCACCGCCACAGCTCTAAGGCTATCCCTTTGCTTTCCAGGAGAGGCAGAAAGGCCTTGTCATGTCTTTGCACAGGTTCCAACAACCAATGAAACAGATAGTTTACCTCTCTTCTGCTTGAAACACCACAGGTTTTGGAGGGAGCAGAGTGGAAGGATATTCACACCCTGGAAGGCAACAAGAAGAGAAGATTGCTGCTGGCATTTACTGACATGCAGTGCTACTGTTTAACATCATGACAAGGGGCAAACCTGTCTCTTCCACAGCAGTTAGCTCCTCTGCTCTTCCCTCTCCTTCCCCACCATATTCCCTCCCACTCTCCCTGTGCCTTTGGCCCTCACAAGCTGTGTCACCCCATGCAATGCTGCGCTGGGACAGGTACCTGCACTGAGCCCGGAGGCCAACAGCTCCTGAGGGGGTGCAGAGGGCTCTGTGCCAGGATGGGGATCTGCAGCCACACCTGCAGGAAGGAGATCAACAGAAGTGACACCCAGAAACACTCCCAAAGCACAGCTGCAAATTGCAAGGAAGAGGTGCCCAGGAACCCTGCACATAGCACATCTGGTATCTGACACAGCATTTCACACTACAGATGAGGAGATCTTCAGTGCTCCTGCAGAAACAAGGGGGGCCATCCAAGGGGTTGTGCCACCCAGGCAGGTGCTCAGACCAACCATACAGGGCCATACACAGGGGCCGAGCTGCCCCGTGCTGCCCAGGGGCACCCTGTGCTCACACTCTGGCTCAGCCCCCTGACCTGGGCTGCAGAGCCTCAGGAGCCACCCATTTGCCCAAAATCCTTAGCCCTCACCTACATTAACCCAGAACTAACCTCTGGATCCAGCAGCTCTCAGTGGCACTGAGACCTGGTAGGGTGAGAATGGCCAGAGGGAGGACAGAGATGGAGCAGTGACCATGGGGAACACAGAGCCAGGGAAGCTGCTGTGCCAGAAGCTCTGAACTAGGGGTTAACAGAGCTCAGCAACACTGAAAAACCCCACAGTAATCCCACAAAACATGAACCCAGGTGTGCTCAGGCAGCAGCCTCGGCAGGCACTGCCACCCTGCAGCAGAGACCATGGAGGGGCTTCAGCAATAGGGAAGGCAGGCGGCTGGAAAGCAGCACACAGCCACACAGAGATCAAAGGCAGGTCCTAGGCTGCCAGCCTTCTCACATCTTCTATCTCATCCACTGCTGTGAAATAGTGGAAAGAGGAGAAAAAGAAAGGGTGTGATGTCCCAGGGCAATTTGTTCAGGCAGATCTGTCCAGCTCTGTGCTCTTATCAAAATCCATTGCCTAACTAAGTTATTTTGATGCTGAATAATCTCCTCACAGGTTTCAGACTCACTTAGAAAACAGTCTCCTGTGAACCAGCACTCTCCTTCTGTTCATTTGGAACACAGTCCCTGATGCGTCCCGTGTCTCCCAGCACACTGTGCCTCTGCATCCTTTGCTCTGGCATGACAGGGCAGAGCCCAGCACCATCGGCTGCTGCCCTTGCTTGGCAAGCCTCAAACCCCTTGGGCAACATGACCACAAAAGAGAGGATGTTCTGATGCTGCTGTTGCAAAACCAGCTTTTCAGAGTGTTGCCTTCCGGCACGCCATGGCAAACAGCAGCACCAAACTGTCCCCTGGAGCCCTCAGCAGACAACCCACATCTCTGGCTCATCCAGAGAGCAAGGCTCCAGCATCACACCATCCTGCAGGAGCAGCCGGTGCCGCCCATACCTGGCTTGCTGGGGAGAGGAGCAGCAGCAGCAGGGTGATCTGGGCTCCCACAGCTCACTGGATCCTCCTTCCTGCTCAGAGAAACACATAGGGAAACCATCACAAACCCACTCTGTTGTGGAGACAGGCAGCTTTAGATCAGCAGAGGAAATGAGGAGAAAGCGATCAGGTCTGTCACAGAGGGGAATCAGAGGAAAGCAAATGCATGGCAGTGAGCAGTGGAGCCCATGAGGATGGGATCCCTTCAGATTTGTCTCTTGCTGATGAAGCCTTATCACATAAACAACCCTCAAGCTTTGTTCCCTCCACAGAGATGTGCAACATCTGCCTCCTGATCACTCTCTCACCACAGCATTTCAAGGTACCAGGTATGCCCGCTGCCAGCCTGAGCTGCAGGTGTTATGAGGAGGGAAAAGGACCCCATTCTCCTCTTCCCACACCAAAGGCAGAGTGGCTGCTGAGGAATCAGCAAGAGGAGGTGATCTTCTGCCACTGAACTAGCAATGTGAGTGGCAGAACATTCATTGAGATTGCTAAAAGTGACATGTGGGAACCCTCCAGCATTTGGGGTGCTTTGTGCTCCCAGCTGGGCAAACAGCATCGCAGAGGGATTTCCTCAGCTCATCCCTGCCCAGCCAACAAGTGTGCAACGGCCAGGAGATAATTGGGGACGAAGATTTGATTTTCATTTCATTCTGATTAACTAGGAGAAAAAAACCCAAACCTTAGCTCACCAAACTTCTGCAAACCAAATCAAAGAAACTATTTAAGAAGCAAGAAGCATTAATCTGGATTGGGATCAAGTCAGTACATGCTCCAGGCAAGATCGACTGGTGTACATCATTGTACAAGCGAGCCACTAGAGTCTCAAAGTCTGAAATACTTTTAGAACTAAACAGTAAATGGACCCTGCCTGTGTAAATGCACCAGTTCTGCCTACAGAGGAAATCCTGACCCATTTTATCAAGTAGAAGTGTTTGGAGTGTTTAAAGGTCGTGCTGAATGACTTTGCCCAGTGTGCAGACACCTGTGTTTGTATTGCGGTCCAGCATCTCTGAAAGAGGAATCCAACAGCACTCCAAGAAGGGTGGGGAGCACTGGAGGAACACTTATTAGATGCAGCTTTTCTCTGAACTGTTTCTTATAAATGTTTTTGACTAAATGGGTTGCCCTGTAACACACGCGATCCCTTCTGCTAAAAACATTATTAACATTCCCAGTTGCTGCAGCTGCCTCACCCAGCTTTTCAAAATTGAAGGGAAGGGCATTTCCTCCTTTTTTAACCCCAACTATGAAATATTAACAGTGTTTCCCCAGGAGCTTTGTTGAAATAAACCTCCTGGCTGCCCGCTCACACAGCCGCCCTCTGTGCCCACGCTCCAGCCTGAAGCTGCATCATTCTCCCCTGGCTGTTTCCAGCTGCATGCTTTCCTTAGAAGAAAAAGAAAAATCCCCACATTTTCAAGGCTCACCTCATCAACTCACGTTTCTCCATCGCTACTCAAGGATGCAGTTGCCATTGGCTTGAGAAATGGGTGCTTGGGGCTGGAAATACCAGGCCAGCTGAGGAAGTTGCATCAGCGAAGGCATCCGGGCTCCTCACACCCAGCCTGAGGGGCCAGGGAACAGAGGCACATCTGCAAACATTACCACCAGAATACTGAGGCCTCTCAAAGGATCACCCTCACCTAACTCAGGTGCAAACTCTCTGCTGCTTCAGATAGAGCTGCTTGAACAGCTGTGTGCCAGCATGCAACACCCACAAAGGTAACACTTAACACTGGAGTTACTGCAGTTCAGAGAATTGCTTATTTCCCTTTCCCTGCCTGAACATCTGCACATCCAGCCTAATTTCTTAAGGCACATGCAGGACATTCCCTGGTGCCTCTGTCAGCCTTTCTTCTTCTCTCCATCCCCATCTAGTGAGGCTGAAGCCTCCGGCCAGCTGCTTCCCTCTGCCCAAGCAGGCAAAAGCTGGGATGCTCCACAGCCGGCAAAGTTTGGTCAATTCCTTTAGGAGGCAAATCCACCAGATCCAGCTTTCCCTAAGGAAAACCCGAGCATGGGCCTGGCAGAGGATGCTCCTGGAGCTCCGGCAGAGGGAGAAGGAGGATGCTCTCGGGTAGGGCCTCACTAGATGGTGCTGTCGGTCCAGGAACACTCTCTCCTGGAGGCAGGATCACTCTCCTTCACCCATCCGTTTGTTATGATAAACTGAACAAACTTTGTTTTGTTCTTCTCGTGTCTCTCCGGATCAATTTTTTCCCTACAGTGCAATCTCAATGGCATGATATTATCATGGAAAAAACAATTAAGAGCATAAATCTGTCCCATACTCCAAAGAAAGCTATTGATGGCCCTGGGTCATGTCCAGCAGAGGCTCAGGACCCAGCCCTGGGTGCAGGAACGGAAAAGGGATGCAAAGCCCTCCTGACCTCTGGAGTCAGTGGGGACCTTCAGGCCTCATGTCTGTCTTCAAAAACATGATGAAAGGCCTGAAAGTTTGGCTTCTTTCAGAACCAGAAGAAAGCCTCCTGTTTCCAGGGGAAACAAAAAGTGTCAGTCAAATAGGCTTTGCACTTTGTGTCATCAACAAAACTCTGCACTGTGAAGTGGAAAAATCAAAGTTTGAACTACTGTGACGGCACTGAAATCCCCCTTGTGCAGCTCCTGCAGCCTCCCAATCCAATAGTGATCCAAATCAAAGTTCTGGTGAAGTAATTCCAGTCTGAGCATGTTTTAGGCTGTCGTATCTATTGCCAACATCTATTTCTTATTCAAAGCTCCTAGGAGCACATCTATTCCTTAATCACCCTTACGAAAGGTTGCTTTCACCTACTTCAACAAGCCTGCAGAAAAGACTTTAAAAAATACAGACTATTTCTCAAGAGTTCTACACAGGAGAAGTTCAAACCCTCAATCCTTAGCACACACACTCAAAGAGATTTTCTACAGCTCCTGTACCAATCAGCTGCACTTAAACCATCCAAAGTAAAATCAGGAGTGTCTACATCCCCTCTCTATGTTCTAAACCAAGAAGAAAACACCGTCATTAGTGGCCAGCATCAGTTCATTTGAAATGTCACAGTTCATTAGTGACATTTATAAGGAGCAGCCATGGCCATGTCAGTATATCAGGGAAGGGGAGGTGAAGTACACACCGAGCACTGGGGGCTGACGGTGCTGAGGACACCCAAGGTCTCTCCTGGAAGGTGCCAGTCATGCCACACAGCACTGAAAGGTGCAAACCGCCACCTCCTCTCCTGCCTCTGGTCACGATCCGATGGCTCAGCAGCTCTGGAAACCATGCCAACAACATAGATTGACCAAAAAAAAAAGGCAGCATTTAGTCCTGGGTCCCTCCAATATTTATTTTTACTATAAAAGGAGAATGGGGCTGTAGATGACACATGGGTTAGCTGATTTGGTTACACAAGGAACTGGGAAAGCAGAGTGTTATGTTTTCAAGTGCCCCTTTCTGCTTTTGACAGCTCAAATTCTTTTCCAGCTTCACCTCAGGCTACACGAGTTGTCCTGCCTCCAGACCTGGAGCTGTGCTATTTTAAGTGCTATTAAGCACAGTCTCACTACCAGGCACTGCTCATCTCAGAGCATCTCCAGCCAACGACACCTTCCAGAGCTTGTCAGTAAGCCCAGCTCTTTGGTGCCTGCATATTCAAAGATGTTGTTCCCAAAGGAAGAAAACTACACTTGTGGCCACTTAGGTGTGAAAAGGAAACCCAGTGGGGTCCAGCTGAGGATTTCCTTCATCTCTCTGGAGCCCTGAGCACACCACTGAACACAGCAACTCCTTTCTGTTCTTCCTCCCTCGGATTTTCCAGGGCAGACACTTTGCCATCATAAAGTTTCCTTTTCGCAATGACAACCTGGCAGTGCTGAAGAGCACCCCAGGGCCTGGTGCAGCAGATTCCAGCTCTGCTTCCAGCAGACGTTGGGCACAAAGCCTCAGAGGGGGACTGTTATTATTTTATAAAGACTACTGAACAATAAAAAAAAAAACTTACAGCCTCAAAAGCAATAGCAGTAAAAGGGAGATGGCCAAGGGTTTAATCCAAAGAAGCACCGAGCAATCTGGGAGCTTTGCCTCAGCTCCATCTACTTTATGAACTGGAGATTGGAGCCAAACTGCAACACGTGTAACATGGGTTCCCAACCAGAAACCTGAAGCTGCTCCAGAGCTGTGGGGGCTGTCCCAGACCATCTGCAATGGCAGGGTGAGCAACAAATACCCTCCTTATAACAAAAGAGGTATGAGGATGGGGTGAAAGCACGGAGAGTGAAAACTCAGGGAGCAAAGGAGCTTCCCTCTCAGCAGCCACACAGATCTCTCCAAGCTACAGCAAACCTTGGACACGTGGCCATGGCACATCTGAGCAGCCCAGCTCTGCCAGAGCCTCACTCTGTCGCTTAGGGGACACCAACAGCTCCTGCTCCTCTTCTGTCACCAGTATCTTTTACAGCTTATTTACTCTGAAAAGGAAGGATTTCTGCCCATGGACAGATCCATCTGAGATTTACCCTTGTTTTGAGCCTCTGTAGATACAGGGCAGTGCAGTTCAGCAGCTGCCCATGGCCTTTGCAGGGGGCTTCACTTCTGGATATGTTCCTCCCAACACCCAACCTGGCCCTAACCCCTTTAAGCCTGGCTTCGTTCTGCCCTGCTCATCAGAGATGTGCAAAGTGATCTCTTTCTCCATGCATCAGTTCTCAAAGCATCTGCATACACACTATCATGGGAAAAACAACAAGCTGAATGTCAAAATGGCGTTTTTGATTGTTCTGCTTGGGATGGGGAAGGGAGTTTGCAAACAAGAACGTGGCAAAACAGATATGAACACACAATGTACAGATTTACATTTCTTTATCTGTGGAGAAGCTGCTGGAAAAATGTTGCCCTGCTGCTTATAATCACTGTGCCCAAATCAATAGACCCCGCAGAGCTTCAGGCTGCTTCTTATCACCAAGGGACAAGGGTGGTTGCTTTTGCCCTTGACTCCTGCCTACACTTTAGGAAGGACAAGGCAACTGTGGCTGTGACTGTGCACACCCCACCCTCCTCAGCTCTGCCCTGCCAGGATGGATTGTTGAATCCCACCGCACTGAGTTGGCCTTCACCAGAAGCAGGGCCCACCTGCACCTCTCCTCAGGCAGAGGAGCATCGCTCCCTGCAGCACAGGAGCTGTGGCTCAGAGGGCTCTGCTGCCTTTGCCAGCTCTGCACCACGGCCCTTTGGAGGCTCTGACATGCTCTGCTTGTTTTTTTCAGGGATGGGCAACTTTCCCCTCCTCTCCATATCTCAGTAGTAGGGCTTAAATGATGAAAGATGTCAGTCTTTCAAGTGATAAAGCTTTCTCACCAAATTCTTCTCCTCATTACAAAAACAAGGGAAAGAAAAATATTTATTCAACCCCATGGCTATTAAAGTATCTATTTTTCTGGACTCTGGCACTGCTTTCCCTAAAGGCTGAGCATTTTCATCATGAAATACCAGCATGTCTTGGGCATGACTTTAGAGAGCACTAGAAATAGTATGTGGAGGGAGAAAAAGCAGTGCTGCTTTCTTCCACATATGGATACCAGTTCCAATAAGGGATTTGCACAGATATGATTCCTCTTGATCCTGCCATAAGCTTGGTTAGACCCTCTCTTACTTTTGCCTTCCATCTGTTACATAGATGGCAGCTCATTTTCTTCTGCTCCCTATTTTTGGCCATCTTTTGCCTCAACTCGATTGTAGCTCAGTTTCAGCTTCTCCTTCAGTCCCTCCAAGGCACTGGTCCCCTCTTCCTCACTCAGTGCAAGGAAGTCCAGAAGTTTCTTGCCCATTGACACATCCCCATAGCCAAGCTGCCACCACAGCTCAAAGGATGAAGGGTCAGCTTAACTCAAGGTGTGCACTGAGGGCTGCATCACTCTGTGAGCAGCACAGACTTCTCTTGCACTGCTGAAGGCAATGGCAGAGCTCTCTCAAGAAAGCTCCAATTTGTGCATAGAGACCATCCAGCTACATCTGAGCAAGTGCCATGGTGTGGTTTGAACAAGGGCACACAGTCACAGCCATTCATGATCTATGGTGTATAGCCAGGGGAAGTCTATGAATATTAATTCATTGAGTTCTGCTGTCATAAATAGCCCCAGTCAGCCAACACCCATAAAAATACAAATAGTCCAGTGTTAACTCTTGGAAAACTCCAGCAGGAAACTGGAACACGTTCACAAATCACCAGCATGGGCCCAACCCCAGCTGCAGTTACTGACTGCAGGCAGCTTTCACCACGGCAGACACACCAGCACCTCACATGATTTGGCTCTTACATACTTCAAGGCAAAGAAAAACCTATTAGTTTTCCCTGCCTTCAAAATCTTGTCTTGCAGCTAGAAGGTCTCTTTTAGCAGAGCACAGCTTGCCATACAGAGCAGCTATCCATCCAAGACCCAGAAAAGGTTCCCAGGCTTTAAAGCACAATTTAGACACAAAAATAAGCCACAGAAGCAGCTGCTGTGTCAGGGCTGGGCACACCAGCCCTCTGTGCTCCAAGAGCATAGAGGCAGGGGGCTGTGCAGGAGAGGGCTCCCTGGAGAGCAGCCAAGCTCCTGATAGCCCAGAATATGAGGGAGAAGTGTCCTGGACAGTGTCAGAACAACAGGAGAGATGATGCTCCAGCTGCAGCTTCCCCTGACACAGACCTCTGTGCAGGTTTTGTTCCATGGCCTTGGATTGTCCAAGCTGAAATCCCCAAAAAGCTGTCTGTTTTGTTCCATTGCCTTTATTTTATGAAGAGCATTTCCCCTCTTTCTCCCTTTTCTCCCAAGCACAGTAATCAATAATTCTATGCACTGAGGAGATGTTTATCCTAAATGGAATTCCCCTTCTCCATTTGAACACCTGAGATGTACTTTCCACTTTTCAGCTCCTCTTAGACACTGGTGAAATCACCTTGTTCCTATAACATGTTGCTAAACAGTCCTGGGTGCCTCATGTACACTAAACCACCACAAATTAGGTACTGGGCACTGGCTATGCTCCAGCAGACATGAGAGCATCCGCATTCCTACGGAGCTATGATGCATCCTCCAATGGCTGGATTTATATCCACATCCAAGCTAAATAAATCATGTACCACAGTCCCTAAAACAGCTCACTTATCAAGCTTAGTGTGAATAATGAAATGTCATAATATTTGTCCAAGACACGTGGTTTATTTCTCTTTCAATAAATAAGGTCTACCAGGGAGGGGAAAAAAAGGAGGTAATGCTTCTCCTCAGTGTTATTGGGTGCCTTGCTGGTGGAAATGGGCTGCAGGAAGGCACCTGGACTTTGCTGTAAGGCAGCATCAGCAGACCTGGGCTCACTGCAGCTCTCCAGACAATGCTGCAAAACTGCAGCAGAGCCTGTGAAGGGGCAGCCTCTGCCAAAGTCACCCCTGCCCTCCTGCTGCTGAGGAGAGCACCCCCATGTACTGCCTCTGCTCAGCTGCACTGACCGTGTTCAGCACAGGGAGGATTTGGGCAGAGCAGCCAGTGTTTCAGTTGCAGGACAGTGGGTAGGCTACAGGGACACATACACTGCATTCAGACTGAGGGATGAAATAGCAAATTCAGAAGAAAGTACCTGTAATGCTGTCATTTATCAAGTAAAAAAAAAAAAAAAAAAAAACCAAAAAACACCAGAACAAAACTGACACAAAGCTTTAGCAATAACCACCAAGTTCTCACCTATGCTCCGAGACCCGTCTTCAAGCTGTGAAACAGCCTGAGCAGTACAAAGCCCACTGGAGCCCTGAAAGCTCTGTCTCTTGACAGGAGAAGTTCCATGCCTGGGTCTCCTGCCACAGAGTCCTTCCCATCACAGCACAGCAGGAGATACTCAGGTTTAAAATGCAAGTGGCCACAGCAGCTGAAGCTGCAGAGCTGTGCTGTGTCCAGCCCCAAGCCCTGCGTGGGTGGCAGCGGGCAGGGAGCAATCAGGGGGCTCAGCGCTGCTCGCACCACCCTGACTTGAGTCAGGGGTGTCAGGGCCTCAGGACAGCAACACACCAGCTCAAGGTGTCTGTCCTGAAGAAAGGCCAGCACACAGATCACCCTGCTAAAGGCTGAGAGGGAATAACAAAACAGCTTGGACCACAGTAAGCTGCTCCCGACAGCCTGGACTCTCATGAAATCAAGTCTTTTTCCGTGTTTAATGAAGATTGTGAGGGTTAGGAGGTCACTCTGGCTTTACAGAACTGGGCCATGGGGTTTATACACAATTTATCTGAGCAGACAGTACTTTTGCAGCTGCACATTGCCATGAGCAATGCTATAGATGAAACATTCACCCAGAGGAGAAGGAGATGTGAAGCTCTTTTCATGTTACTATATTTGCCTCAGCGCTGTTTCTCAGCAGCTGTCAGCACACTAAGCTGGGATATTAGGTGCTCACAAGCTTGTCATCTTTTCTTCTGACTTAAAGAAACATTGTTTTCACTTTAGGGCTGATGCTACCTGTGGGGCTCCCTCGGAGCCCTGCCAGCCCAGCAGTGCCAAAGGAACACTGCTTGGCCACCTGCCCCGGTTCTAAAATTGACATTTTTTGGGAGGAAAAAAGGTGAGCAGCTTCATTGGAACATGAACCCAGACCAGTATTCAGCTTTCAGACAGCCACTGCTAGACAGAGGAGTACCACAATAGGTCAGAACAATAACAGGACGGGGAAGGGCAGCTGAAACCTTTCACATGCAAAGCTCTCAGTGCTAGAAATAGGCATCTATATTCTGCCCTGAGTTACCAAGAGACTAAACCCCCACTTCCAGGGCTTGAAAGGATCTTATATACAGGCATTAGGAGACTCCTGGATGTGCCATAGCAGAGCAATATCGATCCACACTGCAAAAAAACCAACCCTGCACATCCTTGCCATGACATCATGCAAAGAACAGCATCTTTTCTTATTTATGAGTGGTGAGAGGCATTGCTTTCTGTGCTTCAGCTGCATCACACAAACACTTCACGCAGTGTTTTATTCACACAAAGCCCAACTTAGCCAAGTTCCCTTCAGAGAAGTGCTGGGCTCCTGAGCCAGTCTTTCAGCCGTGCCACCTCTCTGCTGTAAAGTCTCCTGGCTGGGGAAGGGGAAAATACGTCAGTTATTCCTTGTAGGGAAGCAAAGGGCTTTGTGGATGCCAGAGTAACCCCCTAGGTGATCAGTCAGACATCTGGCAGCCCCATTCCGTATGCTCTGCTCATATCATTGCACCAGTCGGAACTTTTCACATGATCTCTCTTGGACCTCAGCAGGTAAAATTTGCCCTCCTTCCACTCAAATCTGTTCTATATTGCCAAAAAAAGCCAGTTTGGAGGATAGAAGTGGAGCCCTGAAACCACCAATAAGGCTTTCCTTTTAACAGCAGCAAGTATGCTGCACTCAGGGCTACAAGGAGACATGCACCAGTTCTGTTCTCCCAGCCTCTTCCATTGAGCCCAGGACAGTCAGTGTGGTCCTGCTGCTGCAGTATGGCAAGTGCTTATGAGAGAGCAGAACCAAAAGTGTATGTAGGCTCTGTCCCTACAGCAAAGCCAGGGCTCCTCTGCACTGCAGCAGCTCAGGGCAGCAGAAAGGGAAAGGATCCAGGGCCACTCAGGGCAGGAGCCCACTGCCAGCCTCCCCCAGCACATGCAGGAGGACAAGCCAAGCAGTTCAAATCCCCATCCCTCTACTTATACACCAGCTCAAGGCTCTTCCTTTTCAACTGATGGGGCTGGAAACATGAGTTTGACTTGGCCTTGCCGCTCTGAGTGCCAGCAGCCAGCCAGCTCCCACCAAAGCAGCACCTCAGGCTGGCACAGAGGACTTGGTTATTTTCATGACTGTAGCTCTGGGTGAGGGCTGTGTAGATTTGGCAACAGATGCTGTGCAGCAAAGCTAAACAATACAGGAAATCCAGACACCAAATTGGCCATTTCTTAAAACAGAGTGATAACCAGTTGGGCATCACACACCATGATCTGCTCCCAGCCTCACCTCTGTTACCAGAGCTGCCCGAGCCCCATCCCATGGGACTGCTGGGCAAAGCCCCTATTTGAGGTTATTTTCTTGCCAGCAAGACAGTTTTAACTGCCTTGGTCCCCATCGCATTCGCTGTACCTCAATGTGAAGCACTGCTCTGATCTATGACTGCAACCTGCTGTACACTCCAGATCCCCAGCTTGGAGCATTTCACTGAGCTGGGAGGGAAAGCATTGATCTGCTGCTGCATGTTTTGTGGTTAAAGGAAAACTAATAAACACAGGCAAGTTTGGGCTCTAGTTCTAATCAGCAGCACACCAACTAGTTAAATCTGATTATCAGATGAGCCAGTTGGTTATGTCAGAAGCAATAAATCACGAAGAGATTCTCACTTGATAAGGAAAAGCCAAGCAAGGCTATTTTAAAATGAAAATCCAAAGGAATTCAGAGTGCTGGTGTGAGAGAGAAGGGCTGAGATTAAATGGAGATACAAACAAGCTAAAGGGGGCCACTCCAGAACTGTCCTCCTCTGCCTTCAGCAGAGGAGGAACAACATCCCAGGACTCACTCAGAGCTGTTTTTCCTCACATCAGGTCTGGCATTGCCCGACAACTGCACAGTGTCTGGCTCAGGACAGTGATGAGACTCCACTGTGGGAGCCCAGGCAAGGCTACATGTGCTCCATCAGAAGGGCTCAGTGCTGCAGCCAGGCACCACATCCCTGAGGTGGGCAGGATGAGGTCTGTTGAAGCATCCCAACTACTCCAGTACCTCACAAGTTTTATTCCCCTCTAATATGAGTCAGGACACAGGCCTTTGCTCAATGTTTTCAATGTAGTTTTGCCCAATTAGCTGTGGGCAAAGAGCTTTGCTGTGAGAATGTGATTAAGAGGGAATTAGAAAATAGCTCAATTAGTGCCCAACAAGCCACATCACATGAAACACAGCTGTGTCTCCTGTGACACCTTTGCACTGGTATCATTAAACACAGCATTAGGAACAGAAGCTCCTCAGTCCTTGAGGTGTCTTAACATGATACTATCTCCTCATGTGCACCCTTGACCTGCAACATCCCTGCCAGGGGCAACCTCATCTCCTCAGACATTGGGGACATCTGTATCCCACCACCCACAGCCAGACCCCTGGCTCTGAGCACAGCTCCTGCATCCCAGCACCTGAGATGAACACTGCCAGAGCATGCAGCAGCTCATCAAATTAAAGGCAAAAGGGAGAGTTGCTGGTTGTAGACCCGGGATGGAAGGCAGTCTTACATGATTTACAACAGCTGAGCCCTCCTTTCCTCTCCTAACCTGGCCAAGCAAGAACTTCCACAAGGCAGGCCCTGGCCAGCCAAGTCTTTCAATGCATCTCATCCATACCTGACCTCAGGACTGTATTAACATTAGCTAAAACTGAAGCTGTTTAATTGCTAAGTACGGATGATCAAACTCTGTCTGCCATTAGTTACTAACAAACCAACACTGCTGTTAGCCCACTTTAGCCTCTGCACACCAGCAGCTTTTACATGGTGTCCCATTCACAGTCTTAAAAGGACTCGGAAATAGGTTTATTTATAGCATCTATGGGCAACAGAATAGTCCTCCCCTCTCTCATTGCTACTTGAGACCCTTACTAACTGCACGTTAACCACTACGGGGTCACATTCTCTTCCTCCCACGCTGGGACACCAGAGCCCTGTGCTGGGGCACAGGCAGCATGCAGAGCCCAGCCCAGGCTAAAGACAGCCAGTGACTCAGGCTGCTGAAAATGCAGGGGAGAGGTGGGGCAGAGCCCACAGCTACACTCCTGTCCCCTCACAGCCACGCTACTGTCCTCCCACACAGCTCCATGGCTTGGGGCAACCAGCCAGGCCCCCAGGCACAGGGAGGGACAGGCAACAGACCCCAAGAGTAAAGCCACACATGGGATGGGGTGAAGAATCTCCAGCAGAGCAAATACCTTGTGTTGCACTCCTTGTCTGTCAGGGACAGTGCTGCTGGGAGCAGCTGTGCCTCCTAAATCGGGCGCTGGGTGCCAGCCAGGCAGGCACTGCTCTCCCGTCAGACAGCAGGCACTCACGTGTGCCGCCTCCGCTCGCAGCAGCAACACGGTCATTCAGCCCAGAGCCAGGGGAAAACAGCTTATTTTGCAGAAAACGTGCTTCACAATCAGTGGTGCTGCAAAACTTCCTCAGCTGTGACAGAGCAGGTCTGGCCTTAAAGCTGGAACCCAAAGCTGTGCAGCATGGAGGTTTCTTCCCTTGCAGGGGCAGCCTGTGCTGGGTTTGGGCTGTTCCTGCTGCTAAGGAGCCAGTGCAGGCACAGGACAGGACCATGGGAGGAATGTGGGTTCAGAGCCCCACTGCAGGGCAGAGGCCAGCAGGCAGCTCACCCCAAACCAGTCTCCCTGTACCTCCACACCCCACCAGCTCTGGGCACATTTTACTACCAGCAGCAGCTCCCACATGCATTTTAACCCTGCAGCAGTGCCTGCAGCTCCACTGACCCTATGGGAAGGCAAAGGGGCAGAGCAGCCCCAGCTTTCCCCTGCAAGGCACACAGGAACGAGGAGCTGCTGCTGCCCAAGGGCTTTCCAGCTCCTTTCAGCTGGATGGACACAGCCAGGACAGTGTCAGTGGCGAGTGCTTCCCTCCAGAAGGAACCTGCCCAGACACAAATCCACAACTTCACACTCCTAAACCTTTGCAGACTTTGTCACCTCTTTTGCAGTAGCCCGTGGGTTTGCACAGTTACTTCCCCATCCCTAGCTCTGCCCTTTGTCTCCCCACAGTAGCCAGAGAGGTGTTGGACAAGCTTCAGCCACAGATGTATCACACTCCGGGGGCATCATCACATCTGCTTTCACTGGAGCACAAATCCCAAGAACAACCCTTTCCAGACTGAGGTACTATCCTGACTCCAGACAAAACACTGCAAGAGCACCACAGGCAGCAAGAGGAGCCCGTCAGCCTTCAACCCAGGAAACGCTCGGCCAGGCCCTTGTCAGCACAAGGTCTGAAGAAGAGTGAATGTGCCCAAGAGACCTGTGAGGCCCCAGCTGAAGGAAAGAGCACAATCCCCTTTCTGCACTGTGTTATATCAAAGGGCTGGAACTAACCCATTGCAGTGCTGAAAGCTCCAGGCACCAAGCCACATGGGCTTGATAAAGGCAGCACTGCACAGGCACTGATGATTTTGGAAGGCAGCAGCCTCCAGCAGCTAAAGCAGCTCCTCTCCCCATGGCCCGTCAGCTCTGACGCAGCCGCTTCCACCCGCAGCAGTGTGCAGACACCTCCAGGCACTCATCTCTCCTCCTCACAAGCTGTACATTCCTCCCTTTCTACCCTCTCTTACTTTTGCCATGTTGTACCTTGTGGTGGTTTAACCCAATGTCCACCCAGTCATAATATTACTCCCCCTCCTAAACCGAACAGGAGAGAGAGAGAGGAATATAACAAACTGCTTGTGAGTTGAGATAAGGATGGAGAGGTCACTCGGTAATTAACGTCACGGGCAAAACAGACTCAACTTAGGGAGAAAAAGGTTTGATTTATTAAAGAGACAGTAAAAGCAGGGAGATGAGAAACAAAACTGTCTTTAAACACCTCCCCCCACCCCTCCACTTCCCGGGACTCCCTTTCCTTCCCCATCAGCGGCGCAGGGGATGAGGAATGGGGGTTGCAGTCAGTTCGTTACAGAGGGACTTTGCTGCTGCTGCTTCTCAGGGGGAGACCTCCTCACACTTCCCACTGCTGCACTGTGGGGTCCCTCCCACAGGAGACAGTCCCTCATGAACTTCTCCAGCGTGGGTCCTTCCCATGGGCCGCAGCTCCTCACAAACTGCTCCAGCATGGGCACTCCCACAGGGCAGCTCCTCACACACTGCCCGGCGTGGGTCATCCATGGGAGAACAGTCCTTCAGGGACAGGCTGCTGGGTGATCTCTTGGATTTCTTCGAGTGCCTCTGTATGAAAAAGGAATCCAAGCTGATACCATGGGCTCCTGGAGGGATCCCAAGGCTCTCTACCTGCTGCAGGGTGTGACTCCTCTGGGTGACAGAGACAATTCTTGGCTCCCTTGAGCCACTTTGATCACAGAATCTCCCCCATAAAATCTATTTGTCTCAGGTCTGCAAGGGCTTTCACTCCATGTTGTGCATAGTTTTGCCTGCCCATGCAAGGAGAAAATCCCACCTGTGTGGCTGGGCTGAGGGGCTCCTCACCCATCCCTGTGCCCCTAGCTCAAGGGCCACCAGCCACACACTCCACCCCACAGCATGACACACTGGGGCTGTCCCCAGCAAAGCCCCTTTAAGGGACATTTCAGACGGCTGCAGGAGGCAGGACATTAATTTTAGCCTGGAGCCGGGCCAGGGGCAGCTGCTGTGGGCAGCGGGAGGGCCGGTGCTGCACCCCCTGCCCTCCCCAGGGCCTCCCCAACACAGCCCTGTGCCAGCACGGGGCCAAGCTGCCGGCACAGCAGCCATGGCAGAGGAGCGGGCTGAGCTGGAGGAGAGGATCATCATCAAGGACCAGCACACCAAGGAGATCGACCTGGTGAACAGAGACCCAAAGCACATCAACGAGGACGTTGTGAAGGTAGGATTTGCTCAGCACTGCCTCCTTAAAACACCCATCTACCAGGGCTGCCATTCTGCTTGTGGCTCAGCCCTAGCCACGGCTGCCAGCCCCGGTTGCGGGTGCCTGGGGAGGTGACATTACCTGGGGCTGCAGGGACATAGCCCACCACGAGCCATGGCCCTGCTGCCAGGGCATGCAGACACCAAATCCCCTCAATGCACTCTCTCCCATTCCTTGAATGCACTTTGCAACTCCAGGGGCTGCAGCTTGAAAATGTCTGGAGATGCTCTCCTTCGTGCCAGTCAGCAGGGAGCCAAAAATAAAACAGCCCATAGCGCTGATTTAAAGAGGACCTTGGAAAAAGCTGCTAGTCTGCAAGATCTGACAGTCTGAGCACCAGAGCTTGTAGATACGTGCTGTCCTGTTTGGAAGGAGATTGTTTCTCCCCCATTGGCAGCAGGAGGGTGCAGCAAGCCTTCTCTGCCTGGTTTTGGTCAGGAGGAGTTCTCAGTCAGGCTGATCAGAGCAGCACTTTCCTAAACGCTGGCCACTGAAACATGGGTGTTCTAAGCTCTGTTAGCAGTACACCAGAGACGGTTTCATCCCAAGGGACAATGGGAGATGGAAGGGGTTTGTTAAAGCTGTGTTTGAGACATCCAAGTGGGTGCTGTGCTGGAAGGGACAGCACACACCGAGCTGCTCACAAAGGCTTTGAATGGGTGAAATGTAAGTCTGCAATTGTGCATTAAACCATTGTTACAGCTAAAACCATGGCAGGGGTTGGCTGAGAGTCCCCAGAGGCCATGTGACAGTGACAGACACAGACAGGCACCCTTGGGCACCGTCAGACATGCCTGTGACAGCTGCCAGCCCCTTGCTAGCTGCAGCGTGTCCCCAGCCTGTCCCACATCCATGGCACATCGTGCCAGCACATCTCAGCAGCTCTGGCCCCCGCTGCACCACGCTGCCATGCAATGAGGACCAGGACAGGGCCCTGGGGCACACCAACCTGCTCCCAACTTGGTCAGGGCACAAGCTACTGCTGGGGCTAATGTCAGCACCTTCCAGGCCACCCGTAACCCCTCACACCAGCCCCATTCACACTGACATGGCCTCACTGGTGCTCCAGCAACTGGAGAAGATTTCAGAGCACTTGCTCAAGCTACCTACCCTTCCTCGCACCTTAAATATAGCACAGCTAGTACAGCTGGGGAGGGAGGGCAGAGTCAGCCCCGAGAGAAGGAGCACAGCTCACTCCACTGCTGCTCAAGCATCCCAAACTGAAAGCCAAAGCCTCCCCCCTCTCCATCATTCATTAAAGCACACAATGTACTTAGAGAGCAGTGGGTACAGAGACATTGGCAGGGAGGCAGAAAAGCAGAGTGCTCTACTGAAAGCCCACAGGTAAACCCACCCCAGGCATTACAGAGCAACAGCCGCAAAGTCAGACCACATTAAAGTTACAGCAGCTGCAACAGCCACAAAGGCTTTGCAGAGCTTTGAAAGCCTCCTCCCTGGCAAAGCAAAAGAGCACCAGAGCAGTACCTGCATCTGCTGATCCTGAACGCTCCAGGCAGTGCCCAGCTCAGGGTACAAGCTCTGCTGCTTCTCCAAACCCACTTCTCCTACAGGACTGGCAGTAGCATCAGCCTGTAAGTGTCCCTACCCAGCTGCTGCTGCTGCTTCATTAACTGATTCCCTAATGAGCTTGTCAGGCAGCTGAGGGTGATCTGCTCCCCATTGCCCTCCCCTGGGCAGCGGGGCCATCCTGGGAGCTGCTGACCTGCCTGCCTGCTCCTCATCCACCTCAATGTTTCTCTGGGTACCTCCTGCCCACTCCAGGAAATTAAAGATGGTGCAAAATGATTTTATGACCAGAGTGCTTCCAAAGCCAGAATGGATATTGCCATTTAGCATAAGCGTACAAACAGACACGTTAGCTTCCCAAGGAAAGGCCACGCTATTTTTCAAGACAATTAGCTTGGCTCACACAGCCCCTGGAGATGAGTTATGACACCATCAGATCTCTGTGCGTAGCTCAGAGGCTTTTGAGAGCATTTGTCATTCAGAGGCAGTGGCAAGGCCTCTCCCAGCAGCACTATCCCTGTAAGGGCATGGCCGAGCCCATCCCTCTCCAGACACAATGCAGACAGAACTGAGCACCTCGCCTCCACCTATGGAAATAAATAACTCATCAATCAAGAGGGCTGCTGGGCTTTTCTTAGCACAAACCACTTTCTCACCAAGCAGGCAGCCCGTGTCCCTGAATGCTAAAAAAGGGCAGGGACGGGCTCTGGCCTCCTCCGGATAAACACTCCCACGCACGGCTCCTGTCCCCGGGCTGCTGCCCGGCCCTGGCACCTGCAAGTGCTGTGCAGAGCCAGAGCTTTGGGGCTGAAGAACAGCCCCAGGGCAGCCAGACCCGGGGCTCTTGCTGGGGGTTGAGGCTGCATGCCCACGAGCCAGCCTGGGCAGTGCCAGCACCCGCTCCCAGGGCTCTGCTGCTGCACCGCTCAGGGTGCAGGGCTCCATCCTCCCAGCCCCTTCTGTTCAGGCTCTGCTCTCATACTGCAGCAGATCCTCATCCTTGCATCCCCACCAAAGCCCGCTGACCTGCATGTCCCCTCCTCCCAGGTGGATTTTGAGGATGTGATAGCTGAGCCTGTGGGAACATACAGCTTTGACGGCGTCTGGAAAGCCAGCTACACCACCTTCACCGTCAGCAAGTACTGGTGTTACCGGCTGCTCTCTGCCATCCTGGGCATCCCCTTGGCAGTCGTCTGGGGCTTCCTCTTTGCCCTCATCTCCTTCTGCCACATCTGGGCAGTGGTGCCCTGCATCAAGAGCTACCTGATAGAGATCCAGTGCGTCAGCCGAATCTACTCCCTCTGCATCCACACCTTCTGCGACCCGCTCTTCGAGGCACTCTCCAAGATCTGCAGCAACATCAGGGTTGCTCTGCGGAAGGAGATCTAACAGCAGCCCCAACCAGCCCTGTGCCAGCCCGGCCCCCGCAGTGTGCCCTGCCCTGGGGCACACAGACCCTGTGCCCAGGGACCTGTTGGCACTCAGGGATGCTCCTTGCAGGTGGAGGCACGCGGGGCTGCCTCTCACTCCATCCCAAAGCCAGAAGCTTCAGGAAAAGAGAAGGCCACAGTGCTCAGTGAGCTGCCTGGGGAGAGCCCCTCACCCTCCAGAGCCCTCAGCCCTGTGCCTTGCTTCCAGGGGTCTGCAACACCTCCCGGACCACAGCCTTGGGCCATGGCCTGCAGCTGCAGAGCAGGGCTACAGAGGTGCTGCTGGACAACAGACCAAAGCCTGCCTGCCTCCCTGCCCCTCCAGTCTGGCACTAAGAGAAATACATATGCATTACTGTTTGCCACAGATAGCTGCTGTTGTAGGAGCTTCTGTATTAAAGCACACTGCTAAGAAGTGTTCTGGATAGAATAGCAAAAACAAGCCACTTCGTTTTCATGTGTGTTTGCATTTCAGCAAAGCTTTGGAACCCAGATCAAACTGTGCATGAGAAGTGGTGTCTGCCTGCTGGGGTGTGTGCTGAGCCCTGGCCACTGGCCATGGGTGCAGCCTGGTGGGCATGGTGCTGATGGGGCAGTGTCTGGGCAGCAGGGCCACAAAGGGCTGCTGAGCACTTCTCCTGGGATGGGACAAGCTTGGCTGTAGGCTTCACCTTGTTTCTCAGGGAGAATGACTACCAGGTGCCTGTTCTGTCCCATCACAGTGTGCTCCTGCCCGGGCTCAGTACCTGAGTGGAGCAGGAGCAGGCAGCCCCTCAGGCTCTGCCCCAGAGAGGACCTGCGCACTCAACACCTCCCTGCAACCCCCTCCCACGGCCCCATGGGCTCACCCAGAGGGGGCAGAGGAAGGAGCTTCCTTCGGGACCCTTCTCACTCCCTGTCACTCTGACTCCAGTGAAAACACAGGGATGAGGGGGAAAAGTCCTGACTTGGAGCTACTTCCTCCCCTGTATTGTCAATTAATTTGTTTAATCCATCTTTACTTTGCCATACTTTAACTTTGAGGCACTTAAATGCTTTTTTGGCTCTAGCTTTAAGTGCTTTGCTGAATCAGGGCCCAGGAGGTCTCGTCGTTCAGAGGTTATTCTCAATTGTATTCATGTGCTTTTTCTCCCTTGGCTTCCGACAAAGATTTGGAGTCAAAGTCTATCTCGTGCCATGCCAAGGACAAGAAAGAGCCAGGTTTTCTATTGGTGCTCTTCCAATGGCTTGGAACTGTGGACTTCCATTTTTCCCTAGCAATGTAGCATCTCTGCTGTAGCAGCACCAGCCCTCGGGATGGATGGAGTCACAAGGAAAAAGGGAAGAGATTTAGATATTTGTACAGGGAGGGGAAAAAAAAAAAAGTCTCCAAAACCACTTTGTCATGAGCATTTTTTTAAAGCTGTTTGTGGGAATAAAAATAATTTAAACCAATCCTGGGACTGTACTGGTTTTAGTTTTTTGTTAGTTCTAGTAGCTCACAGCCTGAACACAAAACCCTTTAAATCCTCCCCCTGGCACCACAGACATCTGTGGGCTCCCCACACCTGGAGCACACGCTGCTCAACTCTCTGCACCTCTGTTTTGCTTTTGACCCTTATGAAGAGCTTTCCAGCAGCGTGTTTGATGCCCTTCCACTGCCACAAACCCAAAGCTGCTCTCCCCATCCCCGTTTTGCTGCAGCATGGCCGTGATGGAGAGCACAGCATCCCCTGCCCGCCCGACCCGGCAACTGCAGCCCGGGCTCACACGGCAATGCCCTGCCTCTCCCCAGGCTTCCTCCTTGCTCTGTGCGTCAGTCCTGGAACAATCTATCACTACCTTGCTTTTCTTCCTGGCAGAGGGAGCCTGCCCAGACCCCCAGGCTGAACATCAAATGGGACCCCCTGCTCTGTTTTGTGCTGGAACTCAGTAACTCTAAAGTAGAAGGAAGGTGAACATGGGAGGAAGGTGCTATTTGCTCTCCTAAAGATTTAAACCAGTCTTGTAAAAGCTCCAAGGCTGAATGTGCCAGATACCTATTCAGCAAATGTCCTGGAGCTCACTTGAAGCTGCTACAACAAACCAGAGGAGTGCCAGGAGCCCAAAGGTGAAAATGTACCTGCTGATGGCAGTGGAAAAAACAAAGTACACACTTCAATGCATTTTTCATCTTCCTTCCCACCACCTAAGGCCAGACCACATCCCCTTTGCCTGCATGCAGCCCTTGCTGCTGCACATCCTCCTGCAGAGCGTGCGGAGCTCAAGTGCTCAGCTGCAGCACTCCATCAACAAAAGCATCCTCACACTGAGCATACTTGGGGCTTGTGTTCAGTGTTGTTTCCCAGTGGTTTCCTTGGTTTTCTGAGTGTGGTGCTGCTTCTGCACATCCTCCCCTGCCTTCCATCAAGACACAGTCAGAAAACTTTATTTACAAGTGTTTCTTAACAATAAAAAATATCCATGCCACGAGCATGAGCTTGTGCGTTACAGAGCAAGGAAGCTGCATCGGTGGGAAGGGCTAAACGTGATCTGCAGGAAACTCAAAGCAAAAGCTCGGCCTCGGGTGGGTGGGGGCTCAGCAGGAGCCTGTTAAACCCCACAGAGCCTGGCTGTAACCCCTCACTCCTGCTGAGGTGCCGACGAGCACACTCAGCAAACGTGGTATTGCACAGATGCCCCGGCCCTGCGCTCATGTCTGCTCCCCTGGCTTCCCTGATGCCTCACATAGCCTGTGGGCAGACCTGCAGGTAGGGATGTGTCCCAGGAGGCCTGTCCCTGATGTCCCCAGCCCACAGCAGCAGGACTAACCTGCTCCATACCAGCACTACCACCAGAGAGCCTGGTGGTTTTGGGGCTCAGAAGCAGGTTGCTGGTGACCAGCCCCAGGCAGCACTGAAATTTGGGTCCCTGAGGTCCTCCCTCACCTCGCACACAGGGTAAGGAGTGAGTGCTGCACATGCTGCCGTGCACACAGACATATATACAGCGATTTACACCGAGCCCCCGGCTCGTGTGGATCCCGGCTGGATCCACGAGGTCCCGGCCAGCCACGACCTCACGTCATGGATGGCTGCATGAAGCTCTTCTGGCTCGTGCTCTTGCAGCTGAGGACGAAGGAGGAGGAGTTGCTCTTCCTGCTGACACTCAGGTCACAGGCCGGCCGCGACTTCAGGTAGCGCGTGGAGCAGCAGAGGAAGCGCCGCATCAGGTCGTGGAAGAGGTGCCCCGTGTAGAGCATGTAGATCCAGGGGTTGCAGCAGCTGTTGAGGCTGGCCAGCAGCATGGCGATGATGAACGGGGAGGCTGCGAGGCAGAACACACAGCAGCATCAGGGCACAGGCGCCACAACCACTGCCCTGGGAAAGTGGGCACAGGCACGGCCTCAGGGAGCTGTGCTGGGACTCCCCAGCCCGTTCCTCAGCGCAGGGAAGTGAGCCTGGCTGTAAGGCAGTTTGGGGCTAGGATTTCCCCCAGGACAGCTGTGCTTTCCCTGCTCGGATCCTGCACTGCTGCCCGCTCAGCCTCCCCCCAGACACGTGGCTCTCGCTGCCCCAGCATCACCGGCACAGTCTGCCTTTGCCTGCAGCAGCGAGGAGGGAGCACAGTCTCTTGGAGTTGCCACAGCAAAGAATGGGACCAGGAACAAGAAGAGCCAGGCAGCTCATTTTTCCCCACCAGCAGCCAGCATGGGGCTGCCCAGCAGCTTTCCTAGCTGTGCTCTCTCACTGGCCACCCTGCCCCCAGCCCTGGGGCAGCCCCTGCTCCTGGGCTGTGCCCACCACCCACCCTGGCTGAGGGGACGGTGCACCCGTGCCTCTCTGCCCGCACTCTCCCAGCCCTGGTGAGTGGTGGCATTTTCCTTTCCCCCTCAATGAGTTTTTCACAGCACTACTCTACCCAGGGCAACGACAGCCCTTCCCATGTCAGGAATGAAGGCTGGGGCCCGGCAATGCCCCAGCTCCCAGTGTGATGTGGGGAGCAGGAGGCAACAGCGGCAGCTCCTGCTACTGCTCTGCGCTGCCAGGGACACAAAGCACCCAGCTGCCCCACCTGAGAGGGCAGGTTGGGGGCTCCTGGTGCAAAGGGGACGGTGTGTCTGGCACCAAGCAGAGGCAGCCCATCCGTGAAGCAGCTGCAGGGAGCACAGAGCCTCTGTGTGTTCAGCTCATCCTCTCCCCTCCTTGTGCTCATAGGGGACACACCAGCAGGATATGTGCATGGGTTTGGCTCTTTCTGCTCCCTTTCTGCCTCTGCAAAAATCCACTCACAGTTTTTGAACTAGAAAGGAAGTGTGAATAACGAACTCAAGTTTCCAAATTCACCTTTAACCAGCTCATGCATAATTCCTGCTCTGGCTATGTCTGGTCCATCCGCTTTTAATTCCAAGCATACGCTAGAGGAACCCCACGGGGGATGGCTCACAGGGCTGAGGCACAAGACCTGAAACGCTTCACAGCACTTCTATCCACTTAGAAAGATGCAGCCACAGCTGACTCAGCTCTTTGCTCCCTGTGGGAGATAAATTGAATTTCATGGTACTTACGGCAGGGCAGGTCTGGAGCAAGACTCTCTCCCAGGACTGACGGAGAGCCCCGAGGGGACTGCAAAGAGCAAGTTCTGCCCCTCGGGGCTCTCCCCTCTGCCCAGGCTCTGAGTATGGGGCTGGGAGGGAAGGAGGGATGGGCAAGGGCAGGGGCTGTGCCCAGAGAAGAGCTGCAGGAGCTCTGCTGCAACGCTGCCACAGAAGAGAAATGAAATGAGGACGGCTCACTAACTCCCACATCTCAGGGCACCAGCTCCCAAGTTAACCAATATAACAGTTACTCTGCTTCACAGCCTCACTATTGTCTTCACACATGCTTTAAGACAACTTTGGCTCAAAGCTTAAGATGCCACATGTAAATTACCTGTAACGTGCGCAGAGCAGAAACCTTGTAAGCAGAACCCTCATTGAAACCAAGGTTCTGTGAGGGATCTCCAGTGCTTAAGTCAACACCTGTAGCTCCAGCCAGCACTTACAGAGGCTGTAAGTTTGCATGGTAAAGGTGAGGATGGCCCCTGCCTGGCCTGGGTACATGGTACCAGGCTGATATCCCCAGGGAGCCTGGCACCACAAAGCCCTACACACACATCCAGGCCCTTTCCCCCACCCCACAGCAGCCATGGGCACAAGAAGGCACAAGGACTGCTGGGCAGGGCAAGAGGGAGCGGGGTGGGCAGCAGCAGGGGACCCCTGCCCTATCCCGTGTCCTGCCTGACACTGCACAGGGAAAGGCTGCAGCTTCTGCACTTCCAGCTTCCATAGGCAGAAGTATGTGTTAAAACTGTGTAGAAAGCCACTGCATCAGCACCAGTAGGATGGGAGCTCTGGTTATCACATTACCAACTGGGAAAGGAGAGCGTCATCCCTTTGGTTTTCTACAGCCTTGTCTTTTAGCCCTGACACAGATCAAACTGCAGCAGACTTTGCATGCCATGCAGGTGAAGGCATAGCCATGCCAGGCTTGGGATGGGAGCAGCAGGGGGTTACTCATAGCAGACCAAGCACTGAGCACCCCTCTGCTGACACCCACGATCTGCGGCTCACCACGTGCTGGGAGGAAATGCAGGGGCAGAAGGCTGCAGGGTGCCTGCTCAGCATTAGTTACAATTCAATTAGGCATAAACAGACTTCCCCTCACCAGGGACACCCTTTCTGACACCCTATGTGGGGAAAACAAAACATTCTGTAGCAGGCATCCGTCCCTCCCTCCCTCAGCCCCTGCAATCAGCAGCTGCCTCCTGCCCTGCCGGCTGCAGCCGCTGCACCGCAGCTCCCTCCTCTGACCCTGAGCCCATGCACACTGCAACACTCAGGTTCCCTTTCTGCTGTGGGGTACAGCTTTCTGCTGCCAGCTGCCCCCAGATGCTGCCCTGCCAAAGCAGCCCAAGCCTCGGTGCAAAGGGAAGGAGATGTGGCACTGTCAGGAACACAGCAGGCAAAGCCCATTTCTTCTGCAGAGGAAGAGGAGGGTGGGACTGAGAGGAAAGGCTGGGGTCTCCCAGCATTCACTGTCCACAATAATCTGCCTGAGGGGTTTCCTCCCTGTGCCTCCAACAAATCCTCCATCAAAACTCCCACTCTGTCCTGCAGACACGGGTAAGGTGAAGGAAAGGGGAGTTTGGTACAGCTCAGCACAGCTGGAGCTGCCCCCGCCGCCCAAAAACAAAGCACAGCAGAAAAGGGAAGGAAAGGGAAGTCATGGCAGGGCTGACAGCACAGGGTGAGCAAGGGAAAGCGTCCTGGGGCAGCAGGCAGGCTGCCAGGGGGCAACATCCCCCCTCCTCACCGCAGGAACCAGCAGAGCGGCAGAGGTTCGTCTGCCGATGAGTCAGGTGGAAGCCCTCGGGACTGCAGGTTTGAAACACGGCAAAAAGGAGCCACACTGCATCATCCCAGGGTGTATCTGAAAGCTAGAAGTTCTGACCAGACTGAATGGTCAGAAGTAAACAGAAACCCTTTTGAGCCCCTTCCTGGAGCACCTAGGGAGGTTCACAAAGCTCTCCAGCTGAAATAAAAGGAGCAGAGAGAAGCAACAAAAGCAGGTTAGGAGAGCTGGAGCCAGGCTACGAGCTTCTGTCTATGGGAGAGCAGATATGCACGAGGCATCAGGGCTTCCACAGAGCAACATACAGCTGGAGAAGGGTTAAAGAAGAGCACAGGATGGAAGCGAGCTGTGCCCTCGCTGTGCGGCCCCTGGGGGAGCTGGGCAGGGAGGTCATAGCAGCTCCTCCTCAGTCTCTGACATCCCCAGACTCAGCCTTTCTGTGGAGCTGGGCCAGTCTGGCCAAGGAAGAGTTGTCCCTGGAAGCCTTTTTTTGCCCTTCTTCCCACTCACAAACTGGTGCAGAGTTTTTCTGTCAAGCCTTCCCAGGCATGGAAAGCTTTTCTTTCAAGCTTTGTCCCTGGGGGTGCAGAGGGACCACCAGCCACCTCCACCCAGGGTCAGCACAGGCTGGCACAGCCACAAGCGTGTGAGACTAAGGAGGGGAACACACTTCACTCTGTCTGCAACCTTAGCGATGGCTGGAGCAGCCAGTACCAAGTACAAAACAATGGCACATTGGTGACACCACATCCTGGAAAAGCCTTTGCTTATACATGAGTGACTTTCTGCAGGAACCTTGCTCCAGACAGAGGTAAAATAACCACAGCACAGTCCCAGGATGGAGAGGGAAAAGAGGGCAAAAGAGTAGAAAGCAAAGTCGTCTGTGAGGACAAAATGATGCAGCAAAAGAAATGAAGTCAGGCTGCAGTTTCCTTCTGTGGTTGCCCCAGCCCCGGGCACCGGCGAGGACTGAGATCCCACACAGTCCCCAGCACCCAAGGGGGGCAATGGAAGCTGTGTGGACCCCAGAGCAGCCCTTGGAGGGCAGAGTTCACACATCCAAAGCAGCAAAACCCTCCCCCAGCACCCACTCTCGCAGCCCAGCCCTGAGCTGCAGCAGCCCGGGACGTGCTGGGGCTGAGCCACCCTCACCCTGCCGCGCAGGGACGCTCCGGCACTGCTGCCTCTCAGGTGGTTTCTCCATGTTCCAGACCTTTTCCTGCCTCCCTCCCAACCCCTCGAGACCCAGCTGGGAGCAGAGGTTCTGGCTGTGGCTCGCAGCCCCTGAGCCTGCAGTGGGAAGGGCCCAGGAGGGTGACGGGAGGGGAGAGGACGTACCTTCCTGCGGAGCGTTCGTGTCCCACACAGACCACATCTGCACAAAGAAAAAGGGGGTCCAGCACACAATGAAAGCTAACACTATGATGAAAGTCATTTTGACTGTCCGGATCTTGGCTTTGGAGATGAGGCTGGTGCTGCTGACCCTGGTAAACGCCGTCCCGCTGCGGGAGCCGGAGCTCAGACCCACGTTGGGCCCGTGAGCCGTCTTCAGCTTCACGTTCTGCCAGATTTTGAAGCTGATTAAGCCGTAGCAGATGCTCAGCATCAGCACGGGGATGATGTAGACCATGAGAGTTATCCAGGTGACATAGGCTTTAGGTCCCCAGGGCTGGATGAAATCTGCCCAACAGTCGTAAACCCCATTGCCCACATCCCTCAGAGAAAATATGTGGATCTGAGGGATGCTGACCAGCAGGCAGAGCAGCCAGGTGAGCAGGACAGAGACCCGGTCCGCTCTCCTGTGCAGAGACCTCAGAGGCTGACAGATGGCCAAGCACCGGTCCAGGGACATCAGCAGGAGCATGTAGGTGGAAGCAAACATCCCCACTACCTGCAAGTACTTGATCAAGCGGCACAGGAAATCTGGCCCGTAAAACCTGAAGGTGATGTCCCAGATGAGCTGGGGCAGCACCTGGAAGATGGCCACGACCAGGTCTGCGATGCTCAAGTGCTTCATGAAGAAGTACATGCGGGAGTGCTTCTGGCGGGTGGTGTGGATGGCCAGCAGCACGCACAGGTTGCCGGTCAGGGCGAGGAAGAGGATGAGGCAGAGGACCGTCACCTCCACCTTAGCCATGTCCTCGTTCCTCTTCAGCGGGTCCGCGGTGCTGTTCCTCCCGGAGCTCTGGTTCTCCAGGCGCATGCTGCCGTTCCCCAGAGAGCCGTTGAGGGGCCACACGCTGCTCCCCGCAAAGTACAACTTCTCCATGGCCGGCTCCGTCCCACATAGAGCCCGGTGGCAGAGGAGGGGGGGGTGCGGCAGCTCCTCCGGATCGCTCCCCGTCCCAGGCGGCCGTGTGCCCGCCGCGGCTCCGCTCCCCAATGCCGGCGCTCGCTGCTGCCGCGGGCTGTGCCTTCCGAGGAGGAGCAGCGCTGCCGTCCCTGTCCCCGGCCCCGCTCCCGGGGCTGACGGACCCTCAACGGCTCCACCCTGTCCCCTCCCAGGGCACCGACGTCTCCGCAGGCTCCTGCCCCCTGACAAAACCCGGGCGCGGGAGGAGGATCAGCGCGATGTCCCCGTCGCAGCCCTCCCGGCTCCCCCCTGCCCGCTCCCACCTCCCGCGGCTGCCGAGGCGGGGTCAGCGGCCCCGGCGGGTGCGGGTGCGGGTGCGGGTGCGGGTGCGGGGAGCGGCGGCCGCGAGAGGCGGCGGCGGAGCGGGATGGGCGGGCGCTGCAGAGAGAGCGGCGAGAGGGGGCAAAGCCACGACGGCGGCCCCGGGAGCCCGAACACCCCCCCCCCGCCTCGCCACCGCCTGCCACGGCGCCCGCCCGTCACCGTCCCGCCTGGGCGTGTGAGAGGCGGAGCGGGGGGAGCCCACCCGCGGCCCCGGCCCCGGCGCGCCCGTGAAGCGCTGCGGACGGCTCCCGGCGTGCCGGGACCCCGGGGAGGGGGTCGTCTATGGGCAGCGGTGGGTGCCGGCACCAAGCCCCACAGCAAGAACCTGCCAGCACAGCCAGGCTCACTGCAGTTACCCGGCAGTTAAAGAACCGCTCTTAAACTACAACTTGAAACTTCAAGCCACAAAAAAACACAACTTTTTTTCTCATTTTTTTTCCTTCAGAAGCATTATTTTAGAGTCTCATTAAACTTTCTCTAGAAAGAAGACAAGGCAGCCGTGCTGGGCATCGTTTGCCACCAGTGCCACTACTCAGCATGAACATCTTGCTGGCTTTCCTGGGACTTGGGACCCCTACAAGGGATGCAGGGCCCTGAGTGCAGGCAGGAACATTCAGACAAGCATCCAGCTCCCCATCCCCACGCTCAGCAGCAGCCACAACATCACTCCTGGACCCTCTAACCCAAAAGGCAGCTGCAGCAGGAGCCCTCCTACCCTGGCCATGCAGTCCCAGGCTCTGAGCAGGAGCCAGCACGCTGGTGCTGCCTTCCCCTGGAAGCCACATCTCCAGCTCTACTGAGCCTAGCCTTAAGCCTTGAGTAAACATCGCTGAGGGTTATTTATAAAGATTTTTTGGGAACCTTTAGCTCCATACAAGATGCAGAAATGTTAAATACTTTGGCAAGTCCTTCCCTCCAGGGTTCACGTTCTTCCTCCTTCAGGCAATAAAACGGCTGTGGGAATCACTGAGGATAACAACCCACCACATGCAATGCGCTTTCTTTTCCTTACTTTGCCTTTTTTCGGGAGAGTTTGGTGGGAGAAACTGACCGTGGGTGAAATCCTGGCTCCAGGGGAATCAAGGAGAAACGTGCCCTTGTCTTCTGCATAGCTCCTTCAGCATCTTGCAAAGCACTGACAGAAGGTAAATCCGCTTTGGGCTCCAGCTGGGCTGGCAATCCTGGCTCACTTGCCTCAGGTGGGCCAGAGCAGCCACTTGATGCTTCTCCTTGCCCTCAGGTGGGGCTTAGTCACTCATTTCTTCATGCAGACACTCATTTCTTCACAGACTAGAGCCAAAGCCCCGCTAAGGCAGGAGAGCTTCACACGAGCTGTGCTGCACACAGAGTGGCGTGTAACTGCAAAGCACGCTTCGCTTCAGCAGTGAATCATAAATGCTAAGCTGTAAAAGAGCTCTCCTAGGATTCATCCCGTTTGTCCCCTTGCCAGTGCCAAACTGTTCCCAGCGCTGGGTTCTCTAACACTGATTCAGGCGAGCAGTGAGCTGCTGCCGAGGTGAAGGATCACACGCCTGGAGGACTGAACTTGGGATTTAAAAGGCTAAGCCACAGAAGGGTTTCATTAGTTTTACTTTAAGTGACTTGGCTACAGCCAAGGCTGGTTGCTCACGTTGCCCTCGCAGAGGCAGGGTTCTCCCCTGCAGCCGAGACTGGACAGGAGCACTGCAGCTGCTGCCGGAGCCAGGGCCGGTCACACAGGGCATGGCCAAGTCCTGTATTGAGAGCAGTGAGAGGGAGCATCTCTGCTTCCTCCTGAGCAGGGGCTGCAGTGTTGCCCCTCCCAACCCAAAGAGGGGACTGAATTGCAAGAGGTGCAGGTGCTGCCATATGCCTCGGGTGCACTTGTACCCAGGGGCCAGGCAAGGAGGCCTCTGGCCCCACCATCCTTGGACTACAGGCAGCTCCCCATGGCCATCGTTTCCTCCTGCGTCTCCTACCCAGCCTGTGACCTCTCCAGCAGCCATTTCCCTCATACTTGTGACTGAACAAGCTTCATTCAGAGCCTCACTTGCAGCTTCAGCTGCTTTGCCACTCACCAAAATAGCCAAAGTGCTCCTGCTGCTTGGCCATGAAGACGTGCCCAGGGAAACCAGGACTGTCAGCATCCCCATCTACACCGAGTTTCCCTTCCCTCCTGGGCAGCTTGCAGACAGGAATTGTTCACTGGGGTTTGGCATCGACCTCAACAGTTATGCAACACCCAACTCTCCCACGTATTTTTCTCATCTAGGACCTTGTTTTTGGCTGTCACACTTTGGCAGCTAACATGTTTGTTTTAGTAAGCCCAAACCATTCATCGAAGGAGAGCAAGAAAAAGAAACCTCTTTGGTTGAAAGCAGACTCAGTACCGTGTTGCTGCCCACGTCTGGGCTGATCCCAACGTGGTGCTGAGCCACCGGGGATCAGCAGCATGGCTGGGCGGGCTGTGAGGATCATCCCCCTGCTGCCATGTTCCAGCCCAGCTCCCAGCAGGACTGACTTCACCTCCAAACTGCTAACAGCTTGGAGCAGCGCTGGGACACGTGCATGCTGTCTCCAGGCTCACAGGAGACGTCGTGGCTGATACAGCACTAATGCTTCAATGAAAAGCAAAAGCCCCAAAGTGGCCTCAGGCTCCTGCTCCTACCGTGGGCTGCCCATGCCAGCACCACTTGCTTGGCCATTAGCCTTTGACCGTGTCCCAGTGCTAACTAGTGAGCACCAGGGTGAGGGCAAGGCTCTCAGAGGAAATTACTGCTTTCCTAGACCAACAAACAAGCCCAGCCCTCGCGCTGCTCCAGCCCTAGAGCTGCTGCTGTGCTCACTGTCACACAGTCTGGAACCTGCCCGCTGTTGAGCCCTCTCCTGGACCCTGAGCCTGCAGGGGAGGCACAGGAGCTTGTCTGGGCTCCCTTGGGGTGTCTCCAGGAGCTGCCAAGGAAACTTTCCCCCTTCTTGACCTTCCTGGAGCTCCCCGGTGCCATGGGCTCCATGCAACACCCAGCCCTGTGTGGTGCATGGACCATGGGCACTGCTGCAGACGGTGACCTTCAAACCATGCTTGGGGCACAGGGAGCAAAAATGCAGTAAGCAGAAAACTCAGCGTTATTTCTTTTTAACCCTTTCTTGCTTATCTTCTTTCCCTCACTTTCCATCAAAGCAAAATTTCCCACCAGTTCTCCAAAAGCACAAGTTCCAGTCAAAATGACCCTCCCCTGTGACTACTGCCTGTCCTCAGAGTTCACTTCATTGCCTTCTAAACGTTAACTTGAGCAAACAACAACAGTGTTAAACAAAAGAGCAGGGACAGCCCCAGACACAGCAGGGTGGGGAAGCAGCCTTGTGCCCCTCGGCTGCAGCTGAACCCCACACACCACTCCACGGGCCTTGAAGGGTCTGGTCACGCTCAGATTGAAAGATCCAACCATAAGGCTTTAATTGCCACTCCGCTTGTCTGTAGTGGGAAGGGAACCGCTGCACCAGAATGTCCCCACCTATGCAAGTAGGACTCTGGGGGCCTGGGATGACATCCTTGTCCCAGTGCCCATCCCCACCACCGTGGGAGATGCCCCTCGCAGCCCCTTCAGCCTCATCCTGCAGGCAATGCTGCAGCTGCCCCACGCTTCAAAAGCAAAAAGTCCTGTGAGAAGGAAAGGGTTTTCTGAGTCACCCCCAGCTCCTTCCAGCTTTAAACGTTCGACGATGCCATGGAGCTGGAAACATTTATATTTTAAAAATACACGCTTTGGAATAATCAAAAGCACAAACGCTACACAAAGCTAAATTTAATGGCATTTCAGTTTACTGCTGCCTCTGAAATAGCTGTTTTTCCAATAGCTATCTTGAATCCCAACTTTACAGTCCCCATGATACAAGAGGTCTGGCACAACTTCAAGCCCAGGCCACTGTTTTACAGATGGAGCTGCGTTTGCTCGTGAACTCTCGTGTATGGCTGTGGCCCATAGCAGGCAGTGCAAGCTACGAAGCCAGGGTGTTTTGTCTGGCTGCTTCTGCATGGGAAATTCTCTTTATCCCACAATCTGTTCCTGGTCTTTACCCCCTGCACTCAGTCTACAAGAGCCTCGACTCTGGCAAATTCACTAAAAATGCCGAGATGCGTGGTCCCCTGCGCACACCTCCCTAGAAAAAGCCTATTAGGGCTTCAATAAAAAGCTGCTGAACGCCCTGGGCTTTCGATAAGGCTTGGAAATAAACTAAGGGTAAAGGAAATGATGAGTGTTTCTTAAATGTGCTCCAGCAAATCCCAAGGATGATATCAAATTCCTGCGTAGCGCTGCATCTGCTGCAGTGATTTCCAGAGGAACACGCTGAGAGTAAACAGCGTGGAACACAGCATGCCTGAGCCAACCGAGTCTGTGGAGACACAACATGGAAATACAAGCGGTGCACAAGGTTACTGGGTCCCAAACATGTGCCACGTTCATGGTGTTACTGAGTCTGCTGGGCGGTGATGACACAACACGGTGCTCCCAGCTGGTTTAGGATGCAGGTAAAGTCATCCCTCCACTTCCACCACTGGGCAGCCCGACTCGTGCTCGTGGCTGTCATATTTCTTGTTGTTGGCTAAAAAAGCCCTAAACCAAACCCAAAACTCACCCTCAGTTGCTTGTTGTAAGCAGCTGAGGCCGCTGCCTGCTGAAGCAGCCCTGCTGCGGCACACAGACCGCTCGTGCTCTGGGCTCTGCCCTCAGAATGGATGGGGCTTTGTGGGGGAAAGCCTATGGTCAAAGCAGTGCTGGGAGGGGAAAACACAGCCAGAAAGTCTGGTTAGCACACAGACAAATGGAGAGAGGGGGAACAACTTGGATGTTGCAGTCTCAAGCTTTAGAAAGCATTTCCAGTACACAAATTGAATCGAGAGCGTTTCCTCTTTCCCTTTCACGGATGTGGGAACCTGCACTTCCCTCAAGAACTCACTGCCAAGGTCCCCTTATACTATGTGGCTGTTAGGCTCACAGGATCCAAATCTCCTTCTTCAACACAATGCTCTCACTGTACACTGGGCCTCTGCTGCCACGGCCTTCTGCAGGCACCCGTGGCGAATCCCCGGCCACACTCATTCCACTTGGGGAGACAACGTCTTGAAAAAGAGCCTGAATGTCCTGGCGTGAGGGCAGCCCCCATTTCTGTAACCCCCACCACTCACACTGCAGCACCACAGGAAGAACTCCCACCAGAGCCCCTGGAGATGCACCAGTTTGGTGCCAAGAAATGCCAACGGGTGCCGTCACCTCCTGCTCCAGGAGAGCTCCAACCTCCTCCAGCTCCTGGCAGGGGCTGAGCCTGCCTGGCTGCAGGTCGGGATGTGGCTCCAGAGCGACATTGTTCATGCTAAAACGTTTCTCACTTCATCCCATTCCGGCCTCAAAGCCCATAAAAACCAATGAAGCCTGCACAGACCCGGTAATAACAAGCTGGCCTAACACAAATGGTGGGAATACAGATACTATGGTTTTTAGCAAAGACACTTCAGTGTCAAGCTGTTGGGAGGCTCTCATCACTGTACTGCTTTTCTGTGTTTGCTTTCTTTTATGCCACACCTCTGTGCTACTTCATGCTATTTATTTTAGTTGCCTCAAATGCTCCCTCAAGAAGAAATCCAAAGCAAATCAGGTACGGTGTGATCCAGTACCTGTGAGGCCACAGCAGCTGGGGAGGGCACTGCAGTGCCACGAGGATGGGGCTCGAGCCTGCAGGGATGGGGCTGTAGTCCTCAGGATAACTAAGGATGTGTGTATGCATATATGTGTGTGTATCTAAGTCAGTGTATGTCTAGAAACAGCCATGCAGGTGTGTGTGAATGTGTTGACACACCACTCCCCCAACTCATGCACCGTGTCTCTCATATTGAACACCAACCATGCAGCCCAGGCTCCAGGAATGCATCTGTGGGGCCAAATAAGTAGCCAGGGCGGTGAGCTTTCACTCCAAAAATGAAACCCAGCTACATCCATACAATCTCTTTTTGCCTCGCTAGTGCTTCCCCAGTTGCAGTAACGTGTTTCTCCTTCCCAAAGTTAGTGATTTGTCCTCCTCCTTATCTGATTTCAGGTGGTTGATTGTGAGCCAACTCACTAGTTCGTTAGTACCATTTTGAATTCAAGTCCTCCCTTTTAGAGCACTCACAGAGAGAACTCCCCTGCTGGGGTGTAAGAAAACACCCCACTGATGTTCTGTCTTCTGAGCAGAAGCTGAGTGGTTGTTGGGTTTGCCCAACAGGCCACGGAGGCGATTGCATGTGGGTAAGGTAATGGGCAAGGCACCCAAATTCACAAAGAGCTCTTCTGCTGTCAACATGGACTCTCCTCAAACCAAAGGATCCTTTACAACACTGCCCTTGGAGATCCTCCCCAGCTCTTGCAAGGGGAGGGGATGCAGCAGCACTATGTGACGTGTCCTTCTTGCTGCCTTTTCTCAGGCACTGGAGGTGAAGCTGCAGTGGCTGCGGCTCAGCACGGGCAGGAGCAGCAAGGGCTGCTCACAGTGTCCCGTGGGGAGAGCAGAGCCAGCACAGAGCATCCTCAGGGAGTGGCTCAGCTTTTCTGGGAAACCAGCAAAATGTGTTCCCTGGTGCCCTGTGTGACGGTGGTGGTTAACCCGAGCAGGCGCTGGGGTCGGGTGGGAGCTGCAGTCACAGCAGCCCAACCCCAGCCTATAAAAACTGACACGATTCAGAAGTCAAGCCCAAAAAAGTTCCTTCTAAGTACAGCCAGACACAACTTGCTCACTGATACAAGTATCCCCAAATCCCAACGGTGATGAGGTGAGAGGGGACTGGTGTGGACCTGCCAGGCAACACGTCCCTGCATCAAAACTCAGCCCAACTCTGTGCTCCCTGGGGACACCAACAGCACCCAGCCCCAGGCAGTCCAATTCCACACCTGACGATCCTGGTGTGCTCTCAGCTGGGATCCTGGGCTGGTTGAGGGAGGCCCCTGTGCTCAGAGCCACTGACAGCCTCAAAGCATTGCTGCTGCCCGAGAGAGGCACCTGTGAGCCCTCTATCCACAGCTGACAAAGAACCAGAAAAGACTTTTGTTGCTATCATTTTTTTCATGGAAAATCACTTACTAACAAAGACGCTTCAACTGAGATTTCATCAAGCCACTTCACATGGATAAAAAGAGCTGCCTGACACACACAGCCAAAGGGGAGTCACCCACAACGCCTTGATAACCAACCAGGAACAAAAACATGTGCTGAAATCCCCAGTGCAGCTCCTCAACTCTGCCCAGCTGCTGCCTTTTCCCCCAGTTAGAGTGCTGGAGAAACCAAAGATTCTAAACCCCCTCCAGGGCAGAGTCATGCACAGACCCAGTCTTCCACCCAAACTGGTGCTTTCCCCATTGCTCTGCCCTCTCCACAGCCACAGGACTGGGCCCATGCTCGAGCTGGGCAGCAACCCTGGGCCTTTCTTTACCACCTTTGCTTTGGGGGGCCACCCCCCTTCCCCCAGCTCCCACACCAGCTTTCCTGCAGCTTCCAGCAACACACAGTGACATACGTCGATCCAAAATACTTTCTTTTTAATAAGACTGTGCTTTTTTTGTTGAGTTTGGATTTAGGGCCAGCTATGCTGTATTTAATACTGTCATTTATACTGCTGGCTTCCTCGTTAGCATTTTAATGTAACACCATTGCTCCCAGCCATTTCAGCTGAGGGAGAGGCGAGGAAGGAGCCCTACCCACATGGGTTTGCCTCTGTGCAGTTCCTCTTCTCCTTGGGATGTGCTGCTGGGTCCCTTTCTCTGCAGCTAAACTGCTGCTGGATCCCCTTCCCAGCATGCAAACTGCTGCTGGATCCCTTCCCTGCAGCCAAACTGCTGCTGGATCCCCTTCCCTACAGGCAAACTGCTGCTGGATCCCCTTCCCTTCAAGCAAACTGCTGCTTTCACCATGAGCCAGTCCCAAGAACGAGGGCATTCACTGCTTTAACACTGAACTGAAGCATTTTCGAGCTTNGCTGCTGGATCCCCTTCCCTGCAGGCTAAACTGCTGCTGGATCCCCTTCCCTGCAGGCTAAACTGCTGCTGGATCCCCTTCCCTTCAAGCAAACTGCTGCTTTCACCATGAGCCAGTCCCAAGAACGAGGGCATTCACTGCTTTAACACTGAACTGAAGCATTTTCGAGCTTCCCTGACAGGCCCACTGTGATGCTGGTGAATACACATGCTTTTGCCATAGAAAATATTGCCTTTTTGGCTTAAAAAACATGAATCCTGCAATCACAGAATTGTTCAGGTCACAAAAGACCTTTAAAAGCATCGAGTTCAACTGTCCAAAACGTACAAAATTCAACCAGACATTAGGGCTGGAAAGTCAAGAAAAAAGAGAAAAAAGAAAAGTCAGCATTAGTTAAAGCAAGCAAATACCTCCCAGCAAAGCCTTCGTAAGTGGGGAATGAACCTTCCCCTGTGATGCAAGCTGTAGAAAACCTCCAAATCGCCAGCTCCTTCACCAGCTTTCAGAAAATTAAACCCTTTTCCACCTTGTTCAGACTCTAAAGCATCACAAACCACAGCTGCTGTTCTGTTATCTCTGAGCGTGGACCTCACAGTGAGGAGTGTGACCTGAGGCAGAGCAGCGCTCCTGTACCTGCAGCACACTGCACCGCTGGGCTCACTGAAGGGCAGGGGGATTCCTGGTCATCTCCCCCCAAACGCCAGCCTTCCTGGGGGCCAAGAGCAGTGTTAGAAGAACCTCGTGGCTCTGTTAAGCATGCAGAGCAGATATCCCACGAGTCAGCTGGTGCTGGAGCGTTTCACCCCTCTCCTCGGGGAGCCTGGCCTTGGTCGGGTTGCTCACGGGGCAGGGGATGGGTCGTGGTAACGGCTGCGGGTACCACTCTGTGCCAGTCTCTGCTGCTTCCAGAGTCACTCCTGCCTGACAAAACCTGACAGAAACATCTTGTCATCCACAAAGCAAAGCAAAACCAGACAGCCCCCCTCCTCCACACCTCTGTTAACCCCTGTGCTGCAGCCTTTCGGAGCGGGTTCCTCTGCGGCTTCCCATGGCCCCCGGCTGGCTGCAGGGGTGTAGGTACACTTGTACTGTGGCTGGGATTATTTTGCTTCAAGTTTTGCCCTCCTGCCCTGGCCTGAGGGACTGCTCTGTGACTAAACTAATTTCCTCCTGAAGGGATTTTCTGCCGACAGCAGCCGCTGTTCCCAAACCTTCTGGTCGTGACCCCCCCATGGCCCCACAGGCTGCCAGCAGCTTCTGTCCCACAGCAACTGCCCGGCCCCACAGCACCAGGGCTCTGCCTCGGGATCCACTGACCTGTGGGTGGCTGAGGGGGGTCTGGATGTGCAGCAGGATGGGGCAGAGGGTCCCCTGCAGCCCCCTGCACTGTCAGGCCCAGCACAAGGCATTGGCCGGGGGGGACTATCAGATAGGACAAATACCAAAGTCAACCCAGTTGAAAGGTGATGAGAGAACGCAGTAACCCACTTTGTGATCACTCACTTCAAACCCAGAGCTGTGTTTTCTCCTCCCTTTACTGCCCCGGCTGGGGCAGGGGCCCGGCTCTGCTCCACTGCTCTGCTCAGGCAGGAGGAAGCCCATCAACATGGTGCTGGACGTCACTGCTTCTTTGTGCTGCCTTTGCTTGTCTTTGCCGTGACTTTTGTCCCCAGCCCCGCCGTTGAGGAGTCCCTGTCTGCTCTGCGGTCACCCCTTGACTCGGTGACGGGGAGCGGAGCTGCCCCAGGGAGCGAGGGACAGGACAGCGTGGGGAGGACACTGCGTTTCCTTTGCTGCTGTTGTTTTTTCCCTTACGTTATTCAGTTTCTGTGGATTTAGAGCTGCTGAGAGATGTGCAGCTAACGGCCCCTGAGGAGTCCTTTATGGCACCCAGGGGACCAGCAAATACCCGCGGCAAAGGCTGTTCCAGCAGCACTCGCCCGTGGCTGGAGCTGGCCCTGTGGGCCAGGCAGGGCTACCACAGCCTGGCCGGTGGCCACGGGCCCTGCCTGGGCACCCCACTCTGTCAGGGCAGGAATGAGGCACTGGGCATCAAACCCAGGGACGAGGTTTACAGCAGGTGCATTAAGTGACTACAAAATACCTTCAAGCAAAGACAATCATCTCAGATCTTAAATAGTGACTTCAACAGTAAGAGACAGAAAAACAATAGATCTCAACAGGCTGTCAGCAAACCAGTTTGATTTATGGCTGTATTTAACATGTCATAGCTGTTCTGTCTTTCTTCTACTACAGCAAGTAATTGCTTCATTATCTTAAGGCTCCAATTATTGTGGTAGCATGGCTCTTCAACTTATTTTCAGTGGAAACAGAATTACCTGCAGCCACTCTACTCCACTGATGAAGGATGTTACAGAACGCTGACCTGCTTCATCCCCCATACAAATGTCTTTCCAAGTCACCACCCAGCCACAACCTGGCTCCTTCACAGCTGTCTGGCCGTGCCGGGTCGGGAGCGCGGTGCTCGGGAGCGCTGCGGGGACAGGATGTATGTGCACAAGCACCCATCAGCTTTGCAGCAATTATCACCCAGTTCATTTTTCGAGTAATTACTCCTAATGGTCAGATTAGTTTCATTTTCCCCTCATTTTACCACTGAACACAATAAGCCAGATGCCTGTTGGTAGGAGTCAGAGTAACTCAGTTTGCCCTTGATGGAATTAACTTGAGTTAGCTCCCAAACACCTTTCCTCCTGGTCCCTGCCCAAGGGGAGAACGGGGCGTGGGAGGAAAAAGGGCCCAAAGCCCCCTTCACACCCCCAGGGAACAGGGAAAGGGCTCACCGGCCAATGAAGCCTGAAAAAGCTTTTTAGCAAGCAGATGCTGCCAAGTGTCCAGACCTGAGGTGACCCTCATCTAATGCAGCAAATGAACGCTGGAAAACGGGAGGCACAGCCTAAACCTACAGCTTCAGAAAGGCCATAAACCAACAGCCCCATGGTGTGAGAGCGCCAGGGACGTGATTTCGCTCGCTGAATGGCTTGTGGTGCCATAAAAGCTGCCGTTTCCACGCTGTGTTCGTGCTGGTCACTGCCCAAGAGGGAATCTCACGGGGAATCTGACTCACAAGGCTGAAAAATTCCTCCCCAAGCTCAGCAAACCTGAAATTGGCCCTTGATAAGATCCTCTCCCAACCTGTATGGGAAACTTGGTTCACATTCTGGCAAGACACTTCTGGAGAGCTGAGTCACCAGAAGCAAACAGCCTTCCAGAGGCTCTCTGCAGCCTGTTAATTATGGGAAATTAAACATATCTGTAATTACTGCAGCTTTCACAGGTGCACAGGCTTCAGGAGCATGGAGCAGGGGGCTGTCTTCCAACAACAGCAAACCCTTCCTTCCACACCTGCCTGCAGCTAAAAAACCTCATCAGGGCTGCGTCCTGCCTGCAGAAACTGCACTGGGGAGGGGGTTGGTGATGGGAGGGCTCCCCCAAACCCCTTCCCCAGCCCGGCACCAGGCGCCCACAGTGCTCCAGGGGCCAGGCCTGGCCAGCCCAGCTGCCTGCCCACATGCTGCCCTTTGGCTTCTGGGTGTCTTTTCCCAGCCACCAAATCATATCCTTAATAAAATAGAGTTATTTCTGAAAGAAGAGCACATTCCGCACCACCACACGAATTCAGCCACAGCAGAGAAACAACAGCACTGAGAAAGCAGCTCCCTGCCAGAGGCAAAACAAGTCACTGGGTGAAAGACAGTTTCAATAACCAAACTTACTTTCTACCTGCACACACTGAGTGCTCAGGCTGTGCACATGGCTTGAGGAAAAGGTTTTCCACCAGAAGTGCTGCTGCTCAAGCCTTTGTTTTGCAAGCAGGTGGATTACAAGCACGGCACCTTGAGGTGTAAGGATTGGAGTTGGTTTGAAGCTCGAGCCAAACATAACGCGGCATTATGCATAACATAATGGCATAATAGCTCTCATCATCAGTTATTATTCCACAAAGCCAAAAACCATCTCAAAGATACGCTGGGTCTATGAATGAGTTCAGACACATCTGTCTCATTCACTGGTGTGCTACAACTTCATGTAAGCCTGTGAAAGCTGTTGGTTAAGTTTCTATAGATCAGACTTTGTAAGAACACTTGTAAGAAGCCTCTTCTCAGGTTTCCAATCACCAAACCCAAAGAGAAGGCTGCAGAGGAGCACTGGGGAAGGACAGCCCAAGCAGAGCCCTTGTGCTGCCTCAGCCCACCCAGGGCCGGGCTTTGGTAGCAGAAACCACCTCTGCTGGGATGGAATGTCAGTTCCTCACCCCTGTGTTTGCCTCTCACTCACAACTAAACATCTCCTTCCCTGCCCTTGGGTGCAAAAAAGCCACAAAAGCTCCTGTTCCTATAGAAAGACAAGAGGCAAAAGTGATGCTCCTCTCCCAGGAGGGAGGTGGGTGCCCCTGCCCGGCTCTGCCAGCAGTGCCATGGTGCCGCTGAACGGCTCAGCCATGGTTTCATGGGCTTTCCATGCCGTGTAACCAGCACCAAGTGCTACCGAGTGGCTGCCAGGCGGCAGCTGAACACACAGCCCGTCTGGTTTGTCCATGTGGCTTCTTTACGAGCACATTTGCTAATGAAGTATTTCCTTTGTGGCAGCTGGGGCCCTGCTCCTTCTCCTGCAGCCACAGTTGGCTTTGGGCTGCACTCAAGCCCTGGCAAGGCCCGTGGCTGCTGCAACCAGCCCAATGACAGTGCAGCTGCCATGTCCTGGCACCCCTCAACCTCCCTCACACCTCTGCCCCAGGGGCACCCAGGCACTGGGCTTCCGACTGGAGAGGTATTTGCAGGAACCTTTCTGAGGACGACAGTTTCAGGTGCAAGACGATCCTTCAGCCGAGCAGGGGTGTAGGAACCGTCTGTGGGTTCACGGTTATTTATCATTACTTGCGAGTCATTTCCTTTGCAGGCACCAGGAGCTGCCCTGAGCCCAACACGCCTCGTTCAGCTGCTGCTTTAGCCACTGATGTTATCTGCATCTGGGAGGCTTTTTAGTGACTTTTTCGGTGCTGCTGGAAGAAGCGCTTGACTGCTCCATTTGGTGCCATTCACAGCAGCAGCTGAGCCAAGGCTGTTCATTTCACTGAAGCTGATTATTGCTCATTTATTTCTGACTAACGTGCAATGGCTTTCCAAACGCCTGTGACAGCAGTGGGGAGGCTGCAGGTCACCTCCCTGGGCAGCAGTGTGGGGAAGCCCCTGGGAGGGGTGGTGGGTGCTGCCCACCAGCAGAGGCTTTCCTCCAGCAGCTCACCAAAGGGCAGCCAGCGCTCGCCAGTGCAGCGCAGCAGCCACCAGCCCAGGCTCTCCTGGCCACTGCCAAGCCCACAGCCTCACTGCAACACTGCTGGCACCCCATAGCCTGGGCACAATCCTGGTACAAGTGGTGTGTGAGTGCAGGGTAAGCACAGCTGCCCATCTGGAGCCAGCACACACCGCTGGCAACCAGGAGACATCAGAAGGTGAAATTAACAAGTCAGGTGTCAATTAGGAGCTCATTTAATCCCACACTCTAGCCTGAAAGAGAAGATTCCTCAAAGCCTCTCTGGGTGTGTGTGCTGGTACGTGCCTTTGAGGAGAAAGGATAACTGGGTTTCTTTCCAGAGGATGGCAGGCACCGCTGCGGCTGGAGGCCTCTGCTGTTACCCAGCAATTCCCTTCGCTGTCACTTTCCTCCTACAGCCTCAACACACTTACTTTCACTTCTTGAAACAATCCCGAGGGGCATCTGTATTGTAGTTTAGCTTTCCTCATGGACTTGCCTTCACACCATTCCATGAAGGGCGTGTTTCCTGCTAGCAGCATTGCCACTGACACAATATCATTCACTGGGAGTTTCACCTTTTCAGTTGACCAGTGATAAAACTGTGGCACAACAAAGGACGCAGAGATTTCTCCAAGACGACTTAAATCAATATCTTATATGAACAGATGCCCTGAAAAGGGAGATTTCAAGCTCATTTGAAGTATTTAGAGGCAAAAAAAAGAAGTTATCTCAGCTGCACAAGTTACAGACCTGTGACACTTGAATGATCCCACAGCTCAAACACCGGATCGAGATGTAATTTTCCACCTGAACAGGCCAGGCAAATTGGTAATCAGAAACTCCTGTCCCAAGCAGGAGGAGCTGGCAGGCAGGGGCCTCAGCCATCCACGGGCACACAAGCTCCCAGGAGTTGCTCTGTGGAACACCATGTGCTCAGCAGCAAAGTGTTGTGCTGTACCCAAAACCGGGCTGAGCTCTGGAAACAGCAGCAGGCAAAGCTATGCTTCACACAAAGCCTGTGTGATGGGGGAAATGGTGAATGAACAGTGACACAACGCAAACCTGCTGGCAGCAGAGATGAGAAGGTACCCAAAGAGTCGCCTACATGCCCTGCTGCAAAGCTTTGGGGAGCTGGATTGCCTCAGCAGAGCAGCCCCACGTCAGTGCTCACACCGGTGACACTCACCCCGCGCTGAACACAGAAAAACTGGTGCCCATGCAACTGATCGAGGTGCAACCTCCTATTTCACAGCAT
>WBNH01012727.1:27532-49707 GCA_013401255.1 Urocolius indicus | reverse complement strand
TGATTCTGTGATTCTATGAACACAAGCAGCCATTTTATTCACCATGGTTAGATACTGAAGATGAAGTACTGAAGGAACGTGGACAATAATTCTTGTCTAGATGACAGTGTTTAGAAGCAATATCCATCCTTATCTTCTGATTCATATATGAGGTATAAACTCTGTTTTTCACACTGTCAGTGCTGCTGATAATATATATGATGAGGGGAGCTTGAAGGGAAAAGGCTTTTTTTGTAATAAATAATATCCTACAGAGCCATTGGGAAGTGCTTATTGCAGTGAGCAGGGCTTATTGCTGGTGTGTCTAACAGAAAGAGGCAAGTGGTAGAAAAAGAGGATATCAGCTAAATTAGATGTAATTTCCAGGCAATATTCTCCTCCAGCTTCAGCAGGAGTTCCTAGGGAAGGGTCTGGTTTATTTGCATTTGAATACAATAAAACTGTACCCTAAATTCTCTCATGTCAGAAGCTAGAAGGGTGTTGCAAAAGAAAGGGGGTAAGACATTATCTGCGTATACACGTTGATTGTTTTATAGTTGCTTTTGTAAGGACAAGGTTCTATGTAGAGATGACCTTTTAAAGTATCTCTCCCCAGCTTGTGGAGATTTAATTCAGCTCTGCTACGGAGTCAGATCAAGTCAAGATGTTGTCCTGCCTCACACCTACGCAGCCTGTGGAGTTGTGTTGGATCCTCATGTCTTCTCCAGCCCCTCTGCACATCAGCTGCAAATATTTAGACCTCTTGGCTCTCCCTCACCAATGTGTAACTTAAACCCTCATCTGTGTGACCCCTGACTTTTGCCTCAAACCTTACAACTTGTATATCATTACTGAGTTCCTGCCCCATCATTCCTGGGCCTCCTTTGCACTTTTCCATCAGCTTCACTGGAGGTGGAGTTCCCATCTTTTTCCAATATTCTTCCACCCAGCACTCTCATTCCTGGGGCCAGTCCATAACACATAATGTTCCTCTTCATGTTCCTGCCAGGTAGGCCTTTATTAGTTTTGGTCTACGTGTTGGATCATTGTTTGGATCGTTGTGCGACCGAGTCCTGGACAATAGCAGGATTTTTGTGCATTTGCTGGTGTTTCCATCATCGTTTCCAGAACTAAATTTTCCCCAATTAAAAGAAAGGAAGGAAGGAAAAAAAAAATGGAAGAAAAAAAACCACCAGAGAGGAAATGCAGACCATCCTCTGCTACCCTCTACTTGCAAAAACCATCTCATCAATGAAACAATGCTCCTGACTTTTGGCTGCAGGAATGCTACAGCCCAAGAGCAACAGAGGGGTTTTTTTTTTTTTGTCACCTTTTGACAGTTTTTTATTGCTGTTTCCTTCAACACTGGTCAATATTTGCATAACAAAGTTTTCTCTGATGCTGGAATGCAGCCATGCCTTTGGAAACAAGCCCCTGGCTCTTAGAATGAAAGGAATATCCCAATTTCCTTAATTTGTGCAGGGATTTCCCTTTCAGTAGCTTGGCTGGCCCTGATGGAACAATAGCTAAAGGAGACATTGTGCCCTGTTATTTTCTTCCTTCTCTTCATGCTTCAGAGTTCAAGATTGTAGAACCTGCAGCTCTGCTGAACCAGAGGAAAATCTTCTGATCATCCCTGTAAAGGCACAACAGAAGATGCAGATGGATTTTTTTTTTGTTTTTTTGGGTTTTTTTTGCAGGGGAAGCAGCTGTGGGATCTGTTTTGAATGGGTAGGATTTGGGGAAATTCCTTAAAGGCTGGGAGTATGTGTGGCATTTCTGAAGTGCAACATACCTGGCAGATAGAGAGCTTAACATCACTGTTTATTACAGTAATAACACGTATGGCCTCTGAGAGCTGAGTGCTGTAGGGAAGGGAGACATTCAGGGGCGTGCAAGCCTGCTGGGATATGTTTTAGATGCTGGTTCAAATCCACTCTGTTTTGACAGTGGTGAAAACTTACCATCTCCTCACTGCTTAGAGTCAATAAGTAGACATGTGCCCATCTTAAAAAGCCTCCTGTTGCCTCCTGAGATCTTCTTCTCAGCAAAGAGGCGAGTGATGAAGGAGTTGTTTCTTCTTCCAACCTCACTGCAAGAGAAATGGTTTTCTCTTCCACATTATCTCTGAAGACATACCAAGCCTTTCATATTTCTTGACTGAGGCACATCACTTCCACCCTTGCAGGTGAACTGGTATCTCAACTGGGAAGCCTGCCTCATTTGTCCTACCTGACCTGGTATCTCCAGAGCAACTTCACACTCTGAAGATGCCTGAAGATGAAATGTGAGGACAGCTATTTCCTTTGAGATGGGGCAGATGGAAGGTTTGAGAAGTCTTCTCCCAACACCTACATAAATGGGAAAGTGATGTCCTTGTAGTCTCAAGGATGAAGGAAAAGGCTAAAGAAGTTGACTGTCTGGGAGATGAGTCACTGACCCTTCACAGCTCCACAGGCTGGCTCTCCCAGACCAACAGCAGGGCCATTGTGCCAAGAGATGCAAAGTCAAAGCCAGGATGGCTTTTTTTTCAGTAGTGACCAGTCAGTCAGTTGCTCATTGAGCAAAAAGAGCCCCAAATATGTCTGCAGTTTTATGCTAAGCTGTTGTCTGCCTACCTTCTTCGTCCTATGCAGTCAAGTCACTCATTCCTGTAGACAACATCCAGCAGATTTAGACTGCAAACATTTTGGCACAAGATCCTTTTTTTATATATATAAAACCACATATCTGCATGGGGACCTGGAGTTTTGCTGTAATAACTGCAGCAATGTCAAGATAGGCTGGAATGTCAAACTCATGCGTTCTGCATTAAAGACAAGCTGGGTTTTCCTTCTCAAAGAGCAGTCCACATCTGCAGCCTCTTTGTGGAGATGCAGCCCATTGTCTGGGAACAGCTGGATGCTGGGAGTCAAATACACACAACCCAGTTATGGAAGCCTATATGGCATATTCCCATCTTGGCTGAGGTGCAGTAGCTATCCCAGTGCATACTCTCCATGCGAGGCAAGCTCAAGTTGGACACTTCTGCACCATAAACTGAGCTGATGTGAATGACCTCACATTTGGCTGCCATTTGCATTTGATAACTCTATTAAACAACTCTGTAGTGCTGCTGAGGACTTAAGCAAGGAGTGGTATATAAGGAGACTTGTTGGATTTTGTGTGTCTTACCAAAAGGAAGGTTTCTCCAAGTCACATTTTTCATCACACGAAAGCCAGCTGAGAAGTCAGCCAGATCTCACAAACCATTTCCAATGTCTGCACTGGCAAAAGCCTTTCTTGCCTTCTAAGGGCATCATTCCCCTAAATCCACAACAACTCCCTCTGTAGTGCTGAAGCACTACAAGGAGGTTTGTGCTCCCACCTAGCCTTGAAGTCCAGTCACACAGCCTGGTTTGCGTCTGCACACACAGGTCAGGGTTGCCAGCAGAATGCCTGGTCCACAGCACATGACATTTGGCCTTCAGCCTCCTCTGGGTCCTGTGTGATGCCCCGTGGCCCTAGTTCATAGTGATTATTGGAGGAGGGATGGGGAGGGGTTGTGGGTCAGTTTAAAGTGTCTGAAATATGAAGTAGTCCGTGCTGCAGCCTGCCAGGTTAATGTTTTTATAGCAAGGAACTGAGGGTAGGTGTTATGAGCTCTGAGATGTGGCATAAAGGCTTGTGGGGGTGTTGGAAGGTGCAAAGCTTGCTGGGACAGTATTGAAGGACTAAGCAAGGCAGAGGGAGCCAAAATTGGTGCAGTCTCATCAGCAACACCTACTCTACTAAATAAAGCTGGCCGGGGCTAATTTGCTGGCCCTGAGGCCAAGTGTCACAGCATGGCTTGTTTCCAAACACCTCGGCTCTCCTCTGCCTGAGAGCAGGGTATGGGGGTGAGGTAACAGTGAAACAGCATGGACAACTGGTTCTTCAAGACCTGGGCTTGCACCCTGGACCTCTCTTACTTAGTAGTGAAGATATTCCCTGAGGTCCCAGGAATGGTTTCAAGGACCTTTAAACCAGTTCCTCTACGACTTAGAAGAAACAAGGACCTTTGTATGGGGACTGCTGAGGGCTTCAGATTGTGTTTTATAATGCAGTCTGNTTGTACATATTAATGAGATCCCCCCTCAGTCTCCTCCAGAGTAAAGAAGGTTAGAAGGTTGAACGTTAGAAGGTTGCCCAGCTCTTCTTCATCCAACACAACAGCAGCAACACTGTCCACCTTTTGAGTACAAGGACACTCCAGAAGAGAATATTACCACATCTCCTGCTTGCCCTTTGCATAGACCATTCACACAGGCAACACACTAAACAAGGCTATTATTAAAAAGTGTCATTTCTCATGGATGTAGCAGACTCAGAAGTCATGGAATCATAGAACCATAGAATCATAGAATGTTAGGGGTTGGAAGAAACCTTTAGAGCTCATCCAGTCCAACCCCCTGCAGAAGCAGCTCCCACCTAGATCAGGTCACACAGGAACGTGTTCAGGTGGGTCTTGAAGAGCTCCAAGGAAGGAGCCTCCACACCCTCCCTGGGCAGCCTGGGCCAGGGCTCCTTCACTGAAACACTGAAAGAGTTTTTTGTTATATTTAAGTGGAACTTTTTGTGTTCCAGCTTCATCCCATGACCTCTTGTCCTATTGCTAACTACTATAGTCCCCAGACAATGAGACAACAGTCACCAGTCTCCTAACACTATAACAAAGTGGACCCACTTTCTTGGAGAAAAGTGTCTGCCTCTCATTACTGTCATATCTGAAGGATCCTAGAGCTGATAGGAAAGTAGAAGAAGTTTATCTTGCAGACAAGAGAGAGAAAAAAAAAAGAGAAGTACAGATGAAAGATCCTTGGAAAATGTCACACCAAAAAGCTCTGCCTTTCACGTGCACCATGTCCACATCGGTGACAAGGGTCACCTTGGGAAAGAAACTCAAGTCTTGTAACTCAATAGTTTTGTACAACATCATCACATAGCAGTTACATCTTCTCAGCATCTTCCTGCATATGTTATGCAAAAAAAAAAAAAAAAAAAAAAAGCTGGCTAATACATCCCAAATGTCCCAGCTGGTTTATGACCAAATACACATTAGCCTGGCTAGCAATCACTCAGAAAAAGGCTTGTTAGGCAGCTCTTTGCCATTAAGGTTTTTTTTTTTTGCTCAGACATTAAACAGCCTCGTCCACCTAGATCATAAAATGTCTTCCTAACCCTGCAGACTGTTAAAAAGTGTGCCTGCAGACATTTACTGTCACGTTTGGAAAAGCCTACGCTGTCATAATGGCTTCAAGACACATTTCGTTGGAAGACATTTGGAAATTAAGCTGCATTCACCAAATAAATCCCTTGCAAGCTGTTCCACACTGAGCACATAAGAGCTGACTCTCTCTGGTTTGGGTTCTGCACAAGCTGGTGGTGCTCAGCTTGGTTTGCAGGTGAGTCTCCAGGACTAATGTTGGATCAAGTTGCTACACTAGACTTATGCAATTTTCCCTGTTCCTCGACTCTGGCTCTGCACCATTAGGATTCCTGAATGCCCATGGGACCCTGGTGTATGATTCCTTCCCTGATACTACTTTGTAGACACCCCAGGCTTGACTATGACTCATTTAACAAGTGGTTTAGGTCAAGACACAGTCCCAATGTTTGTTACAGTGCTAGTAAGGACTGGATGCTCCCTACTTACCTGTGAGCTGAGATGCCTACTAACTTATCCTCTTGGTTTTTAGTTGTCTTCACTCTATGGTGCAGTGTAAAGGTTGCAATGAATCACCCATACAAAAAAAAAAGCTCCAGAAATGCTATCTTCAAATGACTGAGGTGGCAGCATTATCTTTTCCTTGTAAATGTCTCAGTCTTGTCCTGGGGATGCAAACCTGTGGCTCTGTGGAACTTTGCCTCCAGAGAAGCTGTTTCCACAAAGATAAGTGAGTACAAGGGGAAATTTTGCTACATATAGACACAGAGAAAAATTTCTATCTAAAAAAAAAAAAAAGCCTCCAATGTCCCAAATCCAAGGATTCATTCAAAATGTTATTGAGAAAAAACTCTTTTCTCTTGGTGAACATACACAGGGTTTTACTCCCCAAGTTTGATTTCAAGCCAGGAAGGACAAAAGTCCTTTTCATGAAACTTAAAAACTGGGAAAGAAATGCAAAGTTTACAAATTCTTTTCAATGCTCCTCCTTGTTTTACCATCATTACTGGAAACCCACTGGACCTGAAACCTTTCTGGCTTGAAAACCAATCAGGTGACATTTTAAAACACAGCCTTGAGAAGCAATCAGTGACTTCACATTCCCTTCTTTTCCTTGATTGTTGCACTTCCTTTTCTCCGTGATTCCCAACACTTTGCCTTCCAATCCACCCTTAAAGCTACTACCTGTCCTTCCCTGTACACAGTGGACACAGGTTCCCACTCATTTCTACAACCAGATCACAATTGACTACATATGCTTAAAAAAACACACCCCACACACAGGCTGTGCAAGGAACTTCACCTTGAGCCAACCTACGCTCCTGATTCTCTTTTGCAGATCCTTTCCCAGGGATGCAAAGCAATGATGGAGTGGGTGTGGATGCCCCCATACATACTCTTTTGCACCCTCTTTGCAGGCCAGACAGGCTGCAGGCTGTTAGATGGGCCAAGAAAAGGTCTGTAACTTAATCTTCCTTCTCCTGGCAGAGAGCTTGGCCAACTCTTGCAGAAGAGGGCACGATTCTCCAGCACACTCTAGAAAAGGTCAAAAATCTGCTTGCCAGGAAGAAAGCCATGGTGCAAGGATTCCATCTGTTTTCCATCTTGATGTGAAGCCAGAGAAGCCAGTTGGTTTTTCATTTCCCCAGATGTCTGGGGAGCTCTGCTCCTCACCCTCCTATCCATGCACCAGCAATGGAAGCTGCTGGACACTGCTAAGGTTTGGTGGTGCCATGAAAATCTTGTGGACTTATTCATTAGCCACCTGCCTGGTTTACTGAGACAGGGAGGCCTCTACTTCCCCTGCAGAACTCACTCTGTGATATCTGAATGTGTCTCCATGGTCTCAGGGATGGTGCTAAGATCTCCAGCTGAGGCAACAGATCTCTGTGCCTCTGGTGAACCCTGGTGAGCTCTGAGGATTTTGTTCTTGAACTCCCAGCACCTAAAGTAAGCCGAGACAAGGAAGCTACCCACTTCCCAAGCATTTTGGGATCAATCTCTGGTCCTCCTATGTGCTGCTCTCAGAGCAAAGTGTGAAAGGATCTCATAAAGGAGGAACAAGTACCACACAGGTACAGAGGTTTCCTGCCAAATCTGAGATGGAGAAAAGAGCAGTTCACTGCAAGTCCTTCCAGGTTAGCTGTCCTATCCTCTCCCATTTGGAGATATGGAAGGAAGGGGTTTTTGTGATCTCCCCTAGTAGCCCCAATTTTGATATATGGTTGTTTTACTCCAGAAGAACATTAGTCTGGGCAGTATTTCCACCTACATCTCACCTACATGCAGGGCAAGCATTGATCATTGTTCCCAGCCTGCCAAGGAGGACCACAGCTTGCCAGCACCTCCGTCCACTCTACCTTTATTTTTTTTTTTGCAAAGGGTTTGCAAAGGGCTATGCAGACAAAGCAGCAGCAGCTCCGGAGAAGCAGCAAGGGACCCATCCTTTCTTTGTCAATCTCTTCCCTCAGTCTCCAATTTATTAAGCAAGAAGGTAAATAACTAAATCAAAACCTGGCCTGGTATCACCAGTGAGGATGATGTGGTCCATGTATTGTTGAGAGATTGGTGGTTTTTAACTGAAAACACTTGTTTCCCTTTTTTCCTGGCTCTTCAACATGCTTGTCCTGGGAGCACTGTCTGAGCTCTCTCCTTTGGGTGTGAAATCTCCTGGGAGGTACTGAGACAAGAGAAATAATGTGACCCAGTCCTACCTTGACTATCTCCAGTGAGGGAAGCTTAGATGGACATCACAATGACAGCTGGTCCTCACAGTCAAAAGCTGCAAGGGCTCATTTCTGAGGAAGGGTAAAGGGAGAGGTCAAGCAACCTGAGTGTTGCTTGAGTACTGGCTACAGCTCCAGCAGGATATCCCTCTTATGCCTCTGTTATGTATCCTTGAGGATTATGAGTGTGATAGCTACAGGAAAATGAGAGGATGTTGCAGGTTGGAGGTTGGACTAGATTATCTCTAGAGGTCCCTTCCAACCCCTACCATTCTGTCATTCGGTGATGTCCTGAAAGAACATCCAGGAGGGATAAAAAAAAAGATCTCTTCCAGTACAAGAATCTTCTTTTATACAAGGAGGACTAAGATACACTAGAGGAAGCTGTTGGGAGCCAGGTTCACAATAAAAAAGAGAGCTAGCTCTTCAACCAACAGAGAAATGAACTGTAGGACTCCCTGCTGGGTTATGAAAGAATCATAGAATCATTACAGTTGGAAAAGACCTTTAAGATCATTGATTCCAGCCCCTCACCTCACACTGCCATGGCCATCACTAAACTAACCCATATCCCTCAGCACCTCCTCATCTATGTGTTTTTTTCAATATCTCCAGGCATGGGGACTCCCCTACCTCCCTGGGCAGCCTGTTCCAATGGTTAATAATCCTCTCTGTGAAAAAGTTCTTCAGCTCCAATCTAAACTTCCCCTGGGGCAACTTGAGCCAATTTCCTTATGTTCTATCATGCATTACTAGAGAGAAGAGATTGATCCCCACTCGACTACTACAGCTCCCCTTCAGGAAGCTGCAGAGAGTGATCACATCTCCTCTCAGCCTCTTCTTCTCCAGGCTAAACATGCCCAGCTCCCTCAGCTGTTCCTCATCAGACTTGATCTCTAGACCCTTCATTAGCTTTGTTGCCCATCTCTGGACACGCTCCAGCCCCTCAATGTCCTCCTTGTAGTGAGAGGCCCAGAACTGAACACAGTATTCAAGGTGTGACCTCACCAGGGCTGAGTACAGGGTGGGACAAGGAGCTATGGAGTATCAGGAACTGTATGGTTTCAGGAAGGGGAAACTAAAGGGTTACAAAGCACTTCAAGCCTCCAAGGTTATATTAAAGAGATAGCTAGAGCCAGAGCAATGGCTCCAGCTCTGTTCCATGATCTTCCAGACTGTTTAAATCTTACCTGATTCAGCTAGTGAGTCCAGGCCACATCCAGGCATGGTCACCTCAACGAAGGGCAAGGATCACTGACAAAACTCTGTAGGGCTGAAGTCATCTGTCTGGGAGGTAAAAATCATCTGATTGTGAGTTGTGCTGTGCCACTTGCCTTGGGCAGCCAGCAAACAGGCTCCAGCCTGGTTTATTTACCAGTCAAACGCAGCCAAAGATGGGGGTATCTTGGGGCTGTACACAGGCACCTGAGTCCAAGAAAGAAGTGTGATTTCCAACACGTCTCTCTCTTTGGCAGTGCCTGTTGGCTGGGCTGAGACATTCCCCTGTGAAGCCCTTCAGGCTGCTGTGGTGCTGAGATGCCAGTGGTCCTCATTTTAGGCATGTCCATCTGGTCTAGGCAAGCAGTGTCTTCACCAGACCTTCCCCCATCCCTCTGAGACAGAGGATTTTTAAAAGCAAGTAGGATGCGAGCTGGGATGGGTACCAGAAGGAGCACGGCACCCATGGCAGGAACACAATATCCTATTAGTACCTCTCACCTTCCATGAGCAGCAGACCTGTTCTGGTTTAAACAGTTTGTCTGATGGGGTTTCTGCAAGTGAGAATAACGTGGTCCATCTGGTAGCTCCAGAGCTGGGATTTAAGCCCAGCAGCTTGGTCAAAATCCAAACAGAAAGTTCAGCTGTAGCTGGGACACCATATTTAAGGGATAATATGGTTTCCACTCTCAAGCACACACTTATGAATTCCCAGTTATAACCAAGCACAAAGGAAAGCAGGAAAATGAACTCATGTTTCATAGAGAAATGCCTTTCTTTGACTTATTATGCCCATAGATTTAGCACTTTCCAAAGGCAATTTAGCCAGAATAGAGACAGGAGCTCAGCTCCAGCAGTTTGGGGTTATTATCACTGAGTTAATTTATCTACCTCTACAAGGAGTACAGTTACTTCATTTTTGCTTCTGAGTGTCCCAAGTATAATTGATCATTGAGTAGACTAATGCTGAGCTACCCTGGCAGTGTACTACCTTAATCAGAGAACTTCTGAGCTATTTTGTGCAAGAATAATACTTGTCCCCACTTTCTAATCGCTGCTTATACATCAGAGCTAGCATATGTAGGCAGATGGGATATAATCCACCTTGGATGCTCTTGAAACCTCAGCCCCCCTAAAAAGTTTGCTGGAACTGGCCACTGAAAGCAGAAGGCATCTGCAAGGATGGAGGTCAGCCACGCAGGCATTCATGAAGGCAGAAGAAGAATGCTACAAAATGCTTATGTCCTTAGCTAATGCAGATCCATCCTGCAGTCCTCCCACCTTCCTAGAACTTACCCCATCTCCTACAGTTCTGAGCTCTGACAGACAAACTCTGGCCAAGTTTGCTCGGAGATTTAGGATATTGCCACTCCCAAGCATTCATTCCTTTCCTAAATCTCTGCCAGGCCTGGCTAACCCTGTGAGAGGAACTCACAGTGGGTTCTCAGATCCCTGTAATCAGAGATCCACATATCGATTGTCACTCGTTGAATTCATCTGCCCCAGGACCAGGTTCATCAGTCTTTCTGAGAAAAATTAAATGCATTTCCAAAACCCCCCCAAATTCACAACCTACTTACCCTCATACTGCACTGTTGTTCCCATCCATCACCATGGTGGGTGGACACCTATCCTCACCTCCCTCCCTTCTGACTATCCATCCTGTGGGCTGCATCCGTCACAGCTCCAGCTGCCTCTGGAGGCCCCTTAGATCCCTGTAAAGCACTGTGGGCTCCAGAGGGGCTTGTGAGCTGTCAGTACCTCGTACAGGGTATTCAGCACCTCAGCTTTAAGTGACTTGCCCATGATGTAAGAGGGAGCTTAGACCATTATCACCCAACTCCTGGGCTATTCTGCAATGACAAGTCCATCTTTCCTCGTAGAAACATCCATCATACAAACAACATGGGAATATAAAGGATATGAAAAGAAAATATGGCATAAAATACAACTGTATTTATACATCATGTTCTTGTAGCTAATATAATACACAGTCCAATGCACTTTACAAGGCAGGTCCTCTAAAACCTGCTACCAAACACCAGAATTCGTATGTTCAGCTGGTATAAATCATTACTGCTTGATTTACACCAGCTGAGAACCAGGTCACAATTGCCTAATTAAATAGCTTCTCTTTGAAGAAAAGAAAAAAGCTATGCTGTTAAAAAGGATAGCTGTGAATTGCTTTCTATAGCCCATTGATGGAAAGGGAGAGAGAAAAAGAGAAAGTAAGAAAGCAAGAAAAAGAAAGGGCAAGAGAGAGCAGAAGAAAGAAAAAAAAAGGAAAGGGAAAGAAAAGAGGGAGAAAGAAAGAATTCTTTAAATGTTGGCATTTATTTGAGAGCTCAATTCCTTTCATTGTGAAGGAGTGGGGAAGTTTGGGAAGACCAGACTAAATCACTCGCAATGATAACAGGGTGATATCCAGAGCAGTAAAACTAATTTATTGGGCTGAGTTTATCTGATTCCAGGGAAAGTGAATACTGCTGAGTGCAGTTCTGAGCGTGCTTGTGTCTGACAAGACACACAGTTCAGATGCAAAATTACATTAAGCAGATGTAGCCCATTAAGAAGTCGACTCTGAAAATGTACTTTATCCTGTCAAGGCAAATCCTAGTTGAAAACTTTGGGTCTTCAAAAAAAAAAAATACCAGTCCAAAGGCAGGAAAAAAACACAACCATGGAAGAAGATGTTCTATTTTAGGTTTTATTGCTTTAATCTTTTTTGCATCAGTCCTAGTTACAGGGTAATGATAAATATAAACCCACTTCCACTGGATTTCTAACATAATATAACCCTGTCACCTGGCTCTCAGTTAGAGTAGTGAAAAGTCCCATGGCATGAAACCCAGCAGAACAGGTCCTGGATTCAATTACAACCCAGAACTGGGTGGAGCTGGCCAGATTTCAGAAGCAAACCAGGTAAAACACAAATAATATGTTCATACCTCAGGCCAGGCTAAGAGATAGAATAACAGAGAGGGGCACAGCCAGTTCCTCCCTTCCTTCCACTTATCCATCATGAAAGTGATGCTGGGTTAGCTCAGATGTAGATGTTCACCACCAGCACCTGAAGCTGCACAAGATGATTCTCAACCTAGGTATCTCTCTGCATGAAAGCACCTGAAAAAAGCCTGGGATGTGGTGCAAAGGGAAAACTTGGATGGGGTTTAAGGTAAGTGGAGTTGCATCGGTTTGCCAAAAGAGAGTGTGAGCTTTGTTTAATGACAATTCTGGTGAGTTCCTGGACCATATTCCTTTATATGTATCCTATTTATATACCTACATTAGTTGTAAAGCTGGGAAGGAACAATTGGTCTGGAGTAAAAAAGGACAACATAAAATAATGACATATTAGTCAGTGAGACACTCAGTTCTCACTATTGGATTTAGATCCCTAAAAGTCACATTGGAGCATCTTCCTCCCAGTGCTTTTGTTTTGCTTTCAAGAGTTTTTGTTTTGAAGAGTTTCAGCTCATTCTCCATGACTCTTTTATTCTCACCTGTTTCATCCAGCACACACATGGTTGGAAGTGTTCAAAAGCACCGGCAGGATATCAGCAACAAGACAGGAGGTCAGTCTCATTAGACTGGTCAAGATCACTTTGAGGAGAAAAAGGATGACGTTGAAAGGATGATCAGTGTATTTCTATGCTGGAAGATCTCTCAGCTTATCTAAGTCTCCTAAAGGTAAGCCAGGGCTCTTGAGCTATTAACCAGACTACACAGAGGAATGGGAAATATTTTGCAAGGAGAAATCCTCTACCAGCGATTCAGTGTTCATGCAGAACACAGTCACTGTGTGACGTTCATTTTGTGCTTTGAAGTGTCTTTGTTTACGTTTCATTATCTGAAATAACCCTTTTAATGGATGGGGAGAAAAATTCACTTTGTACCAGAGCAATTAACAATAGGAGCCAAATTCAGGAGGCCTTGATTTTGACACTTGATGGCAACCGCAAAGTGGACAGTTTGCTTGGATGGTTTGATTTTTCTTTATAAACACCATGAGAAGTAACTTTTTCTTTAGTTTCCTTGGAATTCTGTGCAAATCCCAAGATGAAAATGTTCCCTCTAATGGAGAGAAGAGGGGAAAAAAGGTAACCTAACTATAACTACCTGCATTTACGTGCTCATGAGGCTTGATTTAATCCACTGTTTCATTGTTTTATCTGGAAATGTCTGTAAGGAATTTAGGTGAAACAATAGATGATAGCTGGAATCCTCTTGGGCACGGGAGTTAAATACCATCATGCTCTGATGCTAATCAAGTCCAAGCTAATTAACAACTAATTAGCTTGGTTTATAACAAGGCCAAACATCAAAAGAGAAGGAACTCTTTTGGCTAAATATAAATCTGATCCAACTTCTGACATCTGCTCGATGGGTATCTACCTGAGAAGGGTCACACTAACTCCCACTGGACACAATTCATCTTATCCTGATCCCTTTTTTGGAGGCATGCCTGGTTTCTAGTAATCTGGAAATATCTTCATTGACGGAGCAAGAGGCTGAGGACAGTTTGCTCCACAACCTGTGCAATGTCAGAAGAACTGAATTCTTCCTGGGAGAATACATTCAACCGCTTGGGACATTCCACTAAGGTTCTGTTTCACTCAGAAGCCACTCTTGTTGATTTGAGGTTGTAAGGACCAGATCGTAGAATCACAGAATGGTGGGGGTTGGAAGGGACTTTTAGACATCATCTAGTCCAACCCTCCCTGCAGAAGCAGGTTCACCTAGATCAGGTGGCATAAGAACATGTCCAGGCGGGTCTTGAAGACCTCCTAGGAAAGAGACTCTACAACCCCTCTGGGCAGCCTGTTCCAGTACTTTGTCACCCTCGTAGTAANCTGGCAGAGCAGAAGGTCAGCACAATCTCACCGGCCCTGCTGCCCACACTCTGCTTGATGTCCCCATGCTGCCATTGGCTTCTTGCCCACGAGGGCACATTGCTGGCTCATGTTTAGCTTATTATCAATCAGGACTCCCAGGTCTCTCCCTGCAGAGCTGCTCTCCAACAGGTCAGTCCCCAGCCTGTACTGGTGCATGGGGTTGTTCCTTCCCAGCTGCAGGACTCTGTCCTTGTCCTTGTTGAACCTCATGAGATTCCTCTCTGCCCAACTCTCAAGCAGGTCGAGATCCCACTGAATGGCAGCTCAGGCTCTGGGGAATCAGCCAGTGCTCCCAGTTTGGTGCCAGCAGGGAACTTGCAGACGGTACACTCTGTCCCCTCATCCAGTCTCTCCAGATCTGGAGGTGTGACCTGGCCTATGTGTGTCATTGGCAATTATGAGGCAGAATTATAGATTCATACAATAATTGTGGTTGGAAAAGACCTTTAAGATCATCAAATCTAACCACTATCCTAATACTGCCAAGCCCACCATTAAACCAAAGCCCAATGGCTTTGCAGAGCTCTTTTATGAGGATCACTCAGTTTGCTGATCCACAATGGATCTGGAAGAGCCCTTGGGACCAGTGTGTGGAGAGAAGAAAGTATCCTTGAGTCCTGGCATCACTAGATGTATGGGTGTAATTCAATTCCTTGAGTGTCAATACTGTTTTAGATGCCTTTGGGTGTCCCCTTGACATTCCTCTTGCAGCCCTGGTGAGCAGGGGACCCCCACGGGGCCAAGGTCACTCTGAAGCCCTGTGCAAAGCCTCAAATGACACCAGATGCTTCACTGCAGACTGCTGAAAAGAGCCTTATGTCCAGTGGAGGAAGAATTATGTGTGGGGGTCAGGGCAAGCTGGGGAGCTGCAGCTGCATTAAGTCATCCAACTCTTTTCAACCATCAGCTTGATGCTTTTATGTCACGTCAAGGGCTGCTCGTCAGTCCTGGATGTACAGGGAGTTGCTAACCATCATCTCTCACTTTTCCCAAGTGCAGAGATTCTTCCAGCTCAGCCCCCTCCTGCAGCTTGCACGCTGCCTGCAGCAAGGAAGGAAGCACCTGCAGAGGTGAGCACCGAGGTGGTATGTTAATCTGTCCAAAACTGATGAGGAGAGCAGCCCTGAACTGAGCAGGAGTTTAGAAAAGAAAACAGTTTTCCTGCCTGAGCCTGGCCCTGGTCAACATGTGCAGCACTTTGTAAAATTAATTGCATATTGAGTAGGTAGTGGAATGGAAAGTAGCTGCAGGTGGTGTGTGTTTCCAGTGTCTGCACGCAGCAGAGAAAGGTCTGGATCCTCCTTTGCATGGACCTCCTGGACCTGGGGGGCATTTGAGGTATGTCCCCTGGATGGTTTGATTTGCTGATGCAATTGTTTCTATTCATGGCTTTTACAATGAGCCAGGTTATAACATCTCATCCTGAATTCCAAGCTCTTTTAGGATAATCCCAAATAGATGGATATTTATAAGTGAAAGGGAAAGGGGGGAAAGAGAAAGAAGAGGGAAGGAAGGCGTGAAGCCACCTAAAAGGATGGACTTCAAACCTCTCTTTCCTCTGAAATTCTGTATGGATTTTGAGAAAGAAGCTAATCCTTAGGAATGTTGAAGTTGAGCACCTAGAGCTTCAGACAAACACGGGGTTGTGAGCATCACCTTGGTTGTATTTGACAGTTCCACCTTCACCCCAGCCTGGGTTCATCTCCCATCACCACTGAGCGACGCTGACGACCCCATCCCAGACTGAGTGAATTTGGGGCCCAGCATTAGCAAAGCTTAAAGAAACGTGGGTCTCCATTTTAAAAAGCCCGTGTTTGTCAGCAGTTACCACTTAGAGAGATCTGAGGTATCGATAACTGGCATTTATAGCATTCAATTCTCTAAGGTTTTCAGCGCTTTGGCCCTCATCCAGGAAAACACTTATGCACATGTTTAGCCTTAAGCGTGTGAGCTGTCCCCTTTTGAGTTGCCTCTGTGTTGTATGAGTGGGCAGAAACCCAAAGTTACTCAACCCACAACAACTTGTGGCCAGCAGGTCAATGGAGGTTTTGCTCCCCCTCTGCTCTGTGCTGCTGAGGCCTCATCTGGAGTCTTGTGTCCAATTCTGGGCTCCTCAGCTCAAGAGGGACAGAGAACTGCTGGAGAGAGGCCAGTGCAGGGCCACCAAGATGATCAAGGAATAGAAACATCTTCCTTATGAGGAAAGGCTGCAGGACTTGGGGCTGTTAAGTCTGGAAAAGGCTGAGGGGGGATCTTGTTAGTATTTATAAGTATATAAATGCTGGGAGTCAGGAGGTTGGGGTAGCACATTTTTTATGGTATCTAACAACAGGACAAGGGGTGATGGGATGAAGCTGGAACACAAAAAGTTCCATTTAAACATAAGAAGAAACTGTTTCAGTGTTTCAGTGAGGGAGCCCTGGCCCAGGCTGCCCAGGGAGGGNCTCATTAACATTTACAAATATCTCACTGGTGGGTGTCAGGAGGTTGGGGCAGCACTTTGTTCTGTTGTATCCAGTGTCAGGACAAGGGATGATGGGATGAAGCTGCAACACAAACAGTTCCATTTAAATATAAGAATATATTTTACTGTGAGGGTGAGGGAGCCTTGGCCCAGGCTGCCCAGGGAGGGTGTGGAGGCTCCTTCCTTGGAGATATTTAAGATCCACCTGGACACGTTCCTGTGTGACCTGATCTAGGTGGGAGCTGCTTGTGCAGAGGGGTTGGACTGAAAGATCTCTAAAAGTCTCTTCCAACTCCTACCATTCTTTGATCCTGCATGGATGGCAGCACAAATGCCCCAGCACAACCTTATGGACCCAACGGCTTTTGTTTTCTCTGAAGACTTTTCAGCATTTCCCTTCACGTCCCAGCTGCTGCAGTCGTGCAAGTACAACCCCATCCTCTGCCTTTTTTAATTTTCTGAAGAGAGATTTCGAGGCCATGTGGTTCTAGTACATACCTTGAAAAATTCCACTTAAAAGAGAGAAGGGAAAAAAAAAAACAAACAAACCCACCTCTCCACACAACCCAGAAAGGATTTTCTCAATAACTCAATTCCTCTTTACAATACAGCCAGAGCACAGTCCACTCAACAAAAAGCAAATAAAAACAACCCACAATGCATTCCATTGGTATTATTTTTATTATTATTGTTGCTGTAATAATTAGAAAACAAAGCTAATGCTGCTTCCCTGAACAAGGGGGAGGGGGGAGGTGACTTTTTGCTGTAGATGAATAAACCACGGCTCTGCTGAGATATTTAATCAAACTCTGTCTGACTGATGAAACTGGTCCCGAGGGGAAAACAAAACAAAACAAAACATGTTGTACATGTTAAAGTCATTAGTCTCAGGTGGATTTTAAGTTTCCTGTTTCTTCTCCCCCTCGCCCAAAACCTTGCTTTCTGCTCTGTCTCCCATGTGCAGAGGACAAAGTCACTCCTGTGCTGGCTCCCAGCTGCTCTTGGGAGCACGGTGATGGTGTTTCACGAGCTTCTGCCCGATGCAGGGAAGGCAAATCCTTCATGGTGAGATGAAGGTGTTGAGGACAAGCCATCCCAGGGCTGAACTTTCCTCTTGCTCCCCACATCCCAGAGTATTTTCAGAGCCTCATCCTAGCAGGTAGCCTGGAGCTGGTCAGCAGAAACCCAGCTCACTTGAAGTATGATAAGGGTTGTCTGCAGGGGTTTATTTTCTAGCAGGAAAAAGGATGGTCCTTCAGGGACTCTTTTATCACTTTCCTGACAAAGGCACTGCTAATTGTATTTATATTTTTTGCCTCTTTTCCCTGCCCCCCTTCCCCTTCAGCAAGGGCTTTTGTAGCTGCACATGAAACACTCTTGGGCTGCCTTCTTTAGCATGATTAAGATACTTCCCTTCTTGCAGACTAACCCAAACAATCAGACGGGAGCTTTCTGTAATGAATGTTCCTTTGCCCGCCTTAGGGAGCAACCTGACTGATATAAAACTGGAAGAGGGTGAGGATGGGAGAGAATTAATCAAAAAAGCATAAAGCCAGCTGGATGCACACAAGGGTCTAAATCCTCAGATTTGCAAACAGCATTAAGTCCAAACTGTTTTATTAAACCATGGATATGTTTTCAAATGAATAAATGCTACAAAGCCACCGACATAATACTTTTCAAGATAGCTTGCCCTTTTCCCTCAGGGGCAATGTTATAATGCTTTGAAATAATAGTATTTATGGGAATAGATCAGCTGTATTTTCCCAGCTAGTGTAAACCAATCGAGCCTGTGTAGTAGGACATGGAGCTCGGCCAAACCATACCAGCTGCTCAGATCTGGCAGGGCATGTTGCGAGAGAGGAAACTGGAGCATCACCTGACAAGAGACATTCACAACAACTGAACCCATTTCATTCAGAAGCTCAAAGAACTCAGTATTTCAGAGCAAAGCTTTGAAAGCTGGTTGCTGGAAGGAGACTGGTACATGAAGGTCTTGCCCTGCCATAAGGGATATCTTTTCCCTGCAAATCTGGCTTGTGACAAATGTTCTCCAAAATATCTTGCAGACCACACATGCACAGAAAGTAATTTGGCAGCCGCATGTTTGGCTCCTGTTGCACTGAGCATTGCAATTGAGAGCAAGGACACTTCTCTCTTCTGGCTTCTCTATGCTTTGCTGCTGATGCCAGGAGGCAAGCATCTGAGTCAGGTTGAAAGGAGCAAGATGCACCAGGAGTCATTCCATCAGTATGGTGTCCTGTTACAGATTGCTTCTTATGCCTGGTTTGTTTTATAAGCGAAAGAAGACAAAAAGTACTGCCTTTCTCTCACAGAAAGCCATTGTCTGAAGAAAAAGGTTGAAACAGCCAGAGCATCAAGCGGCAGATGACCCTAATTTGCTGGATGAAGCAGGGCTGTGTGAAAAAGGAGGCTGCAGTGCATGACTTTTCATAAAGAACATCACTTAGGGCAGATTGCTAAGGCAGGGTGCAGCTGCTCCGGAGAAGAAAACTGCCCTGAAACTCAGAAGTTGTGTCAAAAGTGGTGTGACAGTGTTAATTCATAGCCCAGCAGTCCAAGAGATGGGCTGGGACCATGCAAACTCTTAGCTTAAGGAAGCAAAGCTCAGCTGAAGCCCATGACAGACTAGAAGAGGCAGCAGAGATTTTTTGAGCCTGGATGCCCCAAACTGCAAGCCTCCAGCCAATACAGCCATTTCAGTTCAGCACCTTCAGTAACAGGTACCTGTGGGCAGAGATAGACACAGTGCATGAGGTATCACCATGGCTAAAAGTCTTCTGAGACTCTGTCACCTGATGGCCTTACTCACATCTTCTCACGCTCTGCAAAGTTATGGTTTCTTTCCAACATGGGAAAACCAGCTGAGGAACACAAGGTCTGACACTGGAGGAGTAAACTGCAGCTGAAAACAATGTATATATAGAACATTTCTTCCATCTTGCTGGGTTTGTTTTTTTTTCTGCCAAGTAGAAAGACCCAGGACATCAGCAAGGGAGCAAGAAAAAGAGTCATTACAGAGCAGCATTGAAATGCTGGATTTTCCCTTCGGTCAGAACATCCCAGCCTTGTTGGCTTTATCAGGAGCTGGAAATGAAAATAAGATTCCTTAAAAGAAGGAAAGTAGGCCATTTCTTTACACATCAAACGAAGCCAAATCTCCTGCCTTTGGAAACAGGTGGGACTTGTGCCACCAGCCTGTCTGCATGTCAGCCTAAAGACACCCACCGCTCATCACAGCACGCTGTAGAAACGTTCTAGTCCACCAGCTTTTTATGGGGTGACAATAACACAAACCACTGACAAAGTACCAAAGGCCCCCTTTTTTTTTTTTTGCATACTTGTGGCTGGGGGAGGGAAAGAGGCAAGGAGAGCAAACCTGTTACAGCAGAGTGGCTGCGAAAAACAAGATACATCTGATTTCGCTCTGCAGCCTGCAATGCTTTTCTCCTCCAGCTCCTCGGGGCTGCTCAGAGACCTGTCAGAGGCAGTTACCTCTTAGAGAGCAGCTGTCTGAGGAAAAAAAAGGGATTTTGAGGAAGACTGTAGTGTTATTGACATCTTTCCCTTAGGAAAGTGGCACTGCTCTTCCCCATTTGTCTAGGAGGGATTTTCTGTCTGTGTTTGGGGAATGGGGTGCCCAAAAATGATCCGAAGGACTTCACAGGCTCTGCTGCCTTCTGCTCCTAGAGAAGATATCCATCTCCAACATCACCTTTCCTAACAGCAACACTAAGTTAGATGTCCACCGCTAAAAAGAAAGAGCAAGAAAGGGAATGTAATGTAAGCTAAAACCTTCCCTGCACAGGCAGGAGCAAGGAGGGAACTACCCATGAGAGGTATTAGTCACGTTTGCTATTTGACTCCTTTGGGGGCAACTGGGATATTTTACCGATGAGAGTGGTCACTGATATAAAAAGCAAAACAAGAATGGTGACTCTTCCTTTCTCCAAGTGCTCTGTTTTGCTGCATTGACTGTATCTTGGCTAATTCTGCCTGAAATGAAGAGGCTGGGGAGAGAGGGAATAAAGGAACTCATCTATCCCACGCCAGCGAGTGCCTCGAGCCATGCTCTCCTCTTGTCCTTGGGAGGAAAATCATGGTTGCTTTCCAAGTGGGAGAGTGAAACATAATAATCTAACATTCTGCTGTTGCACCAGTAATTTCAGCATTTATTTCATACTATTGTTACTGCTCCTTTATAATGTGTAGATATATTTATGTGGGGAGTAGACGAAAGCACGAGATATATCTTATAAATACTCCTGTGTGTCCACAGACAAAAGACAATATGTACAGCCACAGATAGTGGTTCTCTGCTGTGCCAGGGCAGGACCAGGTGAAGGACTGACATGTTCCCACTCAGTCCTGCTGGGAACTGCTGCTGCCCTGCACAGCTGCGCTCCCAACAACCACCTTTGGACTCCACTCCACTCCACTCCACCCTCTGCAGTTTCTTGGGCCTTGGTCAATAGTTTTGTTGGGGAAAAAGAGGCAGCTGCATGTGTCTCTAAGGATTTGATGACCCAGTGGGACAGAACATCGATGACTAAGGGCATCACACCCAAATGGGAAGAGAGAAAGAGAGCAGGATCTGAGGTTTTTTTTTCTACTTTCCCACTGGATTTTGACTTTACTTTGTTGTTTTGTCCTGATGGCTCCACTACTGCCTTTGTAGACCCCATAAAATCCTTCTTGGAGTACCCTGCTCTCACTGCTTCCAGGATCCATGAGGATTTGGGGTTTTTTTGCAGGGCTGAACTTGGAACCTAATCCAGCCTGGACTAATCCAGGACAGTTTTTCCTGCAGCAGCAGCAGCGACTTCAACATTGCAGACCTGCATAAAAGAAAGGTTAAAACGAGTTGTCCATGTCAGGAGGTTGATCTGAAACCTTTCCACCTTTACCATATGGAGTGGATGCTTCCCTGCTGAAAGTTAAGTCTTTGGTAACAAAGGCAGTTATTGCTGAAAAGTCATAGCTTTTTTCCTTCTGGGATGGTTCTAATGCAGACTCGGTACCTGTGCTCGAAGACATAGGCAGGTGTGAGCCTTTAGTTATATTCAAACAAGAGTTGCTTTTCTTCCCCTAGGAAAGTTTCTACTTTTGTTTCTCAAAATACAAAGGCACTTGATGGCTGGACATCACTGGCAACCAGAGGAAATATTCTGGAACAAGATGCCATCCCAAATGAGTTTTTGTCTTCTCGAAGAGCATTTTATTGGTGTGTGGAGGGGGGAGTTCTCTGGGTTGCTGTTGGTTTTTTTAAGAGCCTTATTTTAAATGGTATGATTGCTTTTTTTTTTTCTCCCCCTTCCTACCATCTTCCTTTAAGTCTGTGTCTTTACAAGATAAACGATGTCTAGTCAGGGAAACATTTTCTCTTCTCTGAATAGTGCTGTGGGGTGCTGCTGGTGTCTCAGCTCCTGGCTGGGGTGAGGAGCGATTTTCATTTGCACACGTATCTCTCGACAGTCCTCTCACACTTTTTACAGGTCACGTAGCAGCACCAATGGTACTTGCAGTGGCACCTCTCCACCACTTTGTCCATGTAGGGGTTGTAGCCTCTGCCGCAGCACATCAAGTCGCAGCTGTCGCTCCCGTTGGATGTCTTATTGCATTGCCTGGAGGAAAGGTAATGTGGTGAGCAAGTGTAAATCACAGAATCATAGAATGGTGGGGATTGG
>WBNH01012727.1:5803-27406 GCA_013401255.1 Urocolius indicus | reverse complement strand
AGTTCTCTGTCCCTCTTGAGCTGAGGAGCCCAGAATTGGACACAGGACTCCAGATGAGTTCTCACCAGATGGGGCAGAGTAGAGGGGGAGCAAAATAATCCCTGCAGGACTTTCTAAACCACTGCCCTGTGGTGGTGCTGGGGCCTGACAGCTCTGTAAAGTGCTGGGGGAAACCAGCATGGTTATATTTCAGCTGCAGCAAGCAAATGGCAGAGGTAAGCCAAGCAGCCCTCTCTGCCAGCAAAGGAGGCATGGCTGCACTCACACCTCCTGCTCTGGTGACCACGATGGCACTTGCATCACCTGGTATGACACCCAAAATAACATCAAACTCTTGTTAAAAAAAGTGTTTCTTGAGAGAATCACAGGACCCCTGAATGGTGAGGGTTGGAAGGGCCCTGCAGAGCTGCTGCAGCCCCAGCCCCTGCTAAAGCAGCTTCTCCTGGCTCAGGGGGCACAGGAACGTGTCCAGGTGGGTTTGGAAATCTCCTGAGAAGGAGCCTCCACACCCTCCCTGGGCAGCCTGTGCCAGGGCTCCCTCAGCACCAAAGGACTTGCTCCTCCTGGGCCAGGGGCACTTGCTGTGTTCCAGCCTCTGCTCCTTATTCCTTGTCTTGCCACTGGCCACCACACAACAAACACTGGCCCCAGTATCCTGACATCCACCCTCTAGGGATTTCTCAGCATTGCTGAGGTGCTCTTGAGCTCAGGCTTCTCTTCTCCAGGCTGAACAGCCTCAGAGCCGCAGCCTTTCCTCCTCACACACATGTTCCAGCCTTGCACTGGCCTCTCTCCAGCACTTCCCCATCTCTCTGGGACTGGAGAGCCCAGAACTGGATACAGGACTCCAGATGTGGCCTCAGCTGTGGCAGAGCAGAGGAGCAGCAGAACCTCCCTCAACCTGCTGCCCACACTCTTCTTAACATACCTGACTGTCAAGTCAGGCTCAGTGGTTTTCAGGCTGCCTGTAAGTCGGGCAGACAGGACCTAGCTCCTGTACAGGCAGACAAGCAAAGCTATCATGATACCAAAACAAACGTTCATAGTCCCTAGCAATCTATATTCCCAGGCAAGCTCTGAACTGTCTGAAAGGTGATGGAAGAAGATGATGCTCTAAAGAGCAAACACCACTGTTTGTCCAACACTAAGTAACCTGAAAAGGATGTAGGAGGAACCCTGCAGACATAGAGTATTTGCACAGGCCCCATGCCAATGATCCTAGGCTGGGAAAGCCCCCAAACAGGCTGTTACAGCCACTGTCCAGTCCTGACCCTATCAGGGAAATTATAATCGATATTAGCAGGGTTGGACTCTGCACTTTTCCCCCCCCCAGAGTGACTCCCAGCATGGCAGGAGCAGCTGAGGAGCTGCCCCTACAACACCCCAAGTCCTGACCCAGGAGCAGGCAGCACGGCAGGAGCACAGTATAGGATGACAAGTCTCCAAATATCACACAGACTTGCACTGCTTGTTTTGCTTCTGCTTTTAATTAAAGCCAGACTCGTCAGGATAAGTCAGCCATTGTATTGTTCTCCCATTTTATGCACTTGCAAGGTGACTGGCTGGGGGTTTTCAGAAGCAACTCATGAGCTGGGAAACCTCTTTTGTTGATGCATTGATCATGGCTTCACAGCCATTCTCAATAAAAAACCCAGCTATCTCCTAAAACACTCCAGGGTAGTCACTGGCCATGACAGTGCAACAGGCATTGACTTTTGGATGGGATGAACCATGTTCTAAAGAGACTGTTCTCTCATGGGCTGTAAAGATAGACCAAGGATTTGTGCTTGGTCAAGTGTTTGGCTGGACACTAGTGCTGTAGGGTAACAGACCTTATTATGCACCCAGTACCGTGGGGCTGTGAATTTCATGGAGTCTTGAACCTACTGGAAGAAAAGAGGTTTGGAGAGTGAGGGAATTGCTGACATCTCTCCTAAATCTTACTCCGCACGGCTATTTTGGACAGAAACACTCTAAGGCTGGTTTGGGGAAGGGGAGAGGAGCATGAGTTGGACTCTTGAGCTGAGCACTCCATTAACAGATGAAAACAAATCCATGAGATTTATAGGAATTCCTCATGAGGTAATGTTTTAGGAGAAGTTACAGGATTAATGAGGTGCTGAGATTTTGTTCTTGTTCTTCCTTTATTTTCTTCTGACTCAGGCAGGCCTCCTGTTTGTTATTTCTGACTCTCATTCCTCTCCAGGTTCAGTGTTTAAAGCCACCATCCCCCCCCCTCCCCCAACTTCTGTTACCCCTCATTCAGGAGAGTGTGTAAATATTTACAAACCTTTGAAAGCCTCTACTGAAGCCCCAGTCTGCAACCACACTGTGTGTTTGCCCAATGTTCAACCAAATGCTTTGTTACTGCCCCTGTGAGCTGGGGCCCCTCCAACCAGGAAACCTCCCAATGACTCCTCATAAATGTATTAGTAGATACATTAAATACTCGGAGCAAAGGTTCAAATGTAGGCTTGTTGACGTTAGGAGAGGGGAGGATCTTTGACAACCTTACTCAGCCTTACTGGTGGATGGAAAGGTTGGTGCCTGGAGGTTCACCTAGGGAGGATGAGGAGGCTGGAAAAGCATGGTGATGGATGCTCAGTGCATCTATGCCACCTCATGCATGACCATGAAAAGGAATCCAAGTCCACTCTGGCACCAGCTTGCTGTCGAGGACATTCACTCCCCAAATGCACACAATACACACAACCATCAAATTTACCCCATTCAAACAGAGAGCAAAATTCTTCTACCTGCTGTGTTGGGACCTGGAATCTCTCTTTCCTTACACCTACTCTTGGGTTTGCAAAAAAGAATGGGTCTACTAGGAGATACCCTTCTCCGAAGCTGTTCCCGTTCTACCTAGACTGAAACGAAGAAAGGGGAAAAAAAACCCAAAAATCTTATTAAAGACTCCCCAGGCTGCTCTCAGTTGTGGATAAAGGATCAGGGACATTCTGGATGGATGGATGGATGGATGGATGGATGAATGGATGGATGGATTGGGTAGCCAAAATAAAGCTCTGACTGCCTCCTGAACCTAAATGGTCTTCTTGAAACCTTTCCTGACAATGCCACTAACCAGAGATTCTGTTTTCTGTTTTAAAGCATAGGCCTGGATTAATTCTTTTTATTTATCTTTAAACAAGTGGAAACAGAGGTAGTTTCTCAGCTGTATCTATACATACAAATAACAAGTGAAGGAAGACAAAGGAGCCTAAACACTTAAGATAATTTACCCACAGAAGCTATCCCCGAGCATCTGCTTTCAGAGCCCAGGGCTGCGATCTCACCAGGCTCCCCGCTGATGGGTTAAGTTCAATCCCATTTGTTTTGGGCCCGGTCCAGCATGATTCCAGCAACTCAGAGAAAATGCCCTTCTCCTGAGCCTCAGAGAGAAAATACGAAGGCAGCCGATTGCATCTTAACACAACACCGTAACCTCTGGAAGCACTTGGAAGAACGATGAAAAACGATGCTTGGGCTGTAATTCCAGCCAAGGTGCTGGCTCAGGAACAGCCTTTCACATTGTCACAGTGCTGTTTTTTCCCTTCTTTGTGCAAGAAGGGAGGAGGTCAGCCCTGCTGACTGGACAAATCCTACTCAATGTGCCTGTCCAAAACCTCCCCTTTCCAAGCCCTCACTTGCACAACATCCTACAAGCTTCATCACATGGAGGTGGCTCCTCAGCAGAGATGGTGAAGGATATCCCAGCACTTCCAAGAGTCTTCCCCAAGATGGAGAGGCAAAAGCATCTCACAGTTACCTTCTTGGGGGGTAATTCATTTTTAAAAGCTGTTGGGAAATGTCACACTTAATTTCATTGTGGATCCCAGTTCACTTCTTTCCTGTTAGCAGTTATAAGGACAGGTTTGTTTTGGTTGCCCAGCTGACAGCTGAGAGCCAAACTGAAGGCAACTCTGTACTCTGTGACCCACAATAATGATAGATGGTGACAGGGATGAGCCAGATGTCCACTGGGAGCTCATTCCATTCGTGCTATTGATAAGTGGAAGCTGCTTATGAGTACATAAAAAAAAAGTCGTTCTGGGTCACAGCAACTGCCTGCCTAGCTCAGGACATCTCCCAAGGTCTGTGGAGGACACAGTTCAGGGAGGAAAACATAAATCTGGCCCTTTTCTGTAAGTCCTTTTCCTCATACACCACCAGCACCTGGGCTGTTGCTTTAGGGATGATAGAAGGTATGTTCCTGCCTAGACATCTCAGTATCCCTGTGAGGGCATCTCGGCTGTGTGCTTGCCTCATCCCTTTCTGACCTCAGGGAAACCATCTGCCTCCATGAATTGCAGCAGTCACAAGTCCCAGGTGACAGCACTGCTGTGTAAAGGAGTCGTTTCTTTTTCCTGTTTCAAATCAAACCCCTGTTCCTTTCTTCAGTGCCTCTTGCTCTACGAATGTCATGTCATACAGCAGTATATAAAAGGAAAGTGAAAAAGCATTCAAATTCCCCAGGAGGTATGTTACACAATGGACATCATTCCTAAAAATCCCTATCAAAGTGCACAGCTTCATGGAAGATCTTGAAGGCAACAAATTGCTTTCTCATCCAGCAGGAACGACTAGAGACTGACACTAAACAACTGCACGAAAGAGTTATCAATAGTACATGTCAGCAAGGAGATGTCAAGGGAGATCCTGGAACCAGCTTGTATTTTCATTAATGAGGAGGAGAGACAGAGAGAGAGAGAGCTTAAAAATTTCTGGATGAAGCTGAGGGCAAAAGGAGCTGAGAGCGTGTTGTGAGAGCAGATTAAAATGCAAAGTAAGCAACACGCTTTGAGAAGGATCCAGACTAATGTGGGAATGTTCCCAGGAGAGTCAGAGGAGCAGTTCAAAAAGTAGAAAAGGATGAAGGAACTGATTTAGAGCACTTTGAAAGAACAGGTGACTTCCCATCTATAAAAGATTATTGCAAAAAGGAGAAAGAAGAAACATTCTTTACATGCTGAGGAAAGAAGACAAGAAAGTTTTGGTTCAGTTTCTGATTCATTTGAATTCAGCTGACGAAAAAAAACCCATAACTCTGAGGATAATAAAACCCTGGAACAGGTTGTTTAGGGAAATTGTTTTGAAGACCAGAGTAAATACCTTCAGTAACAGCCTAAGTGGTCTCAGTTCAATCTTGCTCCTAATCAGGCTCAGTGTAAAGACCCTCCCAGACATCATATTCCCTCACTCCAATGCTGGTTTGATGCAGACTGGACTAAATGTGTTCAGGAGAGATGGCTGCAAGCTGGACCTGCTTCTGCAGGGAGGTTGGACTAGGTAGTCTCTAAAGGTCCCTTCCAATCCCCACCATTCTGTGATTGTATGAATTAACTTTGCACTGCAATTCTGCTGTGTGAAATTACTCTTTCAACAAATCTGTTCAGGAAAGTTTATGGTCAAACCCAAGTCTCTCAAAATGGGAAGGATTTAAACTTCTACGGGGATTAACTGAGAAAAAGCCCCCCCAAAAAGCACTGCTGGCCCAGCTATCAATGTGGGCACCAGATATGAGCACATTGCCCTGGGAAAGTAGGAATAACACTGTGGGAACAGTAAAGCTACCGTTTCCCTGAGTTTCCTCCAGTTTAAACTTCTGGAAGACTCACAGAAGAAATCTTCGCCATTTGTTATTCATCATGTGTTGGATCCCATGAAAATAAAAGGGGTGGCACACCTGAAAACAGCTCCAAAAATCACTACATCATCACATACGTTATAATCTACTCTAAGACAAAGTTCATCAAATTTCTTCTGGTGGAAACCTCCTGAGAAGGAGCCTCCACACCCTCCCTGGGCAGCCTGGGCCAGGGCTCCCTCCCCTCAGCGCCAAAGGACTTGCTCCTTCTGGGCCGGGGCACTTGCCGTGTTCCAGCCTCTGCCCCTTACTCCCTGTCCTGCCACTGGCCACCACACAACAAACACTGGCCCCAGCCTTTTGCCACCCACTCTTTAGGTATTTCTCAGCATTGCTGAGGTCCCCCTGAGCTCAGCCTTCTCCAGGCTAAACAGTCCCAGGTCCCACAGCCTTTCCTGATGTTTCTATCCAAGTAAACATACCAGCCTAAGACACCCTTGGAGATATCTAATACTACTATTTTATATAAGAAAAGAAAGAATAGATGAGCAAGCAGCAACCACCAAAGAACAGCCACGCTCTTTGCCACTGTGAGCCAGCCATGGAGTGGTGGACAATCAGCCCTCCCTTAAATGCAGCACAACATCACAGCCCGATGTCTGCAGCCTAAGAGAGCTCCTTCCCATCTTTAGCGGGGAGGGAGCAACATTTGCTTAGCTCCAAGAGCTCTCAGGGATAGATCAGCAATAAACAGCTCAGTTATCTCTGCAAGGCTTCAGGGGCTGGAGGCTTTCAGAATTTCCCTTTCATTGAATTCCTGAAGGGATCTTGAACGGCCTTTGAAACGTGATCCATTGCACCCTACTGATAAAGCAGGTTAATGCTTTTGCTCCTTTTCTCACAAAAAAAAAAAATAAAAGAGGTTTCCATTTTAGACTCTGCTGTTATTTTTCACTTACTCAAAGCTGATAATGAATTTTGCAGGCAGGACAAACTAAACTGCCTCGTTAAAAGATGAGCTATAGGGTGCTTTGGTCCAAGGAAGCTCTGAAACAGGAACATACATATTTTTTTTACCCAGTGGTTAATACATTGTACTGAAAGTTGTACAATGCACTTGCTGCTCCACAGATCAGCTGCTTCAAGATTTTTCTCCTCCAGACTGGGTTTTGTTTTTTTAACTGGCTATGGAGGTGTAATGGTGACATATAATCACATGGAGCTTGTCTGGAGTCGATGAAGGCTGAGGTTGCAACGGGCCTGTTTTGCAAGAGCCTCGGTTGCAAAAAATCAGCTCCTTAATCAGATTTTGAGCACTTCAAAGAGGCTTCAAAAATCTCAGGTTTGGGTTCAGCTCCTGTGGCTTTGAAATCTAGATACACCCAAAGCGCTCGGAGGCACGCACGTTCCCAAACCATTTCTGATTTCAAGACACTAAGAAAGGGGCCAAGATGTTTTAGAAAACATTTCAGGCTTGTTCTGAAGAAGGCATTGAAATCCTTTCAGCAAAAAGGCTCCTAAGTAACAGGGTGCACATTTTCCAAGCGGATTTTCACGTGGTTCCATTACAAAGTAACTCAATTCCCTTTTCTGCCTGAAAAACACACAATGAGTTTGCCTAATGTGGGGGGAATAATTAGAGAGATGGAAGCCACCGATTAGATTATCCCTTTACACTCACCTGCCAAGTGCTGGATTGTTCCCTACACACTGAAACCAGATACATCCAAGGTGTTGCAACTTAGCCATCTACCTCTGTCCTGCTTCTGAGCAAGCACCAGATCTGGTGGAGAGGGAGGAAGGGAAAGGACTTTTTCACAGAATGAAAGAATCTTAAGGGTTGGAAGGGACCTCAAAAGCTCATCTACTGCAACCCCCCTGCCAGAGCAGCACCACCTAGAGTAGGGCACACAGGAACTCATCCAGCTGGGTTTGGAATGTCTCCAGAGAAGGAGACTTTTTCTCCCTATGATGCAAAACTACTCATTTAATGCAACAAAAAAATACATCAGTCTGAATTTTTTTACTCCAATAACAGGGAAAGCAGTTGTTAATGGATTGTGCAACCCTTTGGAGGCAGAAAGCAGGGCTGGAAAGATGCTGGAAATGCTCAGCCCCAAGTCTCCTGGATGGTGGTGATAGGGATCTGCATTGTTACACCCCTTGCTCCATGTTCATGGCCAGAAAAATGGTCAAAGAGGGAACAAGTAGGGAGTGAAAGGAGAAAACCACTTGAGGGACCACCGCTAAAAACCCCTTTTCAATTCCATTTGCCATGAAAGCCTCCTTTTAAAATTAACCTAATAGGAAACAGCAGGAACTCCCCCCAAGGAAAATCTTGATGTGCTCAAGGATAAAATGTGAAGGTGCCTCAGGGACTTGACTTATAAAATCAAGACCTGTTTGGGCTATTTCCATGCAAGTGTTTTTACATCTTTGCAGAGTAAGCACGAACCACATTCTCCCCTGCCCTCTCTAACAGCATCGCTTTTGTGCTCCTTCTCCCTCATCCCTGTCATTAGACACTATCTCTGCAGCTCCACGTCCGGCTGGAACAGAGCCACTGCCTTTAAAATAGATTTAGGTGACCTTTCCATGAGAGAAAAGTTGAGAAGGAAAAAAAGGCATCCATAGGACGGAGGAGGTTAGGGAAGCTCCTCTGCTTTTCTCTGCTCCCCCTGGGAAGAAAGGATGGATCTGCAAACAAATCATGGGCTTTTCACAATGACTTTTCCTCTGCTGATTTAATGCAGAGAAGGGGCTGCTCTAGCTTGTGTTCCGTGTGCCAGTTTTGAGACACCAGGCACCTTCTCAGGAACTGGCAGATGGATTGTGATGAAAACGTGTGGAACTACACACGACCTTCAAACTTGGCCTGAGAGATGCCTGCAGCTCAACGCGGGACTATCTCACCCTCCTCCCTTCCCCACAGCCATCACCATCTCACACATGTAAGAAGAGGGAGTATTTCTTGACAAGTTTCTTTTGAAAGTCATCCCCTCCTGCCTTAATATCTCGTTCCTCTAAATCCTCACTCAATCTCCCTTCCTGTGGACCCTTGGCCTGGCAGCCTCACAATCGCTGCTGTCGCCCAGCTCGGGATAAACAGACGCCTGCAATACACATTTTCCTATCCTCAGAAGGACAAAAAAAAAAAAGAAAGCCTTCAAGACCTTGACATATTTTTTTTTCGTCCCTAGATGGGATAGAGAGGCAAAATCTGCTGTGAAATTAAATTAGATGAAGAAGAAGGCACGCCTGCCTCCCTCTTTGAAAGGATTGCAGCTCACAAGAAATATTTTACTTGGCAAACCTGCCCTGGGTTTCAGTTTGCCTTTGACACAACCTGTTGGTTTCAAGCATCTCCTAATAAAGCTCATTTCCGAATCACCTCCAGAAATGTCTTTCACTGCAAAAGAGTGGCACAACAGAGAGGTCTTTTTCAAGACATGAATTTAGCAAATACAAATCCACAGAAAAAAAAAATCAAATTATTTTTTTTCCCCTCAGAAACCAGCTTCAACGCCGACTTTTTCCTGACAATCCTCAGTAACTCGTAAACATCTTCACTTGATAGTTACTGCTTCACCATTGGGCTGGAAATGGAGGTCAGGTTGGTGTTTTCCCACCGCAAAACTGCCAGGTGAGTGCTGTTGTAGAGCAGCCCAGACGTTGGTTTTGGAGACTAAGAAACTGTAACTGCCACAAAACACCAGTGAACAAAAAGGACACCCTTGGCTCGCTCAACTGACTTCATCTCCTGATCAGCTTCAGCAAGTAAATGCTCATTTATTGCGTACAGAGTTGTGGTTCCATTTTAAATGGTCATTGCCAAAGGATACCTTCTGAAGTTCCCTCACCAAATACTCTGTACAGATCAAAGATGTGCAAAGAATCCCTTTGAGAGTCCAGAGCTGGGCACAAGAGCTGGGGAAGGGGCTGGAGCACAAGGGTGCTGGGGAGGGGCTGAGGGAATGAATGGGGGTGTTGAGCCTGGAGAAGAGGAGCCTGAGGGAACACAGCAGCACTCTCTGACACTCCCTCACAGGAGGCTGCAGCGAGCTGGGGGTCAGGCTCTTCTCACAAGTAATTGAGTGGTAGGACAAGAGGAAACAGCCTCAAGTTGCCCCAGGGGAGGTTGAGATTGGATCTGAGGCAGAACTGTTTCCCTGAGAGGGGTGTCAGCCCCTGTGCCAGGCTGCCCAGGGAGCTGGGGGAGTGCCCAGCCCTGGAGGGATCCCAAAGCCGTGGGGCTGAGGTGCTGAGGGCCAGGGGTTAGTGATGGGCTTGCCAGGGTGAGGGGGTTGGACTCAATGATCTTCAAGGTCTTTTCCAACCAAAATGATTCTATGATTCTGTGAATATCTTTTCTGCATTTGAGTCATTTCCTTCATTTCCATTACAGCACAATCTTCCCTCTCTTGAATCTAAGTGGTCCAAAGACCTCTGTGGCCAGCAAGAATCAAAATGAAGACACTCCACACAAGGACATGTGCCTTCACCACACCGAGTCTTCACCACAAAGTAACACAGAAAACAATGATGAGAACTATCTGAAGACAGCCAAGCCAGCAGAGAGCAACTAATGAGACAGCCTGAAACCCTGCCATTGCAGCCACCTACTAAAAAGCTTGGAAATCCTGCAAAATTCTAGAGATACATAATTATTTGGCTGTCAAAGGGTCTAGAGATGTCCAGGCTAGTGAAAAGTGGAATTGACTTATCTTAGAGGCAAATTAACAGAGATGATGGGAAGGTACAGGCATGTGAAAGGGGACAGCACTGTGCCCAGCAGAGGCTCAGAATGGTGACCTCAAATCACTAACATTACTGGGAGAAAGAAATTTCTCTTTCAGAGACATGACCAGCACAAACAGACATGGATTTTTTGAAGTGCAGCGGGAGAAAAATCCTAAAAATGCCACTTTTAAGTTTCAAGGGCTTCTTTCAGGCTGCCTGAGAGCACTGTTCCCACTTAGAGGAGCCCTAAAGCAGAGTAACAACTCTTCACATCAGCAGTGACTGCAAGAAACGACTCAGGGAGCCTCAACACAGTATAAAGCTGCCGTTTGATCATTACAAGCTCCTGCAGAGCTGAGCTGCCTGGGGGACTTCAAAATACATCCTGTGCCTGCCTGTGTAATGGAAATGGTGTCTGCAGCCCTGTCTTGGCCTCAGACACCGCTAATAGCCTTCAGCATCTGTAACCCATACCTTACGTTAGAGATGTCCCGCACACATGTGCTGCCTCCCCAGCTATTTGCCTCTTATTCATACACGTTTCCCCACTTCCCTCTGGCCTCTTTGGGGCTCAGAGTGCACTCAGCACCTGCTGCAGAAACCCTTACCTGTCCTGGGTCCCGTGTGACCCCACTTTTTCGTTCTTCATGCAGAAATCGGGCGAGCTCTGGAGGTAAATCAGCTCTGTCTCCTTAACCGGCCTGATGTCAATATCCTTTGGCACGAGGTATTTGCGTGTGCCCATAGGCCGGTGAACGACCTTGGTGGCTGATAAATACTTGTTTTTGAGGTCCAGTGCAATGTCTCGCAGCTCTTGAAGGCCTTTCCAACAGGTCTTGATAGAGCATGACCCAGAAACTCCATGGCACTTACATTTCATTTCAAGAGAGGCTTTCAAGACCTGCAAAAGAAGAAAAAGGAATGCAGGAGTTAGGAAATGCCCTTCTCTCACCTCCAAACATCCCACAAGCTTGTTACAGGAGGGGTTTGCTTAGCAGGGATTGCTATAGATTAGGACTGCTGCTCTGATTTCTGCACAGTCACTCTAGAGGAGCTACTGTGCAAAGGGAATGAGATCCCACAGCTCCTTGGTGATCACTGTCAGCCCAGGACTACTTTCACCAAGGCCAGCAAACAGAAGGGTGTATGGAATTTTGCTCAGATACCTGCATGGGGCTGCATTTCCACCCTCTAGGTCCCTAAAGAGCTGAAAATCAAAGCAATCTATAAAACGGGTCATTAACATCTATTTCTGCCCCCAGCAGCTTTGGGTAACAGAGATCTGTTGAGGACCTGATGAATTCAGGGCACCCTCACCCTGCCTTTCTGCTGGCCATAGGGCTGAAAGAGCCTTTTGCTTTGGTTCTGCACTAGTCTCATTATTGTGGGACATGGCAAGATGCTGCCGGCAAGGGGTGAATGCACCAGCCGTGGCAACACTGCATCCCAAACAAAACATTGCCCATTGCAGTTGAAACAGAGACTCAAGACATCACTAAAATGAGCAAAACAGAGTGAGAATGGAAGAGAAAAACACCCAGGAGAGGCAAGTTTAGCATGGTTGTGCTCTGCAAAGGTGACTGCAGCCTGGAGCTACACATTAAGCTGCCAAAAAGCTCAACGTGCTCTACGTTTTACCCTCACATTGCAGACCCAGAACGAGCAAGCAGCGTGGTAGGACCAGCCTGGGGAACTGCTGCAGCCCCAGAGGTGGGTGCAGGGCTCAGCTTTACAGTCCCCTCACCCATTTCTCCAGCTGGGATGGGGATTTGCACCTCGGCTCACACCGTGGGCTGCACATGGTAAGAGTTATCTCTCCGCTGGATGCAAGCTGTTAAAAAGCAGCTTCTGCCAGATATGGGGATAATCACTAGTGAAGCAGTTTATTGAGGAAAAATGAGGTTTCCTGGCTGCAGGGGTGGCTGGGAGGCAGCTGCTGGCTGGATGAGCCTGGGAGATGATAATCCTCCAAGCTTACGCAGCGCTTCCCCTGCGCAACGCCCTTGGCAGAGCACAACGGGATAAGCAAGCCAGAGCCATCCTTGGCTGTGGAAAGAAAAGGTGGCAATGGGACGTCCCACCCACGGTTACACAGGGCTGAGAAAAAGCATTCAGGACCTCCTGAGTCCCAGCCTGACTCCCAAAGGAGTTCAGAGCAATCTGGAAGGAAACCTGCTCCTTTCAGTAGCTGATAAGAGACACTGAACCTCACACAGCGACCGACCACTACGGATGATTGTACAAGTACAGTAACTCTCGTGGATTTGTTACCTGTCTCCCTACTTCACTGTTGTGCAGATGCATCAGTTTATTGGCTTGTGATCCTGATTTTTTCATCTTCATGGGAGCATCTGAAAATTTGGACCCCATGATAAGACCATAGTTGAGGTTGTCTGCACATCCTCCCCATCGATACCCAGGTCCAGGTGTCTCACCTGGGATGGGACCACAGGAACAGCCAGGGAGGTCCCCGGTGGTGCAGGCTCTGGCAATGGTGTGGCTGATGGCAGCAGCAGAAAGGGCATACACAAATGCTGACTCCCTTGTGCCTGCAAGAGACAAGAGTTCCAGCTCAGATTCCTGGAACAGCTAAACATTCCCCCAAAAAGAGATTCACACAAGTTGTGACCCACAGAGCAGCAAACACACGAACTCGCTGCAGCTGAGATCTGCCATGGCATCACCAGCTTGAGCACCTGAGCCTTTCAATGTGAAGCAACATCCTAGCAAGGGCAAGGAGTCACATGGACTTCTGCAACTTGTCCACGGTGGTGTGATCTGCTCTAGGAGCACATGAAGAAGAGAATCCCACCATGGATTTGCCTCAATGCTGGATGCTGTTTGCTAGCAGGTGATGGAGCTGGGGTATATGGTGGGAGCTGCAGGCCATGGAGTGAGCAAGGATGCTCTGACCCATGAAAGCTGATTGTACAGCCTCACACCCAGTGTGTGCTTCTCGATGGGTCTGCACCACCTGAACAGCAACTCCATGGCTGTAAGCAAGTGCAACACAGGTGCTAATGAGATGAACAGGCTCATGCTTTGTACAAGCTGTGGGAGGCCAGGTCTTGGACTTGAGAGCTCCTGGCTGTGACTGGCACCACAACGATGAACATATTTCTGTTGTCTCCAGTGACAGAACAAGGGGTAATGGACAAAGGCTGAAACACAAACAGTTCCACTTAAACATAAGGAAAAACTATTTCCCTGTGAGGTGAGGGAGCCCTGGCCCAGGCTGCCCAGGGAGGGTGTGGAGGCTCCTTCCTTGGAGCTCTTCAAGACCCACCTGGACACTTTCCCGTGTGACCTGATCTAGCTGGACCTGCTTCTGCAGGGAGGTTGGACTGGATGATCTCTAAATGTCCCTTCCAACGTCTACTATTCTGTGATTGTGTGTAACATGGTCTCAGAGAACAAGACAACAAGGCTGTGTACTCCAACCACCTCCTCCCTGACAGCAAGATCCTCCCCATCTCCAGCACACACTCACGCAGGCTGGCTGACTCCGCTCCCTCCTGTCCCTGGCTGAGCCAGCAGTGCTGTTTACCTCTCTCTAAGTCCAGCAGGTAGTTAGGAGCCAGCTCAATGGAAGAGCAGTTCCACCTCATGTCTGAGAAAGTTTTACGGCAGGTCTTGATCACTTCTCGTGCTGCCTGGATGATGGTCTGCATCAGCTCCAGGTTGCTGCGGCACAGCTGCACCTGGGAAACCACCAAGCCTTCGAGCTGCTTGCAGTGCTGGGTTTGATTCAGGGCCAAAGCTGAAGGAGTTTTGGACAGAGCTCTGAGGAGACAAGCACATGTGGAAAAAAAAAAAAAGAAAACAGATATTAAAACCCACACCCACACACAAAATGTTAATCTTCAGGTCAATATCAATTTCTCCTCTGCCTCCTGTCCAGAGGATGCTTTGGCTAGTGTTAATCTGACTTAATTCTAGCTACCTGTGAATAGGTGCTTAGTTTAAGCTGTTGAGAAAGATGGGCCAGTATAAAGAGTGATTAATCTCATCTGAAGTAGGTGTTTAAGGCAAGGGGGAAGAAACAACCTCTAGAAGTGTGCATTTCTTCATCATCTCCAGTAGAGCCTGGAGAAAAAGCTCCTGGGGTACATGCCAAGTTGACTGAATGTGTAAGTCCTTATGGGGAAGCTTTTTTAGCTGAAGAATGAAGAGGATGGACCTCCCAACAGAGTGAAAAATGAGCCATCACTTCCATGATAACAGAAAGCTGGATCTTCCAAGACACTGGTATTCAAAAAGAAAGTGGAACTGGTGTTATCAGTGTTTTGCATTCACCATCTGTCTCACACACTCTCTGAGGATTATGCTAAATGTCCTGTAATTAATTGCAGAGAAAATCCCCTACGAGGCCTAGGGAAAAGCCACCAAGTTTGCAAAACAGATGCTTTCCCTTAGAGTTAACACCAAGGGCCTCCACCAATCCCATTACTGTTGCACATAGATAAGTCTGATCCTCTGCATCTCCAAATATGTGGTGCAGAAGCACGATGGGGCCACGGGCAAGAGAGGATATCGTGGTCAATACACACCAGCACGTGTGCAGCCGTGGCAGAAACCGACAGCACCCCAAAGACCCCACTGGGGTTTTTCTAGTGTGAAATTGCTAATGTTTCCAAGTAAAAAGAAAGAATAAAAGGAATAAACGCTGCCACGCAACATCCAAGGCTTTGCTCTTCTTCCCCAAGCATCCACGGCGAGCTGCAGAAGCCTGATGTGTAACTCTCTTTGTATCTTTATGACCTGCTTAAGGTAGTCATAAATGTTATTCATTCCCATAAAACAACTTTCTAGCTGGCTGCATCAGCAACTGGCATCTGATCCTGGCAACACAAGCGCCTTAACACGTATTTCCTTCTCTCCTTGTTAAATGTGTGTGCCTTTCAGTTTCATCCTAAGCCATCTTGGTGAGCTTGGCTTTTAGCAGACACATTTCTGGGTGCGTTTCACATCATTGCTGTAACATCCACGTCCTTCAGAAGTTCAATGAGATGGAAACAGAGCTAAAATTGAGCCCTAACCAAGATCAGGAGTATTAGCTCTGATCTCTGGCTTTCAGGAAAACACATCTATGTTCCACCAGCTCCCTCAAGGTTGGCTTGAACCAGCTGCTATGTATGTTGGAGCTCTTTCCAGGCTGCACATAACTTCCAAGCCCAATCACTCTTCCAAGCAGGCCAAAGCTACGATCCTTGCTAGGGCTGAGTGGGTCTGCACTGACAAATTCCCAGGAGGCTGGAGTTTGGCCTTTCTGGCACTAGACAATCGGTGGCAAACTTGGAAGGGAAAGCACCACTCTACTGGCTGTGTAAATAGATACGTCATACACGTATATAAAGAGGTCCATTAAATGTGCAGAGAACAGTTTTGGCCCATTGGATTTCAAGGGAAAGGAAAAAAAAAGTGGAGTATTAATTGTTCAGAAATTCTGGTCTGTAGTTCATCCCTTTTGCAGGCTGTGGCTCACACAACCCTCCCTGTCTGCAGAGGGGCAACTTGTGCTTGACTTAGGTATGAATCTGTGCTGGGCCTGAGATGGTGGAGATAAAACCTGTTGGTGATGTTCTGGGTGCTCAACTATCTCTAATTTATCATGTCCTTGAAGGTAAAGGGATGAGTCTTTGGGCAATATGAATGTCACCTGACTGCAAAGGTCTACAGCGTGGACTAAATGGTAGTGCTTCAGGGCTGTTCTTCAGCCCACGGAGAGGAAAAAACACCTCTAGGGAGGGTGTGGAGTCTTCCTCCTTGGAGGTCTTCAAGACCCACCTGGACACGCTCCTGTGTGACTTGATCTAGGTGGGAGCTCCTTATGCAAGGGGGTTGAACTGGATGAGCTCTAAAGGTCCTTTCCAACCCCTACCATTCTACGAGTCTATGAGAACATCATGATCTAGAAGTACACATTTTCTGCACTGCCCATAGAGGGAACCCCAGGCACTGAGCTCAGACACAGGCATCTGGATTGTATAAGCACAGGGCTGGGTGAGATGTGTCCAACTCTTAGCACTTGGCATCAGAAGCCTGTGAAAGCTTATCCCAGAAAGCCTATCAGCAACTCTCAGGAATGGGTTGAAAGGCAAATCAGGCAAGAGGCCAAAGCAGCTCGTCACTAATCGACTAAAAATGATAAAATACTCCAGCACGGTATGTCCCAGCAGCAAAATGAGCAGGCAGGGTGAGGCAGATGGAATGAGAGAGCTTCACAGCCTGAAGTTCAGGCAAATGAGGAATGTTCCAGGTCTCTGAGAGGTGCTGCACTACGGGGCATTGCCTCAGTCTTCTAATCAGAGGTGCCAAGTGGCTTTGGGATGTTTCACCTGCCCTTCCAGAAGGATGCATATTATCTCCTGTGTCCTGCAGCACATTTTCTAATCTTCTACAGAGGTCTTTGTCACCTTTAAAAGACCTGGAAGCACCTCACCATTACAGACAAGTCAGAAACAGTAGAAATAACAACCTACAAGCTGGGATAAGAGCTGAGTTCAGAGTGGGAACTCATCCCCATTGTGAATAAAGGCAGTGTGATACAATGAGATCACTTTATGACAGATGGCCTGAAACAATCTCCATTAGAGAAGCAGATTTATAATGCCACAAGGAAGGAACACATTTTGTGGAAGAAGGGAAAAATATCTGCAAGGAGAGGAAGGGCTGAGGAGAGTGTTCAGTAAATGGCAGCAATGGCTGTTTCTCATCGAATGAGCTGAGCTCCAGGGAACCTGCCAAGAGTAAAAACGCAAGAGGCAGGAAGGTGTTTTCTGAACATCTCCCAGGCCTGAACTTCATGCCTTTGCTTGTGAGAACCTATAATTGGAAACATCTCCAAGCGTCAAGAGGGAAAAAAGTAAAGGGTAATGGAGATGGAAAAGAAAACTCACAGTTATTGGAGTCGCTTGCTGAGACCAAAAAACTTCATTTATAAATCACAGATCAGGAATGGCAGAAGCCTATTAGGTCATCCAGCCCATGCCCTGACAGCACAGGTTTGCTCAGGCTCTGTCCTATATTCAGATGAGTCTTCTCCACCCCTTGTCACTTTAAACCCTCCCTGTCAAAAGGCACCAACCCTCCCTGCTCCTCAAATCCTGGCAGCACCAGGGAGGGATGTCCTCTGCCTGCAAAGGACATGGATGGGGAACAAAATCTTTTTGTGGGGTGATGGAGAGGAAAATCACCTTCCCTAGAAGAGTGTCATCTGTGGTGGGACTTGGTGGTGAGACTCCATCCCAGCTCCATGGAGTCTCCAGTGACCACCAGCACTGGGGAAGGAAACTGGAGCCAAAGGAGCACAACCAGTCTGAGTAAAGAAGCCCTCAAGGGCACAGTTAGCAGAATCACAGAATGGTAGGGTTGGAAGGGACCTTTAGAGATCATCCAGTCCAATCCCCCTGCAGAACCAGCTCCCACCTAGATCAGGTCACACAGGAACATGTCCAGGGGGGGCTTGAAGAGCTCCAAGGAAGGAGCCTCCACAACCAGACTAACTTCTAGTCCTCAGTCTGGGGGAGAAAATCCCTGACGAGCATCTTTCTCTGGACTCACATCCTTCATCTGAGAAGCAGCATGTGAAGGGTTTACCTGCTGCCACCTTATAAATGCTGCTTTTCACTTTTTCCTCCTGCCAACATTGTGCTCTCCTCCCTTCACCCTCCTGCCCCATCCTTCATTCTCCAGAGAACTGAGGACAGCTGAGGGGTGGTTGTGGGTTTGGATTTGGTTTTTTTTTAAACACACATATTTGACCCATCCCTTTAAATAAACAAGCCCCAAACCAAGCATCTCCTGCTGTATATATAGCATAGCAGGGATTTCAATTGAAGGTATGGATACCGACAGAAACCCATACACATAATTACAGAGGAAATATGATGCATGGATGGATCATGGCTTTCATTTGCTCTTAATTATCTGGGGCAGTTAATAAATTCATTTGAACACATGAATGCTCTGCAGTGTTAGGTCCTTTGGAGGGGTATGGGGCTTTTCCTGTAGATCTAGGCTCCATGAGATGACTATTCATAGGAGCAACAGCTTGGGAAGGAGTACTGAGAAGTGCTTCAGATCTCAGCAGATATCAGCAAAAGCCACACGCCATCTGTTTCACATGGACCACTGTGAGCAGGACACTGCTCCAGGTCAAGCCAAGGAGATCAAACCCCCATGAAACAACCAGTGAAGCACTGGTGCTCTTTAAAACACCCCTAAAGGGTGGAAGACTCTCTTCTCTTTCTGATGCAGGCTCACTGGAGGGCATCTCCCCATCCTCCCTTGCGTGACAGAACCCATGAAGGTCTCACAAAGGAGCTGCTGGTGAAAAGATTCTGTTCCAAAATGTCCACTTTGCTTTCTGCTAAAGCGCTCTCTTGTTGGGTTTTTTTTTTTTATACCTATCCTTAAACCCTTTAATCTTTCAGGGATTTAGACAAAACTACATGGCTGTGGAGAGTGAAGTGTGTGTTGAGCTTTCATAGAGGCAGAGATGGGGGTGTTGTTTTCATTCTACCTCACTGAGGGTCCTTTAACTTCAGGAACCTCATTTTCTCAGCTTTTCAACTGGAAAAGCCTTGGAGGACTGTTACAATAACTTTGTCTAAGCTCCAGGGAGTCAGAGACAGCCCATGGTCAGGGGTCTGGGGACCACAAGCAATGGGAAAGCCACCACAACCCCTGGGGTAAAAGCTTCCACTGGTTCTGCAAAACCTTTTCAAACAGAGAAGCAGGATTTATATAGCAAAAAAAAAAGCCCCAAAAAACAAAACCCAAACCCTGAAATAAAGAGGAGGAAGAAGGAGAGAAGGAAAGGGGAGGGTGAACCAATCCTGAAGTAAAAGCTTAAAATAAGAGCTGCTTTCAGACACGGTGCCAAATCCAGCACTGGCAGTAGTGGGCACAAGGCCATTGACTTCCAGTCCAAGCCTGACTGAAGTCGGTGCCAGCATCAAGTTGGCTCCCCAAGCGCTGAGGAAGGCCATGGAGCTCTGGCAAGTTTTCCTGAGCTGTCTACGGAGTGAAGAGCAAAACTTCAAAAGCTCTGGTGTGTGTGTCCCCCCTCCCTTCCTCACCCCCTGGTCCTGCAAGTCCTTTCACAGCAGCTCATCTAGCAGCTCCCTTGCCAGGCAGACGGTCTCCTTGTAGCCGCCTCTGTCTCAATGTCCCAGTTCCACTCTCCCTCCCCAGCTGAAGGAGAGAAGCAGGAGCTGTCTGGAAACACACACAAAAAAATCTTTTCCTTATCCCCTCTCCCCCTCACTCTTCTTTCTGTTGGCTGCAGAAAGGTTGTGGTGCTGCTCAAGGGTGGTGAGCTGGTGGGACATTCTGGCTTGACAGCTTAAGCCATCTTTTACTCCCAAAGGGATTAACCCATGGAAACTGTGCAGCAAAGCTGATTGTGTAGCTGAGAGCAGTGCCCATGTAAGGATGGCTTGAGAGGGCATGGGGCACGTCAGGCCACCACAGCAGGGACAGGCAAGGACTTCCCAAAGTGGCCAAGCTCCACTAAAAAGGATGGGATTCCTAATGCCACCACTCACTGTCATGGGCTGATCCTGCAAACCATGTAAAAAAATACCTCACTTGCTACTGAGCTACCAAGATGCTGAGGAGGCAGGAACATTTTTCTTCTGAGGAAAGGCTGTAGGATTTGGAACTGTTTAGCCTGGAGAGGAGGAGACTGAGGGGGAAACCCAGCAACAGCCCAAAGAATTGATGTCAAGAGGATGGGGAGACACCTTTTTCTGTAGTGGCAGCACAAGAGATAATGGACATAAGCTGGACTACCACAAGTTCCACTTACAACACAAGGAGAAACTTGGTGCTGAGGTGAGGGAGCCCTGGCCCAAGCTGCCCAGGGAGGGTGTGGAGGCTCCTTCTTAGGAGGTTTCCAAACCCACCTGGACACATTCCTGTGCCCCCTGAGTGAGGGGAACCTGCTTTAGCTCTGCAGGGCACTTCCAACTCCTCACCATTCTATGATTCTATGATTTGGTTTCTTTACTGCCATGTTTGCATTTAAAGTGATACTCAGTCCAGAGGGACAGTCCACACTGTGTCTCGCTGCCAGGGCAGAGGAGATGCCAGCTCACAAGGAGGCAGAAGTGCTTCAGAAACCACTCTGTGCACGCTGCAGAGGGCTGCAGATGTTGGGATGGCTAAGCACATCTGGCCACAGCTCCCTCTAGTGCTCATCTCTTTTTCATCTCTACCCAAAACAAGTTGCTTCAGCAACCTGCTTGGCCAAACAAGAGCCTTCCTATGAAAGCTGAAAGGGGTGCGAAATGAGATGGATATGACCAGAGGATTCCTAGATGCATTGGTCCTAAGACATCTGCCATTGAAACCGAGGTCTGCCTCACCTCCCCAGCTACCATGAAGCAAAACAAGCACAGAAGACCACTGAATAATGCAAACCCCTCTGCTCTAAGTGTTTGTAAAATGCACTGTGCAATAAAATAAGGGGTTTATGTCCACTGAATGGAAAACCTGCATCTCCAGGATAGCCCTGGTCCTGCAAAGATCTCTCTGTACTCTGACCTCACACCAGAGCAGCTCCTCAGGGCTCAGATGGAAAAGGCCAAAAGATGAAGATCCTCCAGCAGGAAGAGCAGGTTTAGGAGATGCTGACTGTCCTCTGCACTGTGAGGGGTGCCTGGCAGTGCCCACCTCCAGGGTAGGGAAGGACAAGGTGCCCATTTACAACAACTGGGGATCTGGACCACAAAACTCAGAAAACAAAGCCAAATACACCAAATGGCTCCTTTTTGCCTTCTTCCCACATCACCTACTGAATCCAAATTGAATTTCCTATCACCTCTCATATCAGTTGCTCCCTCTTCCCCAGGCTGGCAAAAGCCACCTTCTTATCTTCCTCCTCCCCTCCCAAACCTTCTTTGAAGCTCACCTCTGGCACTGTGCCTACAGCAACAGTGCAGTAGGCAGCCCCACTGAGACAAGCCCAGGACTGAAAACATCTCATAGCACTTTTCTCCCTCTTCATCCCATCCTTTCCCTCCCCCCACCCTGCTGCCTCCTCTCCATCCACGAACACGAGAGGGAAGGAGCAGGGCTGTGATGTACAGCACTCAGCACGTGAGTGTGGGGCTTGGATTGCAGCTCTGATGTATTACATGGTGTTTTGACAGCATCAATCACTGTTCCCCAAGAGTTTACCAGTGAGATTTCCAAGGACAATCTCCCAGCCCCAAGGGTGGCAGCAATGCTGCAGCAGGAGAAAGTGATGGGGGGGGGGGGGGGGGGGG
>WBNH01012726.1:52033-89956 GCA_013401255.1 Urocolius indicus | reverse complement strand
GAAATAAAACCCAAGGGAAAAAAAAACCAAACACAACATAATGTCTAATGTCATTGCTCATCAGCAGATGACTGATACACAAGCAGTGATCCACTCCTCCAAGCCTGCTCTCTCCAGCTTACATACTAACATGATATCACATGGTATGGAATATCCCTTTATCTAGTTTGGGTCAGTTGGGCTGCATGAGCAGATACTGTGTTGGATTCAAAACTGTCTTAATGGCCAAGTCCAGAGAGTGGTGATCAGCGGCAATAAGCGTAGTTGGAGGCAGGTNTTCAAATCATAGAATAGTCCAGGTTGAAAAGAACCTCAAAAGATATCTGGTCCAAACTTTCATGGAAGAGGGAGTACAGAGGAGATTATTTAGCACCCTGTCCAGTTGCATCCTAAAAATTTCAAGTCATGGGGGTTCTACCACATTCTTGGAAAAGATGTTCCAATAGTAAAGTCCTAGATGGAAGAGGGACCCAAGCAAGCTGTTTAATATTCAAGATCGCCTCCTACAGACTCAGGAGAGTTCCAGCCTAATGAGAATGAAGTCCTGCAAAAGTGTTAGGAGGGCTGTAGGGAACAAGACTCTGATCAAAGTAAAACTCAAAAAGGAATCATACAGAGGGTATAAGCAAGGACAGGTAACATGGGTGGAATACAGAAATGTTGTCCAAGCATTCAGGGATGAAGTTAGGAAAGCTAAAGCCTAAATGAAATTGAGTCTGGCAAAGGATGTCAAAAACATCAAGAAGGGATTCTATAAGCATATAGTCAATAAAATGAGGACTAGAGACAATGTGTATTGTGGTTTTTCTCCAGCCAGCAGCTACTACCACACAGTCACCCACTCACTTCCAGTGGGAGGAGAAGGAGAATTGAAAAGCAAGTAAAACTCATAGGTTGAGAAAATAATAGATTAATAATTAAAATTAAATTAAATATAATTAAAAAATTATTAAATATATAGTAATTTTAATAATTGTAATGAGAAGGAATATAATAAAAAGAGAGGAAATAAAACCCAAGGGAAAAAAAAACCAAACACAACATAATGTCTAATGTCATTGCTCATCAGCAGATGACTGATACACAAGCAGTGATCCACTCCTCCAAGCCTGCTCTCTCCAGCTTACATACTAACATGATATCACATGGTATGGAATATCCCTTTATCTAGTTTGGGTCAGTTGGGCTGCATGAGCAGATACTGTGTTGGATTCAAAACTGTCTTAATGGCCAAGTCCAGAGAGTGGTGATCAGCGGCAATAAGCGTAGTTGGAGGCAGGTAATTAGCAGTGTAGTCCAGGGGTCTATACCTGGTCCTATCCTATTCAATATCTTCACTATTAGTTCAAATGATGGGGAAGTCTGTACCCTCAGCCAGTCTGCAGATGACACCAAACTGGAAGGAGTGACTTCCCCTCAGCCCTGAACAACTCGCATGAGAGACATAGAGATAACTGGAGACAACCATACAACAGGCCACATAGACAACTAAGGGACTTTCCTCTTATAAGAAAGGGCTTAGAGGGTTGAGACTGTTTAGATGAAAGAAGACTCAGAGAATTTCTTATAAATATGTTTAAATATCTGAAGGGAGAGTGGAAAGAAGATGGAGTCAGGCTTGTTTTAGTGGTGCCCAGGGCCAGGACTAGAGGCAATAGGCATAAACTGAAACATAGGAGGTTTTCTCTGAACATCAGGAAGGACTCTGATTGTGATGGTGGCTAAGCACTGACACAGGTATTCCAGGAACATTGTGGAGTCTCCTGCCTTGCAGATACTCAGAAGCTCTCTGTACATAGTCCTGGGCAACAGGATCTAAGTGGTTCTGATGTAGTATGGAGGTTGGAACAGATTAAATCCTCAACCATTTTATGATTCTGTATGTGTACATGGCTGTGATGACTCCCAGTATGAAAAAAGGGAAAGGACAAAATTTTTAATTCCACGTTTTTGAACAATTATTTCAAACAGTTTTCAGCAAGAAATCTCAAAATTAAAATGCAATTTTATATTCCTTTGGAGCTAGAATGTTATTTGACTTCAATTTGGAGTGAAAAAAAAAAAGCCATTCTCTTTTTTGCCCTGACAAAAAATTCTCTGAGATTGGTTAGATTGGCTGAATCTCCTCAGAACAGATATAATCTGTTTAATATCTCTGTGTTTATCACATGTTTTTTCCCAATAGGTTGTAGAACTTCCTCAATGATTAGTACAGTTTCTTCCCAGTTTCAAGGCCTTTTCCACCACAGGTAGCAAGCTACAATGTTGTCTGCTGGCACACGGGAATGTGAGGATTCCAGATGTTATAAGAAGCATCTGTTGTTTCAAGACTACAAATCTGTCTTGAGACAATAGATTTTCTCAGAATCTTTTTTCACTGACATTTCTTCCCATATTCCTGTTTTCTATTTTCTACATTTTAATTCATACTTCAATGGAAAAATAAAGCAACGATTTTCAGGCGTGGACATTCTTATTTTTATTTGAAAGTAGACTTGAATTCAAAAGGAATTCTTTCAAGGACATTCTATGAACAGAAATAAATAATATTCAGTTTCTATAAAGGACTTTGACACGTTCTTACAGTGGAAAGCTTGGAGCTGAATTACTGTTAAAGGTTAAATCCTTCTGGAAGCAAAACTAAGCCATATCAAGACAGAAATAAGCTGTCTTTGTATCCCTTAGCACGTTTTACTAAGGCAACAAGTTTTATATGATCATACTGTCTTTATCCTTCAGTCCTGCTCTAATAGGACTGTAATAACCAACCAGCTTTCAAGTACATTGACAATAACAGAGAACTTTAAGAGACAATTTTTTTTCAGGTTTCATGAATACCATTGTCATTTCTTCAATCATAACTATGAAATAATGGGAGAAAAGATGTTATAACTTATCTTCTCACCTGCTTAAAGACTTAGCAGTCACCTGGCCAATCTAAGAGGGTACTTATGGTGAACCAGTAAATGAGTCAGATCATATGCTGTCTCTGAACCAGAAAAAATAAATAAGAGATCCGAGAAAGCAAAAAGAGTTTTGAGTATGGAGACACAGAAAGGAGATGACAATAAGAGGATGGAGGTGGATACAGGGGGGAAAGAGTTAGTCACAGGAAGATGGAAACAATTCTGTGGACATCTAGGCGCTATTAATTCTAATTATCTCAGTATCAACTTGATTGTGTTTTATTCCTGTGTTTGTAATTCTTAATTGTCATTAAAGAATCACTCACCATTTCATTATTTCTCTCTATGCTTTTTTTAACGTGCCTTTATGATTGGAGTGACAAATGTGCCATCTCGTTGCAAAGGATTTTTTAATATTATTTAAATAAAGATACAAGGTTTAGAGAGGGGGGAAAAAAAAAAAAAAAAAAAAAAAACACCACAGCATCTCTATTCCTGTGTAGGAGAAGAAAAGTAAGGGAAAGAGAGAGAGAAAAAAAGAGAAAATGTCAGAGGTTTTTAAACTGTGCTTTGCAGATGTATCTCTAAGTCACTTAATCTTATTAAGTGCCTTGTTATCCTCATTTTTTTCCCCATAAAAAATCAATGTCACAGCACCCCTGGTGCAAACCATCTCCAAATCAAAGATTGACTGCTGCGCTATGAATGCTGGGCTTTCGTGAACAAAGCAGGCTACTGTTTTCTTTCCCTCTAGAGGGAAAAGGAATGGGTAACATTCATTTTAGCTTCCTTTTAATGTTGGTTACCTCTGAGTTTACATTGTGCATGGCACACACAAGCTAAGTATTCTGAGAGAAACCTAAAAGACTTCATCTGTGTAGTAAAAAACATCCTTATTTAGTCTTACAACACTGTAGGGGAGAGAATCTCAGTTAATGTAAATTGGAAGGAATCCCCTTTAAAAAAAAAATAAAAAATACGTTTATTCCATGGGATGAAATTTGTGACTAGAAGTCTCTTCTTTACAGGGAATTAACATAATCTACAAAAACGTTCGTCATTTCTCTTAGCAAGAGGAGAGTTAAATCAATGTTCAGCCCAATTTTAAATATTTCTCCATTTGGACTTTAAAGTCTTGTGTTACAGATGATATTCTCAGAACAAAATCTGTGTGCTGTGTCTATCTATGTGCTATGTCTATGTCTTCCTATCCATCCCAGGATTTTACTTTGCTCTTTGCCAGTGTGATGTATGAGATCTTTCCTTAGAAAGAGTGAAGTCCTATAGGTGACATGGTCTCATAGAAGGAAATGCATCAAGCATTGCTTTAGCCACAACTGTGTTATAGCTATTCTATGTGTTGCTGTGGTTTGTGTCCATCAAAAAAAACAGATTGGTGCATTTGCCACACAAAGGAATGCTACTGTTGAACCTGAATAGAAGAATGGATTGATATGTCAGAGAAGAGAATTAATGAGAAAGAAAATATGCAAGTATGTGGTAGAAATTATATGATTGTTATTCTGAGATGTGTAACGCTGAAAGAGGTAAAGGTATTCTCCTGCTCACTTTCTTAAGCTGGATTACCAGAAAAGAGAACTGTGAAAAGAAAATTCATCCTGTGGGCAAATGATCTACTTCCATTTTCATCAAAATCTTGAGTAAATATTCACAAGATTTTGGTTGGTTCTTGTGTTTTGATTCTTTTTAAATTTCAAAATGCTAAATGTCTATCCAACACCAACGCAATGTAAAACTTCATGAGTTACTTTGCAGCTCTTCTTCAAGCCAATCACTTTCTCAGTGGTTTTCTTGTAGTACTTTTTTCCAACTCTACTTGTATCAGATGTCACTGTCTATTTCTTATAAAGAGAGATGAGGCAATTCACACCTCAAAGCTTTGTACTGTTGTATTTAATAAAGCTCAAGTTTCAAGGTTTTTATTCCTTGTGGTAAAAAGAATATCTGGGAATTTGGATAAGACTGTAATGTGGTCCCACCTGAGACCCTTTTAAAATTATATTTATAGTAACTATGAAGACTGTAGTAACCAAAGACTATGTCAGTCTATCATCAACTGTGTTCCTTTAACTTTTTCAGTAAATTTCCTCTCCATAGATAATATGAGGATAAATAAACATAATCTAGTGATCCTATCAGTTCTTTACAGTAAATTCTACACTTACGCATGTACAGTTATGATTACTGTTCCCTTTAAATGCCTGGAGACAGTACCCAGGATAAGTCGTTCCATCACCTTTCCAGGGATGGAGGTGAGGCTGACCGCCATCTCCCTCAGCCATCGAGTCCTATGGATTTATATACATCCAGACTGCTCAACTGTTCCTTAACCCAGTTTTCTTCGACTAAACACAACTCCTTTAACCTTTACCTCCTTTAACATTATACCAGAAGGCTGTGTTGTCATTCAGCGGGATCTCGGCTGGCTTAAGAGCTGGGCAGAGAGGAACCTCATGAGGTTCAACAAAGACAAATGCAGAGTCCTGCATCTGGGAAGGGACAACTCCCTGCACCAGTAAAATCTGGAGATTGGCCTGCTGGAGAGCAGCTCTGCAGAGAGAGACCTGGGAGTCCTGGTTGACAATAAACTCACCATGAGTCAGCAATGTGCCCTCATGGCCAGGAAGGGCAATGGCATCCTGGGATACATCAAGAAGAATGTGGCCAGCAGGTGGAGGGAGGTTCTGCTCCCCCTTTCCTCTGTCCTGGTGAGGTCTCATCTTTGTCTAGTTCTGGGCTCCCCAGCTCAACAGGGACAGAGAATTTCTGGAGAGTCCATCGCAGGGCCACCAAGATGATCAGGGGACTTGAACATATTTAATACAAGGAAAGGCTGTGGGAACTGGGACTGGAGTCTGGAGGAGACTGAGGGGGAATGCCATTAATATTTACAAATATCTAAATGGTGGATGTCAGGAGGTTTGGAGTATCTCTTTTTTTCTATTGTATTCTATTTCATGGTTAAGGAAGCCATGGCATAGGCTGCCCAGGGAGAGTGTGGAGTCTCCTTCATTGAAGGTCTTCAATACCCGCCTGGGCATGTTCCTATGTGACCTGATCTAGGTGGACCTGCTTCTGCAGGGCGGTTGGACTACACAATCTCTAAAGGTCCCTTCCAACCCCTACTGTTCTATGATTCTATGATTAACCTGACTTGCTCTTGAGTCTGGGGCTCCTGAGGACAAGTCTCCAGCAATATAGACAGAGGCAAAGAAGCCATTCAGTAACTCCGCCTTCTCTGTATCCACGGCATCCGCACATTCAACAGTGGACCTACATTGCTTCTAGTGCTAATTTTATCTGCAATGTATTTTAAGAAGCCCTTCTTGCTGACCTTGACCTCTCTTGCAAGGTACAACTCCAATAAGGTCTTGCTTTTTCTAGTTGCCTCCCTAAATTCTCTGACAACAGTCTTATATTCATCCCATGTGGCCATCCTTTTCTTTCCATGATCTATAGACTCTCTTCTTCCACTTGAGTTTGCCCAATGGTTCCTTATTTAATCATGCAGGTCTCCTGGCTCTCTTTCTTCATTTCTTACTCACTGGAATGCTTTGATTCTAAGCCTGGATAAAGTGATCCTTGAAGAGAGACCAACTATCTTGAGCCTCTTTACCTTCTAGCAGCCATGGAATCTCCTCTAGGAATTGCATGAAAAGGCTAATGTTGGCCTTGCTAAAGCACAAGCTTGTGATCCTCTTTGTTTTTCTGTTCCTACCACACAAGAGCCTGAACTCCACCATCTTGTGATCACTGCAGCCAAGCTGCCCTCAACCTTTTCCACTTCAACCAGACCCTGTTTGTTCATGAGTAAAGGATCCAGTATTGCTCCTCTCCTAGTTGGCATACCCACCATTTGCATCAACAAGTTAACACCGATGCACTGAAGGAACCTCTTGGTCTGTAAATAGCTTTCCAGGTAGGCTTTTCAGCAGATGTCTGGGTAGTTGAAATCCCCCATGAGAACTCATCAACTTCCCCAGCCCGATCGGGTGGCCTGTAATGGACGCTCACAATAGTGTCACACATGCTAGCTTGCACCTAAATTCTAACTCATAAACTCTCAACTTGCCCCTCATCCTCACCTGGACAGAATTCAGTACATTCCAGCTGCTCTTTCATATAAAGAGCAACTCCACCACCTCACCCTGTTGTCCTATCTTTCCTCAAAACAACATAGCCATCCATGACCACATTCTGGTCATTTGAACTGCAATAGCCACCAGAGCATAAACCCTTGTTTATAAATAGACTTCCAGCTCCTCCTGTTTATTCCCCATGCTGAGTGCTTTGTTGTATAGGCATTTCAAGAAGGACGCTGATCTTGTAGGATTCACCTCCAACACTGGCTTTCCACGCTTAGACTCAACTCTGGTTTTATCCCCTTTAGGTTCTTCTTGTGAACTTGTAGAGATGAGTGGTTTCAATCCTTTGAGCCCTATGTAGGCATTTGAAAATTTTTTCAAAGAACTTTTTATGAACTCATTACAAGAAGAGGTGCTATGCCTAGTACAATGCCATAGACAGCCCATCTTAACATCATCTTTGGTGTTCTTGTGAGTGTACTGCTGCTGTACACACAGGTAATTTTCACTATTAACTGTGGTTTCCCAGAAATTCTAGTATCTTAGAGTTTGATCTGATTTTAATTAAACTTTCCAAGGAACAAAATACCTATCTATATTGCTCAATGCATCTATGATACAATGGTGTTTTGACCTTAGTGAACAGAGACAGTAGTCCATGCACAAACCACATAGAGCCAGGTGCCTTCATAGCAAATGAACCACAGCCACAGAACATAGCCTGGATCTATGTCATGTGCAGTGCTTCCCACTCCAATATTTCATTTTTTTTCTGTGTATGGCTCTGAAGTAATGAGAAATCTGTGGTTAGTCCCACTAGGGAGAGGTTTTTATAGCATGAGACTCAGAATGTGTATTGCTTGCCCTAAGGCATTTAAGAATCTACACGCACTAGGTAATGCTTGAAATGCAGAAACTCAGAAGACAAATTATTTGAGAGGATAGACAGGCCTCAGGTTTCTTACAAGCTAAACCACTGATTCTCAGTCATGTTTATTTGTCAGACCAATTGATTATTTTGACCAGATTGTGGATATCCACGCGAAATACACTGAATTAATACAAAAAGACATTGAAAGTTTCCTACTTTGGCCATTGCAAATATTCTGTCTGCTCACAAAACCTTTCTAGGAGAGCTCTTCAGGATTTCAGGATTATTTCTTTTTACAGTTTTATTTTTAAATATATTTGATATCGGTGGGTAAGAATAGTTTACTATTCCCATGAAAGATTACAGTAGAATATGTCACCAGAAAAAAAAGTTTTTGCTGTTCCTTTGAGTTAGTCCTTACAAATGAACTGTGGCCCTCTAATAATGACATGAAACATGACATTGGATGAAGAGGTGGAGAGATGTGGGGGCAAGCCAATGCAAATATATTTACCAGACAAATATGTTCAATCAAATCTTCAATCTGCTTAACAACATTATCAATTGATGAACATTGATTAGGTAAATAGATACATTTTTTAATTAACAATCCAGATTTCTTCTCTCATTACACCCAGGTGATGCTGCTGTTGTTAACATGCTGCTGATACTTATTTTTCTTTTAGAATTTGAATATTCTAAATTAAGGGAGGAAAAATGTGTGTTACTATTTCTAATGACATAAACGAATATGTTTTGTTTATGACTCTTTCAGATATAGAGAAATGTCACAGTCTTTCTCTTAATCAGCCTTTACATATTTTCCTTAATCATACAGATTTATGTTTCTTACATTCTATAATAAGATCTTGACTCTTCTAGAGAATATATTTTATTTTCGTTCAGTTACCATTTAGGAACACAAATATCAAATACAAACAATAACATTTTCACACTATAAATAATGGTAAGTGTTCATCTGTATTTGTGTGAAAATTAAGATAACTTCTACCTAAATAACATCATTGTCAGCTTTAATTAATGCAAGATTTTGTATGCTTTGCATATAAAATGCAAAAATATTTTTAGATATTACCTTAAGGATTATTGCCAGCTTTTTTACTTTTCCAGAGGTTCTTATCTTTTTTATTTGCTTTCTTTTATTTCCCTACACATCTCATATATGGGGTTTTATGCTTTGGAATATTTTTCTATTCATACATTAATGAGATAATATACTTTCAAACTTAAACTAGTATTATTTCCTCCCTTCTGGTTTTTTTGTTTTTTTTTTTTTTTTTATCTCCTGGATGCATTCTTTTGTGACCTGGTCTAAGCTGACCTGCTTCTGCAGGGATGTTGGACTAGATGATCTCTAAAAGTCCCTTCCAACCCCTACCATTCAATGATTCCATGATTCTAAGATGAGGTGCTGGTCTCCAAAACTGTTTACATATTACTTTTATTACATGATGAATATGTAAAGTCAGACAAATATTCTTAAATCTAACTAGATTTTAAATAAGAAAGCTATATCAAGTTATTTGAATTACTAGAAGAAAGCTCTAAAGAATATCTTGCTCTATATGTGATTCACATATTTAATCTGGCAATTATTTATTAGTGTGTATATTCACATTAAAAGTTCTGTGGGTAATAATTAATCCCTTATTTTTGTGGAGAGAAGTGATCTTGCCTTTTCTCTTTTTAATCTCTGAGAATATCCTTTCCCTTTGAGAAGAGTAATAAATGTTCTATAACAGGAAGCCTCATTTTCTCACTTTTAGATTTTGTTGTTTTCCTCTTTATGGATTATTATTTATTTCTTTTGTTAGATTAACTCAGTAAAATTAATGGCCTCCCTCACTGTTTTAATGATCTCTGGCCTTCAATCTTGGGTTTACGTTAGACCATATCTCTTGAATGGTGTCTGCTACCAGCCTTGTGGAAGTAGTAGAGCAGGCTATGTAGACTGCAACACAGATGATTAACCAGTAACACAGAACAGCTGTAATGAGCTGCTGAACTAGCCAGAAGTCAGATTGTTCCCTTCCAGGATAGAGAGGAAGAAGATAAGGTAAGATGGGGGGAAAATAGCAGTCAGAGGAAGTTGCTTACTTGTCTGCTTACTACAATACTCACTTTAAAGGTCTTTCTGAGGTTCTATTTCTGACCGTAATTCCCATCTGCTTTATCTCTACTTCTACTACGTTTTGCATCTTTGGCTTTTTCATCTGGTGGATTATTTGCAAGGGACAGAAAACATAACAGTTTACAAGCCTGGAATTCAGAATCAGAATATAATTATTTAGTCTTCTATAAATTTACCACGGTATCTTGACCAATTAACTTAGAGATAGATTCACTGAAGGATTCAGATATTGCAATGGCTTACTTAAAGGCTCCTGAACTCCTGGGATGAAATCCTGAGATAGGTGATTAGACTCCTTCTGTTTTACATGAGACAAGGGGGATGTTAACAGAGAGAATAAAATTTTGTAATAGGTAGTACAGTAAGTGGAAGGCATAGATTATCAAGCAAAGAATAAAGAATGTTTATGCCAAAGATGTATATTAGATTCCAGCTTTCCTTGAGGCTTAAAATCAAACTTCAGGCTGCATAAAGTCACCTGATTTTGCTTGTAATTTGCAGCTCTGAAACACATAGTCTTGTTAGATATTCGATTTTTTTCTTTCAGAAATATAAACAAGGATTGTGCTTCTCTTTGGAAACACTGGCATGGCTGGGGAAGGAAAACAACCCAACATTTTTAATTCACCAGTATCACTCTCACTGTGAATGTACAAAGATCTGAGTTTGCCTCCTCTCTGAGATGACTTTAATTCATCTCATCTGTCAAGTAGCCAACTGCAATTCAAAATTGTATATGTGTACAACAGTGTATGTAGAATTGAGGAGAGGATGGATTTCTCCTGATCCAATAATAATATTTTGTAGGAATTGTTAAGATTTATAGAGTCAAAAGTAAGAAAGAGCAAGCCTGTCTTGATAGATGTATGTCAAGCAGAAGGAGGAGGGAAAGAGAGCAGTAGAAATATAGAACTAGATTCCAAAATTTCCTTCCAAAGCTGTATGTTTATATGCATCTAATGAAACAGTTAATGAATTCCTACTGAAATGTAAATTTACCATGAGGCTGTAGCTATGGTTCAATCCAATAGAGGTTTCATTATTGTCATGAATATTAGCAAAGATAGTAAAAATCGCTCCTGAAATCAAGTATAGATAAAAATTAAAAAAAAAAATAAAAAAAACACTACAAACCCAAATACTCATATTAAAAACCTACTTACTCTCCTTTTCAAAATAATACACCTCTGTTTCAAATTTAAGTAGTAGAAATTTAGAACGTGTTTCTTCTTAAATATCTGTAAAACTGAAAACTTTTGTGAAGGCTCAGTTGTCTAAAACCTCTCTGTACATGTTCACATCTTTACAATTTTGTCACAAAGTTAATTGAGCAATAACTCATTCCTAGAGTGGCTGGTCTGACGATAACAGGGCTGCACATCCTATCTGTCTTCTGACTTTTTTTTAGGATCAATGATCTTCTGCAACAAAGCACCATCAGCAACAGCAAGACCCCTCTCTGTCCTCATCTTTTGGCACTACATCAGCCTGGTACCCAAAATGCAAGAAAACAGCAATGTTAAATAGAAGTGAGCCAGGAAAGACAGTCTGAGCCATGGGCAAACATAGGATGGAAAGATTGCTCTGGGCAAACATTTTCACAAAAATATTACGTGAAAGAGGAGGATTTCCTAAAGTGCTTCTTATGTCATCAACTGATGACTTTAATGAATAGTACAATAATAAACTGAAAGGACTGATGGCCAGCAAGAAGTTGTCTTCTGTAGACTCAGATCAATATCCAGGAGACATCTGTCTGAGTCAAATAAAATATAACCTGTGAACTCAGAAGATTCTAACAATTTTCAACTGGAAGACTGGTACCAAACCCCTGGAAATTTTACACAGATTTCTTGGAAGAATTTGCTCTTATATGAATAGAATCTGCTGTTGTAAGAGAGTCTGTTCTAAGGAAATACTTAATTCTCTTCACTATTTGAATGTAATTTTTTATGCCTTGTGACAAGTGCAAAATCACATCTGGTGTATACAGGCCACATTTAAATCAAAGTTGTTAAAGTTAACACTGCACCATTTAACAAAGAGTGTTAAATGAAAAGGTTAACTAATCCTGAGTAGGTCATGGAGTTAATAGTGTAAGAATACTCACTGAATTAGCTTTCCAAATTTATCATGTCATCCCTTGAGTACAATTTCAAAGTAAAGATAATGAGGCTGTGGGGAAGAATAACAGATGTGAGGTATTAAAAACTAGCAAATTGCAAGCATTCCATACACTCATAGAGTTAAAGCGTAAAAGTAATATACCATCACACATATCAACTGCTAGATAGCTCTTTCTTAAGACCAAAATTTTAGCTAGACTAACAATCTTAAAATATGTTTTAAAGTTAATGTCTTCTTTTGTACTTTAAAGAATACATGCTTACTTGTATCAACTTAAACAATAAACAAGTTACAAGGTGCTCAAAATCAAGCAATTTTTCCCTTCTTAGAAATTGATTTTTTTTCTCATTAAAAAAACACATATCTTAGATAATATTTATATAGCTGCAAACCATGTACAGAAATACTTTTCTTCTCAATTCTAGCCTACTTTGAATTTCTTCTGCATATGTTCCAGATACTCATGGCTGAGGAGAACCTGGTGCTCAAAGCTTTCAACCAAGGGAAGTCCTTCTACTGTTTTGGCAACTGGCAAAATTTTCTTCGTATTCAATTAAACTAGATTATAACTGATTTTAAGATTATAACCAAACTATAAAATTTATAAACCTAGATGAAAGACTTGGAATACAGAAACATTTGATTAACATGAAAGGTCAAGGGCACAATTCCAAACATGAACAATGTTTTGAATGTCGCTATGGGTTTTCATAGAATTCTGAGCTTAGAATTAGGAATCTGGTCATCACAGCTGAGCTCATTTTCCTCTTCTAATTTTCCTCACAGTAAATTTGGGGGAAAATATAAATCCAATTTGATACTAGTGACATTCCTTGGAATGAAACCCAAATATGAATTGCCGCTATGCATTACAAGAAAGTGAAAATATAATAACTCACTGTACATCCATTCGTAACTAACGAGATGTAAAGTCACTCCCCATAGATTAGCCATTTCCCACCCTTAGTAAAGCTCAGTGAATTACTCAATATTTGCAAAAGGTAAGATCATACAAAACACAAATCACAGCAACAAAACAGCCAGTCAAAAGTACTTTACAGTATCGTGCCTATGTGCTTGAACCTATAAGTTACTATGGGCTTTGAACACACTTTCAGGAACTGAATTGTGAGATGGGAAGATATGAAGATCACAGTAAGAGAAACACATATTAAAGAGCTAGGAGCACAAAGAGATGTCATACCTATAGCAAATATACACGAGTTCAAGAAGATGCAGACAAATATTGCAGTTTGGACTTGATGCCAAAACCAGAGATCTGTCAGGAACAGAATAAGAGAAGCAGATAAAAATGCATCTTTGGTGACAAAGGGGAAATATGGTCACAAGAGGTATAGATTTGTTTTTTTAAAAAAAAGTCTTGTTTATCTGCCCTATTAACTTTGTATTATGGAAATGGTTTTTGTATGTTTATTAGAGATCAACTTTTAGACTTTTGGTTTAGGGTTTTTTTTCTGAAAAGAAAAATATCTGAAACAAACTTGTCCCCAGTAGAAACAAATTCCCTGAACTGTAGTTTATAAAAATAAATTTTCTTTGACAAAACACTCCAAGGAAAAAAACTCTCGTGTCATGAGTAGACCGTTAACTTATTTATCTCATTTTCAGATACAAGTGCTATTAGTAATTATCTCGCAGTTCAAGTAGCAATTTCATTATGCTCATTTTTCTTATTTACCTATTTCTCATGGAAATGAAATTTTCTATTGATTTTTCTAAAATCTGGAATTATTTGAACACTTCTCAAGTCTTACTTAATATGAGACCATTTCTTATGACCTTACAAGCTTTAATTGGAGTTCCTAACTGCTGCTATCTATTATCTGTCACTACACTGCCATTTCAACATATATCTGATTTCTGCTTTTTCTTTATTTCTTTCTTTTTTTTTTTTTTACTGTATACTAAAATCTGAGCTCTCAGCCTGTTTCATTCATAATGTTAAATGGTGATTATGTAAGTAAGACTTATGCTTAGCAGTAAAAAAGAAGCAGTATCAGTACATTTGTGAGCTTTTTAGTCTTTCAGTTATGACCAAGAGATGGACATAAATTTCTGTTTCTACCAAATGTTCAGCTATTAGGCTGAATAATGGTGATGCTGGAGATATTAAGCAAAGTCAATCAAAAATGCCGATTTCATCTAAAAGTGATAAATATGGTTTTTGCTCTAACTTTCCAGTCATTTATAGTTTCTAACATATCCTTGCCACTTCTTAAAATTTAAAACAAGTGAGCAGAAAATTGAATAGAAGAAGTTATATTTGTAGCAACTATCACAGGATCATAAAATGGTAGGGATTGGAAGGATCTTTTAGAGATCATCTAGTCCAATTCCCCTGCAGAAGCAGGTTCACCTAGATCAGGTCACATAGGAAAGTGTCCAGGCGTGTCTTGAAGACCTCCAACAGGACTTCACACCCTCCCTGAGCAGCCTGTGCCAGGGCTCTATCACCTGAACAGTGAAATAGTTTTTTCTTATGTTTAAATGAAATGTTTTGTGTTCCGGCTTCAACACGTTACCCCTTGTCCTGTTGCTAGACATCATAGAATGCCTCAATCTCCAGTCATACATCATTTATGTACTTGTATATATTAATGAATCTCCTCTTCTCTAGACTAAACAGCCCCAGATCCCACAGTCTTTCCTCATAAGGAAGATGTTTTAAGATTAGATACTCCTACAAGTTGAAATATTCCAAATTAACAACCATCAGCAAAAAAAATATTGCAAATAACAGTAAGATGAGAGATAAATATGAATTTAATAAATTTTTGCTTAGAGCACTGTGTCCTTTTCACCTCTCAGATTATATCAGTAAGTTCAAATCAAAAGCCTCTAAACAATTTTCAGGTCTTCTAATTTGTTTTTAAATTAAAGATATTTATTTCTATCCAGAATCCAAAGTGAGGCTGGTAAGACAGATGCTTCTTTTTTACAGGAACTAAGAAAAAAACTAGTATAAATGATAATGAAACACAAATTTAGAGCTGTAATTTGAGTAGGAGGACACAATTCCCAAATAAATCACATCATCCCATGTTGCCAATTGCCCTCACTTGTTTATACACAACTAACAGAATGTCAGTGGAACACATCTTTGCAACTCCATGACTGCACAAAAACCTGCTGAGCTTCTGTGAAGTAAATGTGCCAAGACAAGATAGAAATGGATAACTAAGCACACAAATATGCATAGTGGGGAGAGATGGGGTTGGAGAGTGAAGAATAAGAGAGAAGGAAGGAGAAAATATCACAGAAAATATTTACAATCATGCATTTTCTTTGAAACTGAACAAAAGGTTAGAGTGAATTACCTGAATTTCTGATGCAAAATGGAGACATACTAACCGTTTTACTGCAAACTGGTGAAAAAAAAAAAAAATGACACAGTCTAAAATGCCAAAATGCAGTGAACTCTGATTTCTACTTGCTTTGATCACTCCCTATACTGTTCAGGCTTTTATGTAAAACATAGAGGTACCTTCTCTGAAATTATGAAGGTGAAGGATGCCATTTTAAAGAGTCAATCACAAAAAATACATTGCTTTTACCCATTTTTCCTTAAAATGGAAGATATTTGAAATGAATATTATTTAGAAGACAGAACTTAAGAAGTACAAATTCAAAGGCAGTCTGTGGTACATCCATATAGGACATCCCATTCTTTCTGGGAAAGATTTGAATAAAAATGGTAAAAGGGAAATTAGAATGTCCTTTATCTCAGGCTTTGATCCAGTGATTTAGAAGTTTTGTCATAGTAAAAGCCTACAACAGAAAATATGTCATTTAAAAATTCTTCTCAGTTGTCACTGTCTCAGAATACGACTGGCATATTTTTTGTCTAATGTTTATAGGAAAATATTATATTCATTCATCACAACTGCTGCCTGAGCTGTTGGTTTGACAATGGGAAGTAAACTCTGGGTGTGTCCTTAGGAATGCTTCTCTCAGAGCCTACTTAGAGAATCATACTTGGTCATATTTGGATCAGAGTAGGAGGTAGAAGTAAAAATCAATATTTACTGTGTCTTTGTAAAAATAACATATTTCTTTAATCTCAAAATGCATGAAGGTCAATTGAGGTGAGTGAAATCTTCATTAAAACCAGTAGAATTCTAATAATAATGAGTATGCTTTGTATTTAGAGCTGAAAATGCGAAGTGCTCATTGCCATTTCCACAGGATTGTTTGCCATTTATCTTGGAAAAAAAATAAGAGTTTCAACATGGACATGTTGTAATGTTTTATGGCATCGCCATGTTTATTTCCTGCCATATTTAATCTCATAATATCTCTTTGCTACAATCTTGAGAGACAACACAGAGCCCTTATGCAACTTGCTCTGAAGAATTCTGATGGCAGTGTTCACTGAAAGAAAAATAAAGTAGGTAGATGAAGAAAGTCAGCATAAGACTTCACAATAGCATGGAATGTTTTATAAACACTTTTTCTGCTTCTTGTCTCTATAGTATATATACTATGACAACTCTTTCTTTGCACCCGACTTGAACAGGAATGTATATGAACTCATGAGATTCACAACTCTATTACTTATAGCCTTAAGTAATTCAGAGAAATGATTAGTTAATTTGCAGCTATGTTGTGTTAATTTGAACAAATATATACAGTACAAATTTAATTGATAATATTAACTTTCACTCTAGGACTAAGTAAAATATATTAAGCAAAATAATCTTTTACGTCTACTTCTGTGTACTGCTACTTTTAAAGTTAAAAAAAAATATTTTACAAGACCTTTTTGTCTTATTCTGTTTAGCAGCAAAGATATTAAAAATCGTGTGAGATTTTTTCAGGTAAAGTTAAACAAGCTGACATGACACCAAGAACTCTGTCTTTGGCGTCTGTTTAAGACATTGTATAGGAGTTCCAGCTTTTGGGCAGAGAAGACAGGGATTTCCAAACAGTCATGAAAATTGTCTTCTACATATATTCATGTACAGGCTGCAAGTTTAAACAAATATGAAGTGACTTCATATATATCCCTCAAAGATTTGAATATAGAGAGATCATTTGCTGACACATATAGTGATTTCAAACTCCACACAGCACAGGCAAGGGTAAATGGCAAAATATTATGAGGAAAAATACAGTGTCAAAAATATGAGAACTGAGCCTTCAGCATGTTTCCCAGCTCAAACACTAATTCTGTTAGGAAACAAAAAAAGGACACTTCCACTTTTGGAACAAATGTACCTGAAATAAGTATATCAATAATGCAAATACTTTGGCATCAGCATTAAATTTTATTCCAAGAAGTAAAATTATTTACAGATAAAACTTTCTAGTCCATAAAAATCAATTTTGGTTGATATTTGGTTTTCTTATGCTGGCATAATTTCCCTCTTGGTTTCTAAATTAAACTCCTTAAATTGTGATTTTTATAATGCATGTTGATTGGCATCTAGGAATCTAGACAGTCAAAGCAATAAATTCCAATGTAAAGCTCCAAATAATCAATGTGAATTGGTGCAAATGTCATGGCACTGTGTACTGACAGACATATTTTAGTGAATTGCGATATGGCAGTTTGAAACGTTACTTTAACTGTCCTCCTTTTACTCTACCAAATAAAGCTACTGTCCTGAACTGGAGCCACAGCAGGAAGAAGGTGTCTGATCTAGTTATTGATTAAATATATTGCCTTCTGCTACCACTAATATAAGTGAGCTATCTTTCCCTGAAGAAAATTCACCAGAACAAATCAGTTTGAGCATTAGCCATTTAATGTGACTCACCTATTGTTCCCACAGAACAGTCTTGTAGGAGTCTCACTAGCCAAAAGTTTACCAAAGATAGGCTCTATCATGATCAGACTCTGTCAGAGACCAAGAGAAATTGTCTTGTCTACTCAAGAATCATCAACTGAGAATGTCAAAAAGATGAGTTTAGAACTAGTTATCTTAAGTCTCTCAGATGTTGGGAGTAAAAGTCTAAGAAAGAACATCTTTCAAAATTTTTTTAAGAAAATAATTGCAAACAAATATTTAACTTAGTATTTAGGAAACAAAAAAATAGCTGTTGAAACCCTTGTTCTGTAGGTATAGAATCATAGAATGGTAGGATTGGAAGGGAACTTTAGAGATGATCTAGTCCAACTCCCCTGCAGAAGCAGGTTCACCTAGATCAAGTCACACAGGAACTTGTCCAGGAGGGTCTTGAAGACCTCCAAGGAAGGAGACTTCACACCCTCCCTAGGCAGCCTGTTCCAGGGCTCCACCACCTGAACAGTGAAATAGTTTTTTCTTATGTTTAAGTGGAACTTCATTCCATTACCCTTGTCCTGTTGCTAGATACAATAGAAGCTTTTAAGTGGAACTTTTTGTGTTCCAGACTAATCCCATTATCCCTTGTCTTGTCACTACATATAAGAAAAAAGGGATATCTGAACCTCCTGACATCCACCATTTAGATATTTGTAAATATTAATGAGATCCCCTCTCAGTCTCCTCTGGACTATACAGCCCCAGTTCCCACAGCCTCTCCCCTTATGAAAGATGTTCCAGTCCCCTGATCATCTTTGTGGCCCTCTGCTGGACTCTCTTTAAAATTCTCTGTTCCTCTTGAGCTGGGGAGCCCAGAACAGGACACAGGACTCCAGATGAGGCCTTACCAGGGCAGATTGGAGGGGAAGAACCTCCATTGGCCTGCTGGCCACAGTCTTCTTGATGTATCCCAGGATGCCATTGGCCTTCTTGGCCAATGCTTCATTGCTGGCTCATGGTTAGTTTATTATCAACCAGAATTTCCAGATTGCTCTGCAGAGCAATCGAGAGTGCCTGAACACTGGCACAGGGTTCCCAGAGAGGCTATGGAATCATCTTCTCTGGAGGTTTTCAAAATCTACCTAGAAATGTTCCTGCGTGACCTGATTGAGGTGGACCGGATTCAGCAGGGCGTTGGACTGGATGGTCTCAAAAGGTCCCTTCCAACTCTGACCATTCTGTGATTCTGAGAACCTATGTCACGTATTTTTGTCAGTTTTTTCTACAAGACAGATGTTCTAATTCCATGTACTTTCTTGAAAAGCTGGAAATCAAATATAAAATCACCTAATTTTGACCTACCATTAAATATATTTTTTTATAGATGTAAACATTAAAGTCTTTGAAACAAATGTGTCTGGAAGTAGATAGATTACTGATGATTACAAATAAAATTATTTTTCATAGCCTTTCCCATTTGAAGAAGACAATTACTGTATCTTCTATATTATATTGTTATCTACCACAAGCAGAATTTGCAACAAGATAGATGCACTATTAGCTCTTAGCATTTCTTTGAGTTTCATTGCATTATGATTTAAGAATCAGTCATGTCCCAGTCCTTACAATTGCTGCACTTACATTTCATCCACAGACAGTTACATTGAAATCTACGAACACCATAAAAGTCACTCTTCAAATTGAGAGTCCCTTATATCTGTCTCTGCATTTGTGAAATTCAAATGACAATTCAGAATGGAAATAAACTACATTTTCTAAATACCTTAGTAGTTTATCTTGCTCATGTCACTAAGCCATAGCAGACTTAACTAAAGCATTCTAAAATAACAGATAGAGCATACCAAACAGAGGTTCTGCAGAGAATTATACAGAGATACCCTACTGTTTTGTGACACTGGAAAGCAAATCACGTATAGAATTCTGCATTATCAGGATTGATAAATTCTTCTTCGTTTATTAATTTTTATTATAAAGTAACTTCTGGCTTAGTTTAGGGGTTTGGTTTTTTGTTTGTTTGGGATTTTTGAAATCATGCAAAAAACATGTCATGAATATGCAGATGAAATATTTCTTACTACTTTCTAAACTTTTGTGGATCTATTATTACACTGATGAAAAACTACTGAAGATGGAAAGCTAGAGAATGCTGAACTAGATTTTATATTCTAGTTCAGTGGACTGGATACTTAATTGGTGTAAATTTATGTAGTTTTAGAAAAACTAATGACCAAATGTCTCTTTGAAACACTTGAGAATTCTACATGAGTTTTATAACCTTCTTGCCTTGAAACTCATCCATGAACTTTCCCCTAGCCACCTCAGGAATTGTATACACGTGTGTCCAAGATCCAAGGCAGAGATCCATCCTCCCTTACCCTCTCTCTTCCATTCTCTCACTCTCTTTCTCTCTGCGTGTCCTTTCTCTTTCTCCTGAAATAACAGGATATCTGTATGTTGTTAAATTACTATGTTAGTGGTTATTTCAGTGTAATTACAGAGTAATTATCAAGGAATAAAATATTTGCTTTGGTATTTTCCTACATTTTATGGATCCTTGGTCTCTTTTATTTTGTTGTACCAAGCAAAGGCTCTGTATCATTTTCTTCCTTATCTGGTACTTGGTTTAATGGTATATGATGTCTCAGTCAATAGAAAATTATCTTTTAGTCTCTTCAAAATTAAATGTTTTGTATTTACAGTACATTTAGACTTCAAACCCTCAACTTCAGCATCCAGTCTGAAGCTAATCACCTTGATGACAAAAGCACATTTGCTGCATTAATGGATTTATTCTCTTCACCTTTTGCTATTGCCAATAATCTAAAATTGTTATAGAAAAATATTTATTTCTTGGGAAAATAAAAAACTTAACTGAAACTCCCAAAGTCTAATATAGCAATAGCAGTGCTGTCTTGGGAAATGCTGTCACCTGACCAGCGCTACAACAAAGAGCATATTGTAATTGTGCATTGGAGGATACAGTATGTCTCTGAAAGAGTGGTGGACTTACTAATTTCTCTATTTACTTCCCAATTTTTATTTTAATGGACCTAAAGAATCACCATAAAGATTCCAATGAGAGATGAGGGATAAATACTACATATAAGAAGAAATTTTATCCAAATTTTATTCACATATATTGGAAAACACATAGTTTTTTTTTTTTTTAACTATACTTTTTAATATAAAAAAAAGTAATGGGTCAAAACAATGGAAAACAAAATAATTTATTCTCTCCTTCATACCTGCTGATGGTCTTGCAGGAAGCAGGAGTTTAGTACCTTTGACAGCTGCTCTGGAAGACAAATGTTATAAATCACAAATGTCTCTTCTTCCTCTTACTCACTCTCTGAGCACACATCATATGGTATGGAATATCCGTTTCATCACTTTGGGTCTTCTGTCCAGGCTATATCCCATCCCAAAATCTGTCCCACTCTCAGCTTGAAGGTGAAGTTGAGAGGAATGCTGAAGAGATAGGAATGCTGAAGAGACAGACTTGGTGCTGTGCAAGCAGTATCCAAAACACTGTTGTGTTTTCAGCACATTTCTACCTACCAATGCAAACCACAGCATTACGATGGCTGCTATGGGAAAATTAACTTAATTTCAGCCAGATCCAAAAAAAATATCCATTGAAATTGCTCATTTCTGCACATGAACTGCTTTTCTTTGCTTTTTGTTGTTTTAAGACACAGATTTAATTTTGATGAAAGAGGAGGAAAACATGCAGCTGAAGAGAAGCTATTTCATTTGCCTTCAGTTTTCTGTGTGAGTTGAAACCTACTAGGCTACAATGTAAATAAAGACTATGTGTGCATCTGTCAGTTTCACATCAGCCAATTTTACACATAGCCTCAGTCCTATCGTTTGAGATTTGTTCTGTTTGGAAGGTACATTTTTATGGACACAATTGGTTGTGTAGTGATCTAGCTGGAGGACTTGGAAATGAAGTGCATCTAAATCTGCTCCAGATTTTCTGTGCACACAGGCAATCTTGAACTTTTCTCAGACATGTTTTCTTTCAATTTCTGTACTATCTGTTCCTCTTCTCTGCCATTCCTTTGTTGTCCTTTTCTCATTGGCATGCAATTCCCTTCTGATTAGGCATACAAGCTTCAAGTTTTCTCCATCAAGTTGCAATCTTTCCAAGGTTCATACACTACTCTAGTTCTTTCAACCACTCCCACAGTTTCAGTTTCACTTTTATTCTCTCACATTGTGGATACTTCAGTAATTTGAAACTATTCCTGCATTTTTATTTTTTGCTGGCTTTTAGTCTAATAAAAAAATGCTTATCTTTCTTTCAGGCTACATAGTTTTGTACCCAAGGTTTTGCTTGAATCTTGATTTGAGCTTCTAATGGAGAAATCATATTAACTAACACACTGTTTGCGATTAAGCTTACCAGGTACTTACATTGAATGATCATGTTTATCCATAAAGGATGAACTATATGTGCGAGAAAGTCAATTTGACAAATTGCCTCGATTCACTTCCACTCTTGTTTCCTGCTACATCCCTGTTCCATATTGATCCTTTGCTCACCGGTCAATTTCTTGACACGCTTCTTACTCTTTAGTAGCTTTATGACACTTCTTTCTACCCAGCGATTTTACTGACTCTCAGACATGCTTTCAAAGACAAAGACCTTTCAACAAAAAGCCAAGAGGAAAGAATGCGTAAACTAGGCACAGCGATGTCTTTGAGAACAGGCTATCACAAGCAGGTTAGCAAACTTATGAATGTCATTGTGGCTGAATTTTGGCTTCTTTCTACTTTGTTTTGACTGACGTACTGGCTTGCTAATACTCTCATCAAAAGAGTATAGACAAGAACAGCAAGTATTTCTGACATGAAATTGATAGGATAGGGTTTACTTTTGAAGGGAAGCAACATTAACAGCTTTTGAAACAGATCATGAGCATGCAGATAGTCAAAACACAGTGTGCTTGGATTTTTCAGAAGCTTTTAACAAGATATTCTTTCAGACTGTCACCAGAGGCTCCTAAAGTAACTCTGAATGACTATGAAGAGAGGTGTTTTGGAGGTCAGTAAGTGGCCAAAAAGATCAGAAATAAAGAATATAAGTTTATGACCAATTTTCATGGCAGGCAAAGGCTTCTGGTAGGATACCATAGGTGTTTGGACATATGTGATTTAACAGATGATATAGAAACCTCAGTAAATGATTTGGAAAAGGAGGTAAAAAAAATATGACAAATTTTACAGATAATACAAATTTAGTATTTTTTCCTTTAAACATAGGAGTAAATTTTAGGAACAGCTTTTTCTACTGTCATCATTTGTTTGGGGAGAGGTGCAAAGACATGTACAGAAAATATTAACCTTACAAGAATAGTCAGTTCTTTGGATTAATATAACGCAACTTGTCTCCCACTTGCTTCTGGTTTCAACTTTCTTTAACATTTATCCTGTACTTTTAATTGGAAAGTATTAAATTACTATGATTTCTTACTATACATGAACTCTAAAATGTATGACAAAGCTGATAGTCACTTAGGTTCATATTGTTAAAATTGTCAAGGCTACATCTGTGCCACTTCAGGTATGTTTATATAAGATGTAAGTGGAGCTACCTTAGCAGGAAGGAAATGAGAATAGTGAGCTCTGGAACACTTAGCTTTCTGCAGAGCTGCATCTTCTCTAAGTATTTCTGCTTAGAGACTCAATAACTCTGAATGTATATGTGTCAACATTGCGCCTGTGATTTTACAAAGCAAAGGTGGATATGGCTGTGTTCCACATAGTTATCTGTCTCAGCTCAAAGGCAAATTGAGAATTTCTTACATGGCACAACACTATTCTACATAAAAACATTTATAAGGTTCCAGCACTGTGTTGAAAGAGCTGTCTTTATAGTTAGCTGTCTTCTTACTGACTGGTAAAATGCAGCTCTAGCTGCTGAACAGGGCATCTGGGAGTTACTGCACTCATAATTTACCTGAAGGGTTGAATGGAAAATGACTGAGCATGAATGAAAACTAAATAAGATCCCTTGGATTGTGTGGGAGTTAAAGCTTAATTTCTTCTTCTGCCTTTTTTTTTTTTTTTTTATGACATAATACTCATAGAAGTGAGGAATTTCAATGTTATAAGGATTTTGCACTATTCCTCTGCCTCAGGATGACATGCATGAAGAAAATGTCAACTGGACTAGCCTCCAACCCTCTCCACTGGAGAGGAGGCCTCGTTAGGCTGATAGTGTACATGGGACCAGATGGCAGGCTATGAGCAGAAGATTACGGGTCCTTAGAGCTGAATGACAGGTTTTATTCCCAGAGCCACAGTAGTTAAGAGAGTTTTCAAAGTTCAATCAGCAGAAGTCACGTAACTTGTGACCTCATCTTGCCAATTAGGAGAAAAAACCTTTAAGGGTAATAAGTTTAGCCAGATAAATGTAGACTTCCAGAGCTAATGAGGATCATATTGTAAAAACTGACAGCATTCTCTTCTTTTAAATAAAAAGGAATAAACATATGCTATATATTGTCATGATTTCTTGTTATTTGACATTTCAGCAATATAACATACAAGGTTATGATCAAAGATGAAGGAAGAAGCCATGCTCTTCATTGGGCATATAGCTTTCCTGACATTTGTCAGTGCTCTATAGCTGCAAAGTCATAGACAAAAGCAATTGATATATCATTAAAAACTTTTTTTTTATGTAGTAAGTAAAATAAAAATCAGAATTGGCTACATTTTTAATAAGAATGACAAAGAAAATCAGGCACACATGGTTTTAATGACAGGTTAATAACATGTTAAAGGACTGGAAGGAACTCTTCATATATGTGCTTAGTGGTAAAACAATCAGAATAACAACTATGTTTTACATAACTATTAGCAGATCACTTTGCAGATAAAAAATATATATTTTAAATAGAAATTTGTTAAATAGGAATGACTCTTTAACACAAAATAGAATTTCACTTATGATTTTGCCAGAAATTCCAATATGTGTTGTCTCCTGAATTTACCATTAACTTTAAAGAAAAGGTCAGTAGAATAAAGAAAGATGTAATCAAAGTAACCTAGGCCACTGATCTATTCCTTGTAAATAAATTGTCTCCTTCCTCCAAGCTGTATGTAACTTCCAGAATTTTATCTTAATTGAAAGCAACTTATCAAATCACATTCAAAAATTATCAAGATTTAGAAATAAAGCTATAATTCAACTGGAAGAACAGGTGATTTATCTACACTTAGTGAAGTACAACACGTAAAGCATCATTCAAAGACGTGTAATTAAAAATCATGTTAGTAAATATCTTTAAAGAAAGTCATAACCTGAGCCAACCAAATTTGAATGTTTTAAAAGTAAAAGCTGTCTGTATATGACAGTTAAAAAAATCTATAGTCAATGTAATGTATTCTCTGCCTCTTGGAGGTTTGAGATTGATATGATAAAGTCTTTTTTTAAAAGCATGTTTCAGGAAGATCATAAAGGTTGGACTCTTTACAGTATGAAATTGCCTGAGCGTTCTCTGTACAGGTATGCATGGAAAAATTGTATCTGTCTCTCTGGTCTTGTACCTACTAATCTAGAAGCAATGATAGAAGCTCCTTTATGGAATATTGCTGCCCTGAAGAGAAAATTTACATTTCCATGTATACTATGGGGTTTAGTTTCAAAGATTTAGTCTCATTGTACTATTTGAAACACCTTAAAGCACTTTGTTTGAATTGGCAAATAGACATTGCTGGAAAGTCTAGAGAAGCATTGAGAGTATGAATCGTACTGAATATTATTACATAATGGAATCCTACTAATGGGGTAGGATTCAGCTCAAGATTGATAACATACCACCTTGTAAAGATGATAGTAGCAGTAAAAATCACCAATTTACTTAACTGATAAGAAGTTATCTTTTATTAAATAATGATGATATATTGTTCACGTTCAGAAGCAGCTACAAAGAAGAAGCAAGCAGCCAAAGCATAGCTGTCAATTGGCATCATGTAACAATTGGGCTTTTATCAGTTGGATTCTGAAAATAAAGAAAGAGAAAAATAGAAGGCAGTGCCTCTTACACCTATGTCAGTAAAAGCCACAAAATCTTGGAGAATAAAGGAGAGCATCTAGATCTACAGGAAAGCTATTCCAAGTCCACCTTTTCCCTCATACAGTGTTACTTGGTAACCTACAGTAATGGGAAAAGTCCAAAATTCCTGTTTCTGCTTTTAACTGTTCTGCAAATCTCTGGTTAGGAGACTTTTAACAGTTGAAGATACATTTTCCCTTTCCTGTAAAGGAAGGAATTAACACTGGTATCTTTAACACTGTTGGTGAATTTTTAAAAAAAGTACTACAATTCAAACCACTTCTTTTTTGTGTTTATGTGTGTCTAGCCTGATGTCCATTCAGTTATAAAATCACTTCCTTTCCTAAACAAGACAAGAGAGAGACAGAAATACAACAAACTGCTTGTGAGTTGAGATAAGGACAGAGAAATCACTCGGCAATTAACATCACTGACAAAACAGACTCAGGGAGGAAAATGTTTGATTTATTAAAGAGACAATAAGATCAGGGAGCTGAGAAATAAAACACCTTAAAAACACCTCCTCCCAGCCCTACTCTTCCTGAGACTCCCTTTCTTTCCCCCCAGCTGCTCAAGGGATGAGGGATGGGGGTTGCAGTCAGTTCATTATAGATGGACTTTGCCGCTGCATCTTCTCAGGGGGAGGCCTCCTCACACTTCCCACTGCTACACTGTGAGGTCCCTTCTCATGGGAGACTTCCTCACTTGTGACAGGAAGCTTTCATCAACGTTCTGTAGGCATCTGTGTTGTTTTAGTTTTTCGTACAAATGAAACAATTTTGTACAGAGCACAAGTTCATTGTGTATTCCTTACTAATTCACTTTTATATTACGTTATGCTTTGTTCCTTTCAGGTTTTTTGCTAAATCTCTTCAAAATTCACACCTTCAGACAGTTCCTGAAGCTGAAAATTGCGTATCTGAAGTGTACTTCTTTCTGTTCATCTAATATTGTAGAGTTTGGGGAAGGAAGAAAGGTTGGGACTGTGTTGGAAAGAGAAGTCATCACAGTAAAGCAGAGAACATTGTATTAAAGGCTATCTGATGAATGAAAGAAAGAGAAGAAGGTACATAGTGAAAAGTAAAAGAGGAAACACATTGCAAAAACCAGCTCAGTCATCATAGCTTCAGAGAATGGATTGCTGCACTTGTTTCACAAACTTTGTCAATTTGTTTAGTCAATCCAGCCTTGATTTCTTGTTTATCTATCTGAGTTTTACCATGGAGTTTTTAGATTACTACTTTGTGGCCAAAGCATTTTCAATTTTTATCAATTTTTTCATTTTTTAATTATTATTAGATTGTTTGGTATTGAGTAATTATTCTATCTTCAGATGCTCATGGAATAGTAATAGTTTTGCCTGGATGCATGTTTCCTATCAAATCAAACAAAAATTGTTTTTGAAAATGTCTTACCAAATGCTTCGCTGCAATTTTGGGTTATTATGTTTCTCACAATAGAATAATCAAAGATATAGCATTCTTCCTAGATACAAAGCACTCTGGCCCCTTTTCCACAAATGTAGCTATTTAACCATATTACCATTTGTACTTTTCCAGAATTTTTTAAGAGTTTTAAAAATAATATTTACTTCTATGTTGGTATTCCAGGAAGGATATTACGTAATAGCTGTAAGATGCCACTTGGTCATTATTCTTCAAATCCTCTAATCTGTGAGGTCATAGAATCAAAGAATCGTAGAATCATAAAATGGTAGGGGTTGGAAGGGACCTTTAGAGATCATCTAGTCCAACTCCCATGCAGAAGCAGGTCCACCTAGATCAGGTCACACAGGAACTTGTCCAGGTGGTCTTGAAGACCTCTGAGGAAGAAGATTCCACAATGTCCTTGGGCAGCCTGTGCCAAAGCTCCCTCACCTGAACAGTAAAGTAGTTTTTTCTTATGTTTAAATGGAACTTTTTATGTTCCAACTTCATCCCATTACCCCTTGTCCCGTTGCTAGATACTATCGAAAAAAGGGATGCCCCAACCTCCTGACACCCACCATTTAGATATTTGCAAATACTAATAAGAGCCATCCACAGTCTCCTCTCATCTAAAGTGATTCAGTAATTGACTGTCTTGAAGCCCAAAGTCATGAAAGCAAACAGTTTATTTTGTGAGCTGAAATAGTTATTCTTACACAGCATCCCTACCCCATTGACAGAAAAAATAATAACAAGCAATTTAATGTCAATCAAATGAAAAGTGAAGTTATTGATGGTTAATTCACTGAGCTCATTGACTGAATAATCAGTTTGATTGCAGGTGAAATGTATGGAAATCTCCACAAGTTCAGTGTGCAAATTTTTCTAACGCTATATTGGAAAAAAATAATACTAACAAATTGTCAAATAAAGAAAATTTGACTGACTTCATAAAAAAAGAAATTGTATTTTATGCCAAATATGTATATTGGGACTTCCAATGGAAAAGATGAAGAGAGCATCTCAACACATTTGGCATGTCAGCAGGTAGGTATAGTTTGAAAATGCTAGTAGCAAATAAACCTGCATCAGAAAGATCAGTGGCAAAGAATACTAACAGAGTTTGCCAGTTTCAATGTCATTCTGGTGTATGGATACAGATACAGAATTGTTGATGTTGTGTGAGAACATGAACACAACTAATGTCTCTGCTAAAATGGAGCCAGGAGATAAAGATGAAATTCTATAAAAAGATTGACAGTGTGCTGGCAGGTCACCCAAAAGCTACACTCTGACTGTTGGAATGTAAAGCTGTATATACAATGCATAGATCTATGCATTTTAGAGAATAAAAAGCCTTATGAAATCTCTGTTCATTTCTGCTGGTGTATTTCCTATATGTGAAAATTCTTGGAGAAGATACATTTCTTCAACATGTCACTTTCAAATTGTTTCTTACAAAGGAAAGATTCATATGAAGTATTGGGAGTGAGAAGAATTTTGCAGATAGGAAAACAAAAAATAACTTAAATCATAGTTATACTTGCCATTAGAGCAAATATGTCCATAAAGAAAACAAGTTTTTACAATAGTGCTTGAATGTATAAAGTTTTATCAGTATGACTAAATTCACGCAGCTGCTTTGGAAGATAGCGTTTTAGAAATATTCTACAAAAGTTTGAACATGCCTTCATTGAATTTGCACTGCTACAGTTTTGATGTATATAGCAAGAAAGGGATGGAGATAAACATACTTGACTGGTTGTCCAAATATTATAGCATAAAAATGGCAACTACACAAAAGAGAGATCTTTAACCTGATGGTAGCATAGAATGAAAAAATCTCAGTCAACTCAGTTCTGTTCAGTTTTCAAAGAATAGACCACAAATGACCAGAGAACAAAGTACATAAAAGAAATTCTCAGCTGCTTGTATTCATCATCTTGTCAGTATTTCCAGACACGAGAGTAGAAGCCATATAGGCCTCTCAAGAACACAGCAATAGCAACTGGAGCTTTAAAAGAGGTAAAATAATGTCAAGAAAACAAAAGTCTTAATAAAAAAATGGTTTAAAGTGCATTATTTTAGCCAGAAAACCAGAGCTGCTGTAGCAACCCACTGGCATGAACATTGTAGTTTAACTCCAGTGGGCAGCTAATAGCACCTAGCTGCTCATTCATTCCTCACAGAAGGGTGGGGGAGAGAATTGGAAAAGTAACAAAATTCATGAACTGAGATAAAGACAGTTTAATAGGGAAAGCAAAAGCCATTTACAATCAAAGCAAAATGAGTAATTCATTCCCTAGCCTCTATCACAGGCAACTGTTCAGGCATGTCCAGGAAAACAGGGCTCCATTGTGTCTAATCCTTCCTCTTCCCTCAGATTTGTTGTTGAGCATGATATCTTATGGTCTGGGATATACTTTGGGTCAGTTGTGGTCAGCTGTCCCAGTTATGTCCCATTCTAACTCCTTGTGCACCCCGAGCCTCTTCACTGGTTGGGTGAAGTGCAAAAAAGTCCTTGTCTCTGTGTAAGCACTTCTCAGAAATAACCAAAAGTTTCCTGTGTTATTAACACAGTTTTCATCACAAATCCAAAGCATAGAACCATACAAGCTACTCTGAAGAAAATTAAGTCTATACTAGACAAAATCAGTATAATGGGTGAGGATAGAAAGAGAACTTTGGTGAACCACACGTGAAAGACAAAATGCAGACCATAGAGAAAAAGATTAATATACTCATCATCATTTACAGATGTTGAAACAAAAAGGGGGTTACATTTTTTAAAAAATAGAGCTTTTAGATTACTATCCATATGCTATTAATACAATTATCACAGAAAGCGAATACTACACTTCATCAGATATGGTGCTGTTTGCTGACATAATTACATCACTGTTCCTTTCTGACTTTTTTAACATTAAAGATGTCCATGTGTTTCATCCTGAAGAGAGGAGAGCAATTTCATTACTTTCATGTTCTTACTATGTCTTATGTAGCGAGATCTATATTCTGAAAACCTTATTTAAGCTAGATCCCTTAATATCATATTTGAAATGTCACTATTTTTTCTTTCTTCTTTAAATATTTATATCCAGAGCACACATAACACGCAAACAGAAATTAGTACAAAAGTATAATTGTCATGTTGTGTTAGAAAACAAGAGCAAGAAACTGTTGTAATTCTCTTTGATCAGGTGATAAAGCAACTTGATAAAGGCAATTAAATACTTCAAATATTTCAAAGTTTTTGACACAGTATTGTATAATACTTTATTCTGAGGAGGCTTGCTATGCATATAATCAATTGGTTGTATGCTTTAGTTGGGTAAAACCTGATGTATTCAAAGATAGCGAATAGAATTTAAAGGAAAAGAAATCAGTGCTAAGGTTTATGATAGCTGGGAGCATAACGAATTCTTCAGGATCTGATTCTACTCAATGTTTTAATCAATACAAATATTGTGTGTATTTAGATGATCATACAAGATCTTTGCTGTTAGGGCACAGCATACAGATCAATGGAAGCACTTAAACAATGATAAAAGGGTGTTGCTACACAATGTTCCAAACCCACTGGGTACGAGGTCATAATTCAGCAAAATGCATTTCAGTGCATCATCGATAGTGCAAGCTGTTACACATGTGAAATGGTTCAGACTTCAGGAGCAGAATGACAGACTTCATCCTGGGAAGCTGCAAAAAATACCTATAAGAAGGAACAGTGTCAAATTGAAAGCTCAATATAATATTTGGTGAATGCTGTCACTGAATGCAGAAAAAAAATCAAGAAAAGAACCAGATAATCTCTGTCTACAACATTCATAAAGAATCTGAAGAATTCTTCATCCTATTTGAGGTCTGTACTCCATGGAAGATACGGACTCAATGAAGAGAATTTAGAGGACTCCAAAAACGATCCACATGTGCTGGAAACCAATCCTTGAAATGAGATGCTTATGAATTTCAATCTACTAGTTTATTGAAGAGGAAATTAAGTTACTTCATCGTGCTGCACAGAAATTATATTTGATAGAAGAAGGTGTCTTAATCTTGCAGGTGAAGGCCTAAGAAGATCCTGTGCCTAAGAACTGAAGTTAGTCTTATTCAGCCTTGAAATAAGATGCAGTAAGAAGAATTGGTGAAGCTAATTGACCATTTGGATAACCTACCAAAAGAAACCATGGACTTGCTATTGTTTAGAGTCTTTAAAAACAGATTAGACAGTTTTTTTTGAGAAATGTATTTTAGTCTAGTCTAGAAAAAAATCTGCAGCTTCTACAGACAAAGGACAGGGCCAGATGGTCTTTTCAAAAGGAAGTGCTGGTCCTTTCTGTTCTCAGTGTCCTTGAGCAAGAAAAATGAATCTTTTATTGCCATCTTTTTCAGAGCAGCACCCAGAGTCAGCATTTCCAGGATTAGTGAGCTGGAGTATCCTCTCGTGGCAGAGCCTCATTTCAGTCTCATGCAGTGTGTAAACAGCATGCAATAAAGTTGTCTGGTTGCTCCCAGAAGACCATGTTTCTACTGCAGTACCTACATATTGGGGGATGATGCAAAAAAGATGTCATTTGATTTCTAAGTCAAGTACTATAGTGGGAAAAAGCCAAAAAACTTCTACTTTAGAAAAAAAAATGATACTTTTAGATTGACACATATTTTATGGGTTTTTTTGGTTATATATTTTATGTTACACCAATTGCTTATATTTGGGGATTATAACAAAACTGTTTTTCCAAATAGAAAAATACTTTGAGTGATAATATCTTCACGTGTGTCAACTTCCAGGTAGATTTTCTTTACAATTTGTACATATTGTCAGAAACTATAAATCTCACATATCCAAATGTTTTTTTATTGACTATTCTTTCATTTATTAATTATTTTTAAGATATTTTATTTTCTACTAAATTCCTCACTTCCCTTTTTTTTTTTTTTTTTAAATATATTGAATTAACATGAGCTAAAAGGGACTCCTGCAGTGATTCTGCCAGGAATGTGCATGCTTTCTATCAAACTCAATTCATCAGCACTGGCAGCATGTTAATTAACTCAGTTGTGAATAACCCCCTGCTATTTTAATGTGATTTCTAATAGTAAGAGAAGGTAAGGACAAAAAGAACAGATAAAGCATTGTTTTTCCATCCAATAGAGCATAAGAGAGTTCTTCTCCCATGATATTATTTTCGGCAATAGTTTCTCTGTGAATAACCCCCATATTGTTCACTTTTCATGTCAGACAGCATCATCCCTTGGAAAGGGGCGATATAAAGTAATATGGTCTCATAAAGACACAAAAACTTATAATCTTGGAAAGTGACTACTTTTTTTTCTGTACTCATCAAGTGGAAATTCTTTTCTGAAGAAATCTGAAGAATAATCGTTAATGGAAGGATAGCAGAAATGATGTTGCTATGTAATCTCAGCTTTCAATTATTAGTATTATATAATAAATCTTTATTTGCACATGTTGCAACAATGGCCTATAGTACAAGGTACTATAAAAGTCTCATCATTGTAGGATAAAGATAAACTTAAAAAAAAATTCACAGAAGTTTTTTAGAAGATATTAGAAAGTATTTCCCTCTCTGCAATGCTTATCAGCGCAGGTAGTGAATTTGAAAAAAATATAACTATTCTATGTCATGTTGCCTGAGGTTAGAGTTTTCCCATTATTCTATAGTAAGTTTTCCTATGCTTTCACTTTTTATATGATCATTTTTGGTTACCTTTCTCCTGAACATGTTTAGAAACTCCCACAAACTTCCAACTGTAGTCCCTGGAGATTTACATAACCTTTCTGAGTAACTTACATTTCACTGGTAAATCCAGTTCACTTCTTATTTACTCCTAAAATGAAATCTCATAGTCCATGTGTAAAGATCCCAATATATTTCAATAGATGATATGCTACATTTAGTCCACAAACAATTTAGATAAAAGACAAATCTCTTAACTGATCAACCACAGCTTGATTAACCACAATCATTATAGCCATTGGGTCATGGGCCTTTCATGTATTTGCAGGTTTTCATTTAAACAACTTACATCAGTCATAGATTTCTTCTTACTCAGAGATAGTTGTTAAACTAGAGGCAAAATTATTAGTTAATTATAGACTGAAATGAACTTGTCCAGACTTTCTATAGTTTGAATAGTCAAAAAAATCCTGGTTTTTTTCAATGAGACCTTTTTTTTTTAACCTAAGGTTTTAATTTAGCTAATGTTTTTATTTAGCAATTTGAGACATATTTAAAATAGTGTCTGTCGTCTCACTTCTCGTGCCTAATGCAGTCAGCGTGTGTTCAGACTACATCAGCCTTCACAGAACAAGAAGAGTTTATAATCAGTTCACTCGCAAAGTACATGGCGAGAAAAGGCTCAAACATCTTCTTCCTGAGACTGTTTGAATGTCTGCCTAACAACTAAAATTGATGCTCTATATGGCATTCTAGTGGGGACTGGTGAAACATCTCTTGATACTGAAGCAGTGGATCAATTTATATAAAAAGTTATAGAATACTTGTTTCTGAGAGACTGGAAGCCATTACTTAAGGCCCTTCATTTGGAGGAATAAGAGAGCAAGTCTGCCTTCCATCACCAGCTCAGAATATTACACTGTCAAATGCAAAATGGCGTTTCATCTGTGTTGAGGAAAGACTGATGACCATCATAAGTTGTGACTATCATGACAGGTGACTCTTTTTAGAGAAACAAATTCTGGTATGTACAAGTAAAGTTATCAACCATTGAGTAAAATAAATTGCTTTGGAAATACTATTGTATTGTACTACTGCTTTTTAGATTTACAGAATTTTAGGGTTTTTTTTGCTTTTTCAATTTAATAGTAGAAATGTTGGCCTTTCTTAACTTCCGAATACTATAATTTCTTACTTTTCATCATTAATCTTATAAGAGAGGCTGAAGCCAAGATCTACCCTTTTAAGAAGTTATTCTTAAGAAATTATTTTTTATCTCAATGGCATTGAGTTACCCACGAGCCTTAACTCTTAACTTGCAACTGTGAGATATCACTTTCCTCTTTCCAATTATACTTTTTTTTTTCTTATAAACCGGAACACTGAACAAAGAAAGTAAAATAATTTCACAACTTTCAGAGTAAGTGGATAATGAGCATATATGAAACAATAACACTTTTTATGATGGTTTCTTAAAAATGTGAAAACCTAAGAGGTTTAAGGTGGTTTAGATTAATTTGGCTTTAAGAAAAATATAGCTATAACCAGTGAAATCTAAGCATGGCTTACTGAAAAGAAACTTCTGGAAGGTGATTGCTATAGGATAAAGTTATCTTACCCCCAAAAGTATTCCTGAGCTGAATCACATTCATATTTTAACTAACTTTCAGAAAAATATGTTTTGAAGAAGAGTCTGGCATACAAAAATCAGAGGGATTACAGACTATATGTACATATGGGGACAGATAGGTGTTGCAGTCAAATATGTGGTTTTATTTCCATTTTATTCCTCTTTGACCTGAAAAAAAAACCAAACCAAACCAAATATTTGTTTGCTTCCATAAGAAAAAGGACAAATCAAAGAACATGCAATCTCTCTGGAAAATTGCACTATGTGATGTCTCTTCTCTTTCAGATCAAGGTCAGCAGCTGGAAACAGAGTGTGTAGTGCCATGAGAAAGCTTTCTGGATGGCAAAGCAAAGAACGACTTGCCAAGAGTTGCAGAACTTTGTGAGAACATTGCAAGATATTGTGATTCTTATCTATCGACGATGATAGAAAAAGTCTATACATACAATGAATCATGTTGGATAAAGAATCCTTAGTCAGGAAATTTAAAATTACTGTTTCCACACATTGTGGTTATGAGAAAGTGTTTGATAAAAGCATCATTGCAGTAGCTACAAAAGCAAATCAAATATTCGGAATATTTAGGAAAGAATTAGGAAACAAGTCATCAGTCAACGAATGTTGGAGTGGTGAGCAATCCCATTGTGCATAATTTGGTTTTTTTTTTAGTTTTATTTCTCTCTTTTATTCAATTCCTTTTCTTGTTTATAATTATTAATATTATAATCTTTTTATTAGTATTGCTATTTTAATATTTAATATCTTTTTGGTTAGTAAACTGTTATCTCAACTCATTAATCTTAATTTTTTATTAATTTCTTTCTCATCCCCCTGTGAGAGATGGAGAGTGAGTGAGTAGCTGCTCGCTTGGGTGTCATACACTGTCATACACAAAACCAGGTGCAATTAATGACTGAAACTGACATAATTAGGAGTTGCAATAATTAACTTAGTTTGTATGTGTGCTTTTTAGTATCCATAAATTTTAGGATTCTTTGTTCCATTGAAAGTTTTGTTTCTAGGAGAAAAATCTCAATAAAATTTTTAACTAAAAAAATACATTCAGAAATGAAAAAAAAACCCAAAACTATGAATCAATAAGTAACCTGTAGTGTCTGGATACACCTACTTAATTTATTTTGAGTTACTATTTTTATCAGTGACTCAAAAGACAACTAAGTATGCACTGATAGTTTTCAGATGTCATCAAGATTGAAAGAAAAGAAACAGGAAAGTCAACACCGAATCAGTTCTTAAAGTGGTAGTTGGCTAGTGTGGTAGTTTAGCACCAGCTGGGTGTCAGGTGCCAGCCAAGACATAATATCACTCCCCCACTTAAACTAGACAGGGGACAGAAATAAAACAAGAGGTTTGTGGGTTGAGATAAGGACAGAGAGACCACTCAGCAACTAGTGCCACAGGCAAAACAGATTCAACTTGAGGAGAAAAAGGTTTGATTTATTAGAGGAACAATAAGAACAGGGAGATGAGAAATAAACCCAAGTCTTAAAACATCTACCCCCTCTCGTCTCTCCTCCAGGACTCTCCTACCTTCCCCCCTGTGGCACAGGGGATGAGGGATGGGGGTTATGGTCAGTTCATTACAGATGGACTTTGCTGCCTGCTTCTTCTCAGGGGGAGGACTCCTCACACTTCCCACGGCTACACTGTGAGGTCCCTCCCCACAGGAAATTTCTTCAATGTGGGTCCTTCCCATGGGCTACAGTTCTTCATGAACTGCTCCAGCATTGGGTCTTTCATGGGGGCAGCTCTTCATACCCCGCCCCAACGTGGGCCACCCACCTGGAGAACAGTTCTTCAGGTACTGACTACTCCAGTCTGAGTCCCTCATAGGATCACAAGTCCTGACAGCAAACCTGCTCTGGCATGGACTCCTCTCTCCGTACAGACTCCCAGGTCCTGCCAGGAACTTGCTCCAGGGTGAGCTTCCTGTGGAGTCACAGCCTCCTTCAGGCATCCACCTGCTCTGACGTGGGGTCCTCCAAAGGCTATGAGTGTGTCTCTGCTCCCTGGTGGCCTCTATGGACTGCAGGGGCACAGCTGCCTCACCATGGTCTTCACCACAGGTCACAGGGGAGCCTTTCAGGGCCTAAACACCCTCCTACTCCTCCTTCACCACTGAACTTTGTGTCTGTGGAGATGTTTTCATATTGGCACCCTGTTGCTGCTTGCAGTTCAGCAACTGCACAGCAACTTCTTGCTCTTCTCAAATATGTTATTCACAGAGGTGTTACCCCAGTCACTAATTGGCCAGGCCTTGGTCAGCTGTGAGTCCATCTTAGAATTGATTTGCCTTAGCCCTGTCAGCCACAGCAGAAGCTTCTGGCTGGTCTTTGTTTAAAGATGCTGACTGTGAGACGCTGGCGGAGAGAGAGAGGAGGCACAGACAGCACCTCAGCCCACACCACTGCTGTCACTGCAGACACACCCCAGGGGATGCTGAGGTGCTGATGTGGGTCACTCTAAGGAAGACAAGCTATGCTGTTCCCTGCCCACCACACAACTCCAGCCTGTGGGAGACTACCATCCACCGAGCCTCATCGGAGCCACTCATATGTTGAGGCAATAACACACAGTGTGGGATGCTCTGATCCTGAGCCTGGAAAAAGTGATATTTGAATACAGACCAATTGTTTTGCACCCCTTTATCCTCTAATACACTATCCAATGAGACGTCCCCTAGGAATTGCTTGAAAGGGGCAAAGTTGGACTTGCTACAGTCTAGGATTCTGATTCTGTTTGGTATTCTGTTCCTGAACTCTACCATGTTGTGATCACTGCAGACAAGGCTGCTCTCAATCTTCATAATTTCATCCAGACTCTGCTTGTTCGTGAGTACAAGATCCAATAGTGCTCCTCTACTAGTTGGGTCACTCACCTTTTGCATCAAGAAGTTATCATCAATGCACGGAAGGAACCACTTGGTGTGTAAGTGGCATTCCAGGTAGGCCTTTGTTGTGGTTTAAGCCCATCAAGGAAAAAAAGACCACGATTGGCCTGAAGTACCGAAGACTTAAGGATTGCTAAAGGGCAGGGAGGGCTTAATTGCTGCTAAAGGTGCAGGACAAAACAGACCAGGCTACTCGGCTTGGGGAAGAAAAACAGAAAACAATTTAATACCAACTAAAACATAAAACCCCAAAA
>WBNH01012726.1:0-51809 GCA_013401255.1 Urocolius indicus | reverse complement strand
CAAATTCCCATCCCTAAATAGTGATCACAGAGGCGCTAGATTAGCCCAGCTGGGCCAGGGGGTGGGTCTGAACCCAAGAGCCCGGGGAGACTCCAAAAACCTTTACTGGGTCTTCACTGCAACCCACTCCCCCTGTTACCAAGCAAAAGCAACTCCTTGCTAAACCATGACAGCCGTCCAACAGATGTCTGGGTGGTTGAAATCCCCCATGACAACCAGGGCCTGTGGTTTTGAGGCTTCTCCCAGTTGACTGTAGAAGGCCTCATCAACTTCCCCAGCCTGATCAGGTGGCCTGTAATAGACACCCACAACCATGTCACAACTGCTAGCCTGCCCCTTAATTCTAACTCTCAACTTGCCCCTCATCCTCACCTGGACAGAATTCAGTACATTCCTGCTGCTCTTTCACATAAAGGTCAACTCCACCACTTTGCCCTGTTGTCCTATCTTTTCCAATAGCCATCCATGACCACATTTCAATCACTTGAGCTGTCCCATCATGTCTCTGCAATAGCCACTTGACCATAACCCCTTACCTATACACAGACTTCCAGTTGCTCCTGTTTATTCCCCATGCTGCATGCATTAGTGTAAAGGCATTTCAAGAAGGAAGCCAATCATGAAGGGTTAACACCTAGTACTGGCTTGCCATCACCCCCAGCATTGGCTTGCCAAAATTTCAGTCTCTCTTGATGTCCAGATGACATTCAATAGCCTGTAGATTATCATACTTGATGCCCAGATTTGCGGATTCCTTATATAATGGAACATTTCAAGTTCAAGTCTTATATTTCATTCCGTCTTTCAAGTGTTAGACTTACAAGTAAACTACACTGCTAAATAAAGATTACTCATTGGTATTTGTTATTTATTGTATCACTGAAGAACTCTGAATAATTTTTTTAAAACTCTTAACTAGTAAGCAGTATTATTTCTCAGATTTCAGTCTTTACCAAGATAATTCAGCAAATAATGTCAGAATTAAATATGATTTCTGAACCTGTATACAATCCATCATTCTGCCCACTGGGGGGGAATTTTGTCTCCAATGATTATGTTGTAAAGTCATGCTCAGTTATTTGTCTCTACTTTCAACATGAATTGATTCTGCAAAAAAAAAGTTTTATATTTGGATATTCTCTGTGCATTGGAATTGTTTTTCTTCCTTTTTAACACAGTTTTTAAAGATTTGAAAGATTTGAAGATTTTTCTTTTGGTATTCATTCTGAGGGCATGAGAGGATTTTTGGTTTTGGACCTCACATTTTCTAAATGCAAATAATACAATGTGGATAGAGTTGTCATTAAATTTCAGATGAAGACATTTTTATAGGGAGATATAATTTTGTTTACTAAAGTATGCAGACAAACTTTGGAAGAACTGAAAAGTTTTTCAGCTAACATGTTTCAAAAAGATCTGTTCAACAAGAAATAATTTTCAGTTTACCTTATTGCTTGTTATTTGGTTTCATTTTGTATCTGTATAAAAAGTGTCACAATGGCTTTAAACAAACTCATCCAGCCATCTCAAAATTTCCTTTTGATATGTATAAATGAGAAAGAGAAATTTATTTCAAGAAAGCTGAAAAAACTTCACATACTTGATATCCTATTATATACGTTCTTTCACATATTCTTTTCCTTTTCTACATTTTCAATGTATCTCTCTTGTTGTTTCAATATGTCACTCAAATAATACTAATTTTTAGGAGAAAAAAAATCCTGGACAATTCAATTCCAAAACATCTGTTCTAAGTGTTATTTTTGTTATAGCACTACCCTTCTCCCACTTTCTAACTTTCTCTAATTTCTCATTCGTGAAATAGAAACACATTCACTTTTACTAAGTATCTGCATTCTTTCAGCAACCATCTGTTAATCTACTGTCAAACACCAAAAACCCCTATCTCATTTGTTTTTTAAATTTTACATTTTTTCGTACTGCCTCGACTTTTTCAGAGAGTTTCTAGTCTTGAAAATAGCCTTGTAAACTGGTGAGATTCACCAGTGAAAGATGTGTTTCTTAAAATATTTCAAGTTTGCTAAAACTTCATAAGAATGCAAAAAGCAGTCATCTGTGACAATTTCATAGAATGATAGAACCATACAATGGTAAATTCATAGAATCACAGACCTTTAAAGACCTTCTAGTTCATCCTCATCATGGACATCTTTCGCTGGAACATGTTGCTCGATATCCTGTCCTACCTCCTTTTGAACACTTTCAATGATGAGACATCCACAGTTCTCTGTGCAACCTGTTCCAGTATCTCACCACCCTTATTGTAAAAAATTTCTTCTTTATATCCAATCTAAATCTATGTTCTTTTAATTTAGAACTGGTATCCTTTGTCTCATGACTACAAGCCCTGGTAAGAATCATAGAATGGTAGGGTTGGAAGAGACCTCTAGAGATCATCTAGTCCAAGCCCCTGCAGAAACAGGTCAAAGAAGGTTCTCATCATCTTTTAAGTCCATGTTAAATGTTGAAAGGCCACAATAAAATGTCTTCAAAGTCTTCTCTTCCCAGGCTGACAAAGTCAAAGTTCCCAGGTGAAATGTTCCAGCCCTCTGGCCATTTTAATAGTCCACTCCTGGAACCAAACAGCTCCACTTCTTTCCTGTGCTGAGGACCCAAGATCTGGACTCAGCTCTCCAGATGGGGTCTGTTCAGAGCAGAGTAGACGGTAATAATCACCTCCCTCTTTTGATGTAGCTTAAGATACGATTGACTTTCTAGGCTACAAGCACATGTTGTTGGCTCATGTCCTATTTGCATTCAGCAGTATCCCCGAGTCATAGAACCTTAGAATCATAGAATTTGCTAGATTGGAAAAAACCTCTAAGACAATTGAGTGAAAAGCTGAGGGAGCTGGGGCTCTTCAGTTTGGAGAAGAGGGGATTGAGGGATGACCTCATTAATGTTTACAAATATGTAAAGGGTGCATGTCAAGAGAATGGAGCCAGGCTGTTCTCAGTGATGGCCAATGATAGGACAAGGGGTAACGTGTATAACTGGAACATAAGAGGTTCCAAAGAAATGCAAGGAAGAATTTCTGCACTGTGAGGGTGACAGGGCACTGGAACAGGCTGCTCAGATGGGTTGTGGAGTCTCCTTCTCTGGGGACATCCAAAATCCACCTAGATGAGTTCCTGTGTGACATACTCCAGGTGGTCCTGCTGTGGCAGGGGGGTTGGACTAGATGATATTTTAAGATCCCTTGCAGCCCTTAAGATTCTTTGATTCTGTGATTCTGTGAAATCTGATCACTAACCAAACACTGCCAAGCCCACCACTAAACCACAAACCTTAGCACCTCATCACCTCATTTACATGTGTTTTTCATATCTTCAGGAGCGGTGCCCCCACAATCTCCCTGGGTAGCCTGTGCCGGGTTCATCGTCTAACAACCCTCTGAGTGAAGTTATTCTTGTTCTCCAGTCTAAACCTCCTGTGGTGCAACTTGAGGCCATTCCCTCTTGTTATATCATTCATTAATTGGAGAAGAGTCCATCCCCCACCTCACAACAACCTCCTTTTAGTCATTTGTGGAGAGTGATCATGTCCTCCCTCAACCTCCTCTTCTCCAGGTTAAAGAACTCCTGTGCCTATTATAAAATACTTTGCTTGTGTAATTGACCATTTTATTGTTCACAGAAGAAAACCATACTGGTAATTATGTAAAATAGTTGTGGGTTATTTTTTTTTTAATTTAAAAAAAAAACCCAAATAATTATTTTAAGATGGTTGCAAAAACAGAAAGCAGAAAAAGTAAATGAACTCAAAAATTTAATACTGAAGTTATCTTTAAAATTTAAATATTTTTAATACATATGATTAACATCATAGAATTTTTACTTGTTTATTATTTTCAACAGAAGAAAAATAGAAAGAAAATAAGAAGTACTTTGACTATGAATAAATTCTGGATACAATGTCACAAATGCAACTTAAGACTGGGAAGCATAAACAAGTAATCCTAAGTATGAACACACATTAACTAATCTGCAGTAAATATCCATATTTGTGCTCCTAGCTCATGACAAATACCTGATAATTGAATTTAAAGTATTCTTTTCTATTAGTGGCTATGTTAAACTTGAATTACATTGTATTTGCTTTGGGCTGAACTGCATCTACATAACAAGTTAACACAGATCAGCAGATGTATGTCAGTTTTCTACTCACCAACAACTGGTTTATATTTAAGGCCCTTAACTGTGTTGTTAGCTCTAGTAATTGAATAGCTTTTAATTGTAATTGCAGTCATCACTGAAAAACGGTGTCTTTAACACGTTCATGCTTTTAGTACCTATCACTGCTTAGCAATTATGATGCAAAGTCAACATTTAAGCAACATTATTTTTAATATATTTCTACTATACACTGATTCATGTTTCAAAATTCCATCAGGGTAATTTACTAATTATTTTCTGGGTGGTCTTTCACTACATCAATTGCCTGTATGCTAATCAGACTTTGAGGAATATCTTTCTTTCTAGTCGTTGCCAATGTCGAAGTATTCCAGAGGGTAGATGATTAGTGATGGCGCTTCATTGGGCTTGAATTGTACTGAGGCTTAATCTCCCATTCATGCACTAAACCTTTGAAATTTTGTTTCATGTCAGAACAGTGCACCTGCTCCTGCTCAGGGGCATGGATTGAATGAAGGATTTACAAACCCCCAGAGAAGTTCATCTACTTTATCAAGCAATTCTGTCAGTTTTTCTGCAGAGTCCAAATTCTAGTTATACAATTCTTATGTTTCATCTCTCTGGTTCACCAGTGAGTAAACTAATTTCCCACCTAATGGAAGGATTTGTGACAGCTTAAATGTGACATGAGGCTAATGAATTGAACTAGGCTCAGTTCAAAACTCATTCCAACAAGAAATACTTTGTGACCTATGGATTGTTTTCAGAGCTACACATCATCTTTAAAAGCGTATTTAGCTCAGCTCAGAAAGAGTTTTTAGTGTCATATCTGTGCCTGCAGTGACTTTATTTTTTTCTTCTCTCCCTATCTCCGCTCCCACCAATATCAAGACTGCCGTTCACTGATTTCCTTTCACACTTTGCAAATATTGTCTTCTGCTGTGCTCCAGCTGGCAGGAATTTATCAGTTCCCAGTGTTCACATTTGGAATCCATCCTTAGAAGATGAGGGACTGAAGGCAATGAAAAGAGAATTGGACTGTTTTCCCTACATGCTTCTGCAGCTGATCCCACACTCTTCAAAATAACTCAGTTACTGATTTCTGAAAGTGTCATCACTAGTTTTATGACTACAGAGGTGCAAAGACAGACCGTGTGAGCAAGTTTCACAACTCCAAGAGATGCCATGGGGGAAATGTTTGCATGGATAGAAATAGCTGCTAGGAAGAACTGTATGTTTGCTCTTACCAAGGTGACAGTTCCTTTGCTGAGTTTAAGACTGGTGTAATAAAAGCTGGCTGTGAAATCATAATTAAGCTAAGAAAAATACAGAACAGTATTAAATATTTCTTGCCAGCTGCTCAGCTAAAATCATGATAGTGTATGCTTCTTCTATTGAAAAATCACTTTCTGTTGAGAAGAGACTGTAATAAAATAAAAATACTGTTCATGGTAGAAGTCAAACTAAGGATAAGATCGTGGCAAGGGATCTCAAATTGCAGTGGGGGGTTGGCCCCACACAGCAGCCAAGCACTCACACAGCCGCTTGCTACTCCCCTCTCTCAAAGGACAGGGAGAAAATGAAAGCAAGAAAACACATTGAGATAAGACAATTTAATAGGTGCATCAAAAGCTGTGTACACAGTAAATTAATCCCTTATTTTAATTTTCTTATTTCCCATCGGCATGCAGATGTCCAGCCATTTCCTGCCAAGCAGGACCTCAGCACATGTGATTGGGAAGGCAAACACCATACCCATAAAGTTCACAGAATCATAGAATAATTATGGTTGGAAAAGACCTTTAAGATAAAGCCCAATCACTAATCTCACACTGCCAAGCCCATCATTAAATGAAACCATATCCTTCAGCACGTCATCTATATGTCTCCTATTTCCAGGGATGATGACTCCACCACATCCCTGTGCAGTGCATTACAATGTTTAATAGCCATCTTGGTGAAAAAGTTCTTCTTAATGTCCAAACTAATCATCATTTGATGCATCTTGCACCCATGCCAGAGCAGTTTGTGAGGAGCTGCGGCCCATGGGAAGGACCCACGCTGGAGAAGTTCATGAGGGACTGTCTCCCATGAGAGGGACCCCACAGTGTAGCAGTGGGAAGTGTGAGGAGGCCTCTCCCTGAGAAGAAGCAGCGGCAAAGTCCATCTGCAATGAACTGACCACAACCCCCATCCCCTGTGCTGCTAGGGGGAAGGAAGGAGAGTCCTGAAGGAGGGAGAAGTGGAGGGAGGTGTTTTATGATTCAGTCTTATTTCTCATGTCTCTGTTCTTATTGTTCCTTTAATAAATCAAACATTTTCTCCTCAAGTTAAGTCTGTTTTGCCTGTGATGCTAATTGCTGAGCGATCTCTCCATCCTTAACTCACAAACCGCTCGTTATATTTTTCTCTCTCTCCTGTCCAGTTTGGGAGTGGAATGATATTATGAGTTGATGGACACCTGACTAAATCACCACAGAATCTAATGCAATTGGATTCTGGTGAGGATGTTATGGGAGCTGCTCTCTCCTCATCTAGCCAGCTGGTTATGCCCTCGTATCAGGTTGGTTAAACAGGATTTCCCCTTGGTGAATCCATGTTGACTCCCCCAATAACCATGGTTTCCTTCATATGCTTATTAACAACATCCAAGATGAGTTGTTTCATCACCTTTCCAGGGGTGGAGATGAGGCTGACTGGCCTGCAGTTTTATTGCTGAGCTCAATGTCATGTGGCATGAGATATCTTTTTGGTGTATTCAGGTTAGCTGTCCTGCCCTCAGCATATCTACCAGAGGGAAGAGGGATGCAGGGCAGAACGCAAAAAAAAAAAAAAAAAAAAAAAAAAAAAAAACCCTGCCTCCATGCAAGCACTGTTCATCGGTAGCCAAAACACCAGTGAGTTCTTTACATTGTTTTAGCCACAAAATACAAAGCATAGTGCTGTTTAGGCTGTTATGTGGCAAGTTAACTTCATCCCAGCCAGTTGCAGTACTCAGAGGTACAGGCATTTGTTTAGTACTAGATGAAAATAGAAATAAAATGATATAATCATTCTTCTACTCAAATTCCCAATGTGATACTAGCAATCTAATCTATTTATTACATACAATTCTGACAGGTGTAACTATATAAAACTGTCACACATTACAAGCTCAGTTCTATGCTTTTGGCAGCAATTTGAAAAAAGCACTTATCTTTCAGAAAATTAGTACATTCCCTCTGAGGTGAAATTCTGGCACAAGTCCAGTAACAAAAGCCAGGTAGAACACTCAGTTTAGTACATATGTCTGTGTTATCTTTTTGTTACAAATTGAGCAGTGTTTACCAAGCTGATGAATGTGTCTTGGATAGTACTTATATTGTTCAAAGCAAAGGCTATCTCATGTGCATTCATACTGTGTCCACTTGGACATGAAAGATAGCAAGTTCCTCACTCTATGGATGTGAACATCAAATCCACCTGGCACACCCCGGGGAGATGGGATTCAGGCTGGGTTCAGAAATGTAGATCAAAGTGTTTTTGTGTGCTGAATACCTTAATTCCCAGAATGGGCAGTAGAGATCTATTGATCTATTAATTTACCTAGTATCATCTGAGATGACTGCATGTATCTGAAATGGCTTAATGAGACTGACTGATATGAGCCAGAGCATAAGGGACCTTCATCCTTCATGTCTGACAAATGAATGTCAGCACGAAGAATCCAGAATGTCACTAGATGCCATATTTAAGCCATTGTATCATTCTTCACTGTCAATGGAGACAAGGGAGTCTTAAACATTCACTACTGGAACACCATTTTTGGCACTCCAGCATGTTTGAAATATCTGGCACAAGCTGGAAGATTTGTCATACAGAGCTAACAGACATGGCAGATAGAATCCACAGGAAATTTAAGTCCAGTAACAAAGGCCAGGTAGAACATCCAAACAATCTCAAATTGTGGCAGAGTGGTGTGCCTACAATATCAGGAAGCAAATCTAGACCCTGCTATTTGCTCATTGCATTCAAAATCTTGTAATATGAGAAGAGGAACATACATGTGAAGTTTTATTCAAGACACTGCTGGGAGAACCTGCAGCATATCAAGGATGATTACATTGCTTCCAGGGCAATGGTAAAAGGTGCAAGTGGCTTTTTCCTCAGTCATGCTGATGAAAGGAAAAGGCTTGATGTGGAGCAGATGGACCCTAGGGGTCAACGCTGGTGGTGCAGGTGGTGTCAAAATCAAGGATTTGGTTCTTACCAAACACAGGACCTTCTTTGAAGACTGATGATTATTAGGTAATGACAAGATACACTTGATCAGGTGGGACAAAATCCTCTTTGCAAATAGCAAGGCCAAACTGTTGAAGAGAGCAACAGGGGAGGAGGAGGGAGATTATGACCAACAAAGTGAAGAAATGATGACCTGAGTTGAAAAGCAAAGGATGTTGAGTAATATGGATAAAAGAGAACTTGTAATCAATGAAATAAGGCAGAAGGCAGCCCATTTCAAATATATGCACAAATATGGAAATCCCATAAAGGACAGCATGATGGTGCCGATTCTCACTTTTTCTTTTTTTCTGGGAAATGTGCCTGAGTGCCTCTGAAGCATCTGTGTGCTAATGCACAGAGCATGAGGACAGTCAGGAGAAATTATATATCTGTGTGCATGGAATGCATGAATCTCTATGTAGAAATGAATTTGGAGCCAAAATAGATTCTATGGGTTAAGATTAGTGCATCATGGTTAGCTTCTGCTATAGCTCATATGATCGGGAAGAAGACTTAAATGATGTCTTCTTCAGACATAGGGAAGAAATCTCTTGCATAGGGGCTGTGTTAGGTCTCCAGTGATCATTTCTAACCTTTACAATTCTGTCATTCTGTGAAGGCAAGAATTTATTGTTAATCTAGCAAAAGTCTTTACAGTCTAATCAAAATGCAACAACTAGTTATCTTTAGTCCAATTACAATAACAGTCCTAATAAAAATTATTTAATTATTACATAAAAGCTTAATTAATTCTACATTTTAAAACATTATACATAGAATATCTTAACATCTATGCTTTTTCTATGGTGTTATATTTCTCCTTCTAATATTTTCTAGCTTCTAAGGTCAATGGACATTTTTCCTTAAGAACAGGGACTTAGGCTAAGAAAAGTCAGCAGCATCCTCAGTCTTTTGCTAAGAGATCTCTAATATTCATGGTAGGATGTTTTACCTTCTGTTTCTTTGGAGCTGCTGCTGTCCTACAAACAACCAAGAATTACCTGGAAATCTCAGCCAATCCTAGGATTCCTATGATGGCATTTGTATATGTCTTGTGTGAACAGCACTTAGGCATAGGTTTGGAAGTATGCATAATACTTGTAAACACTTATCAAAACAGGTACAATTCTAACTATATAAACTTAAATATGCTCTTTTTATTTTTTTTTCTCAGTAGGATAAGTATTATTACTCTTAGAGTCCATATTATTTTGAGTTCATAATCAAACTTATCTATAATATGGACAAAGAAGACCCTGGAACTCTAGTGCAGAACAAGGAGACAAGAGTACCCCATGGTACAGAAACAGGGGGTTAACTTTTTTAAAAATTGAAGCTTTACTTTAACACGCTAATATTTTTTTTATTTTCAGTGTTTTGCTATACCGAGACTTCTGCAAAGATAGTCATATTCATTAGTACACACTTTATGTCTGGCAGCCTAAACTCAAACAAATTCATACAGAATGTGACGCATCTTGTTGGCTTACTTTTTTTTCTTATTCCTCTCTTTACTTGAATGTCCTTTACAGGTATTCAAATACATCTATAACTATTTGGATGTATATGAAGCATATTCTTCAATTTTTCCTCATCCAATAAGAAACCTCACTCTTGCATTGTCCTGGATTAATGTTGCATTCAACTTTTCTCAAAGCTCTCTTTCCTCAACAAGAAATAATTTAGCTGAAGAGAAATAGATTTTGAAACAGAAAACTATAATGCTTTGTTTTGAAAACTTTAAAGTGATCTCTCTTGACTTTTAAAAATTCCCCTCAATGCTTGCTTTTTCGTTTTTTTCTCTCCTTTCCAGATGAAACTATACCCCTAAATGAAAGTCTTTTTGAGTAAATAGTAGATAATAAAACTATTGTACTGAAACTGGGAAATATCCCTATCAGACTGAAGATTTTGTGGAAATGAGAATTGCAATTACTGGATAATTTCTTTCCAGTTTTTTTTTTTTTCATGAACTGTCACACACAGCTAAAAGACGAATCTATAAGGATTTTGACACATTTACAGAATGCAGATTCTGAGATCCGTGCCCAAGTCATTACTTTTATGAATGTGATTTGATATAAGAGGAGAAATAAACAATTAGTTCTCAATTCAGCCATTCTTTAAAATTGAAATTCCAACCCCCACCATTCTGTGATTCTGTGATTCTGTATCATATTTTCTAATTTGGCCTTGCCAAACAACAGAAATATAGAAGTTAGCCAGAACATATGAGGCACAGGTCTACTTTAATTCTAGCTTAGACTCTTAAGAGTATATAATAACAAATTTACTAAATGCCAGTAGCTCTGAGGCTACATTTAAGAATCAGAATTTTCTTAAGATATAAGAACATTTGCAATAATTTTTATTTTAGAATGTTTCACCTCCCACATACAGCTACTCCTTTCCCATTAGTTTAAAGTTTGCAATATGTTCTCCTCCCTGTGCAGTGAAATACTTCTACATTAAAATCTTTAAGTTACTTCAGCTTCCTTCAACATTGACTTTACATTTTCCTGTGAGTTACCTTACAAAGAGGTAATCATGCAGTATTTAATTCTAGCTTCCAAAAAATCCCAAGATTTCTTAAAAACTCCAAACTTGCTTAGGAGTTGTCAATTTGAGAGTTGTCAACTTTATGAGAAGCTATTATCGATTCTTTATTTCCTGTCCAAATGATGTAACTAGTCAAATGCCTTACAGCTCTTTTTTTTCGTTTTTACTTGGAAGGCTTTTGGATTTTTTGGATTTTTTTTTTTTTTTTTTTTACTGGTTAGATTCTGCTCTGCTCTTACTCTGGCACAAGCTAGAAGTACAAAAGCTGTGGTAACTAACCTTTACATAAAGGAATTGATTTCTTGTCTTACCAATATTTCAATGTGTTTTGTTTTCCTTTTGGCAGAGTTGACATATTGTCCTTCAGAGGGAAAATTAGGCCTTTGGATTTGTGTGATGAAACTTCTGGGACTTGTTAAGACATGTCACTGTGAAGATTATGACTTCTGTTTGATAAAAGTCAATCTAAATGTCTTACCTACTCAGATCACTTTGCACATGATGTTTTCTCTCATTTTATACTTACAGGAGGGATACATTACACTACCTCAATTAAGATCTTAATCAAGAGGCCATTATCAGGGTTCACGTAATTTTGTAAAGCACATCTTATAAATGTTATGTGATTCTTCTTTATTTAGCTGCACTCCCTTTAAGATTTTAACATTTCAAATAGAAGTGTGAATGAGGAAAGAAAACTCTTGAGTACATTTTCTAAGTTTCATTTGTACATAGATTCTCAGAAAACTCAGATGGAATAATGAAGATACAAATGCAGATATATGATTTTTTCTTTATTAAAAAAAGCAATCTAACTCTAATCTATTTGTCTTCTCCATTCTGATTTCTGAAATCTCATTTCATTTCATAAAATAAAAGAAACACTAATGTGTTTCTTTTGTAACTTTTGTTGCTGTTGATTGAACAAAGTAGAGCAGTTGCATAGAGCCTGAAGAACCTACTAGAAACATGTGGAACAAACAAGCATTGGATGAACAAGCACTAGCTTGTATGGGAGTTTAATTATCCCCAGGATCTACAAAAATGTGCCATTTTAGCTACAGGTACCATGCAAGTCAATCGTTTCATAAAATAATAACTGCAGCTAACAAACAGAAACCATAATTATAAAGAACAACCTGACAATTATTTTCATTGCTGTAGCCAAGCTAATGGTGACATTGAAGGTACTTTCAGATCTCTTTAGGAAAATGATATCCACAGAAACAAAGGGGAACATTAAGCATCATTAAACTAGAAAGACAAAACACTGTGGAGGGGAGTTATTTTAGAAATCTTATTAAGTTTCTTTGTCAAACACTGATAAGCTTAGAATCGTGGAATGGTAGGGATGGAAAGGCACCTTTAGAGATCATCTAGTCCAATCCCCCTGCAGAAGCAGGTCAGACTACATCAGGTCACATAGGAACATGTCCAGGCGAGTCTTGAAGACCTCCAAGGAAGGAGACTCCACAACCCCTCTGGGCAGTCTGTACCAGGGCTCCCTCACCTGAACAGTAAAATAGGGTTTTTTAACACTTAGGTTGAACTTTTTGTGTTCCAGCTTCATCACATTACCCATTGTCCTGTCGCTAGCTACAATAGAAAAGAGGGATGCCCCAACCTCCTGTCATCCACTATTTAGATATTTGTAAATAGTAATAAGATCCTCCCTCCGTCTCCTCCTTTCTAGACTATATAGCCCAGTTCCCACGGCCTCTTGTCAATGATCTTGCACATCCCTTAGGGAAAAAAAAATACTTTATCGATCAAACCAAGGGAGAATTTTGCTTAAAGAAATTGAAATTCTTATATGACATTATTCTTTATCTCACTTTACATCACCTTATTCTTTAAAAAAATAAACCTGCCCAGTGAAGGCATGGAGTCTCCTGCTCTGAAGGTTTTCAAACCTGGACACTTTCTCATGTGACATGGTCTAGCTGGACCTGCTTCATCAGATGGATTGGACTAGATGATCTCGGAAGGTCCCTTCCAACCCCTAACAATACCCCTATCAATTCTGTGAAATTAATTTCTGTTACAATTAAAAAACCTAAAACATTAAGACATTACATTTTTCATGGTAGCTGGTCCTACAATTCATAGAATCATGGAATCATAGAATGGTAGCAGTTTTAAGTCACCGTTAGAGATTATCTAGTCCACTCCCCTTGCAGAAGCAGGGTCACCAAGATCAGGTCATATAGGAACATGTCCAGGCAGGTCTTGAAGAACTCCAAGGAAGGAGAATTACTGTATTAAAACTAAAAATTGTATGAAAATTAAATCTTTATTTACTTTGTCAGACTGGCAGCCATTACCTCAAATTTAAGGAACTGTATGAGTAGTGCTGCATTCTGTAGGACTGACAACACTGACATTAGTATCTCTGATGTTACTTTCTTATCCAAGTGTAATTAAACAACTCATGATTTGCTCTACTTAGAGGTTACGTGCTTTAAAAAAAGCACCGTAACACATATTCCCTTTTTTCACCATTTGTCCAAGTAGTTATAAAGATTTTAACACATATACATACTAGTTTTTTTTCCGCTTAAGTATAACATGAGACAGAGTGAGACTATGGAGATGCTTTAAGAATCCCTATTGTCATCTATGTCCACTCCTAGAAGAATCATTAAAAATCTGTCCAATGCAAAGTAACATCCCTTAAAATTGCATGGGTGAAACAGATCTTACTGTTTTGAAGACAGTATTTTCAATATTGTCGTCTTTTCAATATTAAATAACCACAAAATTGTACTAAATCACAGGAAGTTTAAAGCTTCTATTCAAGAGATTTCTCCAGTCTCTCATTTTAGGCTCATTTCTTATTCAGCCAACTGCAGCTGATTATCATTAATTCCTTTGATATTCATTGTAATAGCACTAATTACAATAGAATTGTTTGGTATTCATTATAATAGCACTGGTGATAAAGAATTCATTTGATGTTTATAAGGACGTCACGTATTTTATCAGCATTCAATTGTAATTTAGCATCTGTAAAGTATTGCTTAATAGAAACATAAAGTTAAACTTCAAATGCATTTTGGAAGATGAAAATAATGCCTTCTACTACTTAAGAGTTGGAGGACTCAGTGCAGTTTTTTGGAAGGACATTTGTTGGACAATCATACTTATTAAAGAAATCAAAACCAGTTTCAGTGCCTGTTTTAGTTTGTCTTATGAGTTTTTACTACAAAACTCAAGCAGATTTTTATTATTCCACGGTGATCAAGACTCTCTGCACTGCTCATAGAGCTGTATCTTTAGATTTATACATTTAATGCATACAATTTAAAGAACAGTCAGCTTTACACCATCAACTAAGAATCCAGATTCAGGCATTGAAATAAACTCTTCTGAATGTTTCTAATGAAGGGTTAATTGTACATACAAAGAATTAGCATTCACAACTTTTTTTTTATTTAACTAATATGCAATCTTATACTGTCATCAGGCTCAAAATCGCATCACTAAAACTGCCAGAATAATATCACTTCTGTTTTCTGTAGCAGTTAAGTGGTGCACATCATCATAGTTACAATAACTTATATAGTATAATACAAGATAGACAAGAAAATACAATACAGTAAATACATCTAGTAAGAGGTATAGTAATATTGTATAATATATATACGCTGAATATTGCATTTAAAAATATGAGGGTTTTTTTTTTAATTGCAAGAGCATTGGAATGTTGTGAAGTTTCCATCCCTAAAGATACTTAAAACCTCACTGGACATGGCCCTGGGCAATCAGCTTGACCTGATACAATTGTGTTAGGGCAGGTTGGGCTACAGTACCAGCATTCAACCACAATGATTCTTTATTTTAATATGTAGGGTATTGGCCACTTCTCCTACATAAAATAAACTTTTTTAATGTCATGGTTTGACATGACAGCCTTTTCTCGTAAGGGGGATGGGGCTGTAAAGATGACACCTGCAAGAAGTTGTTTGCAACTCTCCGCAGCTCTGAGCCAGACCCACAGACCCACTTCTGGGGCTGAGCCAATTAGACGCCTTCACGATCACTTTTTAAGAAGCCGGAAGAGGAGGTTTCTTCCTCCATTTTCTTCCTGCTTCTTCCTTCTTCTGTCCCTTCGTCTTCTTCTGGCTGGTAGTGGTGCAAGGAGTAGGAACAGTGAGAGAAACAACCATGTGGACTCCAAGGTCAGTGATGAAAGAGAAGAGGTGATGTACCAGAGCAGAGACTCCCCTGCATTCTACAGAGAGAACGGGTGAAGCTGAGATTTATTTTCATTTCTTTAAAGACTCCACATCAGCAGTAGAGGCTCATTTTGCTACAACTGGTGCTGGAGCAGGGGCAGTGATTCACTTCACTATAGACCCCGAGACAGTGATTTTCTTCTTTAAAACTATGGCCAGAGCAGGCTGTGTCCCGTGGGAGGGATTCTTTATCACTATGGTCGGAGCAAGTCATGTCCTGAAGGAGGGGTCCAATATCCACAGCTGTAACTGTGGGAAGGAATCCGCGACAAAGTAGCTCATCAAACTTATGCCCAGAAGATTCCCTTGTCCCCTATAACTGCAGAAACTGCAACCACGGTGAAGAATCCATGCCAGACATATTCACCAAGGACTCTGTGCCGAGAGAGGGACCCCATATTGGTAGAAGCCGCAGCTGCTGGGAACAATCCACACCAGAGAAGTTTATTAAGGACTGTGTTCCGGAGGAAGAACCCCGTGTTGAAGCAGGGGAAGAATGCCAGGGGTCACCCTCATCTGAGAAGACAGAAGCAGCAGAGCCCATCTGTTAGAGACTGACCACATCCCCCATTCCCTGCCCCCCTGAGCCGTTGTGGGGGGAGGAGGTAGAGATATCGGGAGCAGTGAGCTGGACCCGGGAAGAAAGGAGGGATGGGGGAGGGAGATCTTAAAGTGTTAGTTGTAATTTTTGCATCATCTTATTCCTCTTTTGCTTTTATTCCATTCTGTTTCTTGTAGAATAAACTTTCCTCTCTAAGTTGAGTACTGGAGTTTGTTTTGCCTGCATCGTAATTGGCAGTAAGCCACAACTGCCCTTGTCTTAATCCACAACAATCTTGCTTATCTTTTTACTCCCATTTCGCTGGGGCCTCCGCTATCCTAACGAGGGTGGGGGTGAATGGGGGCACCAAGCAAGAGACTGTCATGGTACTACTGTGCTAGCTGAGCCAAACCACAACATTGTCATACGCAAATCTGAAGAAACAGGCCACAAAGTGAGCTAGCAGTTTTGTAGGAAGTTCCTCTAATATTGTCCCTCATACTAGTTTCTGTTGCAAGGCTAGAATCAAGCTGCATATTCCTCCCATTTTCTTTACAGAAGACAATATTTTGGAGAGAATATTTACAAACAGATTTGAAGGCCTGTTCTGGAGTACTTGATAGATCTTTGAGTACTTCAGAGATACTCTTATAGGAGTGAAGGGGAAATAACATATTAGCAGAGTGCTCATACGAGTAACATCTAATCATTCCTTTATTGCATATCATCACCAAATGTAACACCAGTAATCAGTAGCTCTTGAGAGAGCTCAGTGCAATATTTTGTACCTGTGTAAACAAGCAAATGACTCAATACTGATGATGTTTATGATGCTATTTATACAGAAATTTCATATTACAATAACATTTTATGCAAAAACTTTTTAGAATATATTGACCTATTGGACTATATGGATGTTAATCTAAATTTATTTAGAAAGTGAAGGCACACTAGTAAGTCTATTCTCTATCTCTATTTTTTTAAGAAAAAAAGAAAAGGTGTCACTTTGTTGATAGATATTCATCTGAAGATCTTAAGAGCCTAACAACAGAGGATAGAGTCTTGCATTCCTATTAGCATCCCGAGAGGCCTGTTATACTAAATATCAAATGAGACTCCAAATAAGTTCTTTGCTTTTTATATATGCCTCTTCACTTCCCCAAGGAATATAGAAACATCTGGATTTTCAAAAACACCTGCATCAAGACTGACTCATTAAAAGCAATCTATTAAGAACTGCCCTCACAGAAAAAATAATGAAAGTGGTAAGACAGTTGTTATTAAACAGTTGTTTTATCTTAATAGGTAGCACATGATTGCACAGTGTGACATTCATGTTTTTTCAGGAAACTATTAGCAAAGAGTTTAAATTCTGCCTTTGTTTTAACAATCTGCATTCCACCACTGGCATCAGTCAATTAACACGCTAACTACAACTTCTTTTTATGAATTCTGAATGTCATAAACCCAAGCATAATCCATGACTCCAAGAAAAAATGTGATTGCCACACATATACTTTTAGATTACTTAGAATTACTCTGTGTGCACAAGGACCCCTGTGTTTCTATAACACATGACATTTATTATGTACATAAAGATCCCCTTTGAATACATTAAAGTTTTAATAAAACGCTAGGTTATTATTACATTTTCTGAAATAATATCAGGTGGGTTTCAATATTAACTTTAATAATATTGATACATATGCTGTGACTTTTTAGTTTAAATAGTGGAACTAATATAATGGTCACCAGATCAAAAGGGAGTTACAATAGCTACAAATTTCAGTTGTCTCTCAGTGACTCTGTGTTCTGCTCCTAATGTATGCTCTGTTCTTTTCATGCTATTACTGATTTTCCCTACTGTTTGAGAGGAAATGAAATAATCAGCTTCTGTGAAAGCTATGTAGCCAGCTATATAATACTAAAAACAGCACAGGGAAAACACAACGTAATTAAAACACAGAATTCCCCTTGTACTAGCAAATAATTAAGAGTTTTGCTGTGGAAAGATAAAAGTATTTCTATGAATGATAGCGAAACAAGGCTCGTCATATTACAATGGATAAATTTCTCATTCATAAGTAAAGATTATCCTGCCAGTGATGCCATGCAGACAGGACAGGAATTTTTTTGTCAAGTCCCTATGAATGGATGTTAGATGTATGAAAATACAAAAACATTGACCAAATGTAATTTTTTTGCAGTAAAATATCAAAGTTTTATTATTTCATTTTGGAAGGCTTCTGGTTGATTAGTCAGAAGCCAACGTCCTTCACTGAAATGGTGGTTTGTTATTCATTAGGTTGTGATTCTTGTGACTTGCTCTTACTGCCTAAAATTCAAGTTTGACACTTAAACTAAAAAAAAAAAATAAATTGGAGTTTAATATCCAAATATACTTAGATATTCTGATCTAATAAATGATGAGTTGGTATGGAGTTCCTTCTTGGATATATGCAGCTTCAACCAAGTTTTCCTCTGTAGCCTGACTGAAAGCATTGCTGAAGTAAATGAGACTCTAACCACATCTGTCCAATTCTATCTCTAGAAACAAACCAGACATAGATATTTTCTATGGGTGAAGCTTTTCCAAATGCCCAGTCTACATCTGCCCTGCTAATTGGTTAGGTCTAGACTGGGAAAGACAAAATCACAAGAAATAAAAGTAACTTGTAATGTACTTAAGGCAGGAGATCGAACTGAGTAAACTGGGTGAAAAAAGCTGTCTGGATTTAGTTGTGGAGAAAGGCAAAGCAGTTGGCTTGGATGATGTGTCCAATGAGACCATCTAAGGCAGAAAATAATAAATAGTGAAAATATTAGCTTCTCCATGGGCATCTAACACCATGTGAAAGGCTGAAGCCAAGGTGGAAGCGCTATGTGTGCAAGCTTTCCCAGACTCAGGCACATTAATCAGTTCAAATAAAGTATCTTACACTCCTGAGTCTATGGTACCAATCACAGCTGGACCAAAGATGCAAGAATCTCACTGTGATTGTATTCTGGACACAGTGAATGAGTGTGTCACAGTTTAGAAACTTTGAAATAAAAAATTGTACACCTGCTAATGCTCATACTGTTCAGTAAATAAAAATGTAAAATTTATACCATTCAGTGAGTGGCTCTATTTTTGCCACTACCTCAACCTAAATTCCTTCCTGATGTAGACCATAAAGAAACAAACAACTCTTATGAAAAATTAGGGACTGACAGTATGAGCATCTTAGTGAATTAATTTGTTAAAATACAAAAATATTACCAGAGAAACACTTTAGAACATAGAGTACTTAATAGTAATATCAACATCTGAATTTGCAACAGAAAACAAAATAGAAGCCTTCTATGTAACAAGATCATGGGTGAAATCTACACTTCATTCTTAAATTCTACTAAGTTTGCACAAAGCTGTATTGTGCACTAGCTGAAAAAATATGATGTATTCATTGATGTGTATTGTATTTCAGTAATATACTCTGAAGTTTCCAAAAAGAGGATTGCTTTCATAAAGCCTACACTTAAAAGAAAGGTCACTTGGATTAGATCACTTTGCTTCATTTAATGGGTTTTATTTGTTTTAAGGACCTCAGCTTCATATTTCGTAGCTTTTTGCATCCCTGTCAAGAGGTTTGACATGCTTTCTAAAGCAGCAAGCTTCCTAAACATGGGGTTGCAAAGAAACAAAACAAAAAAAAAAAAAAAAAAAAGAAAGAAAGAAAGAAAGAAAATATAAAATTAAGAGAGAGTATAGTGCTATAAAAATTATCAGCCTGTTATCTCTGTAAGGACACCTATTGAGATGCTTGGAGAGAAGAAAAAGTCACAGAATTTTTGACCTTATTGTTCCCAATAGTCAATCTCTAAACCATATAATATTGCCACCAGGCCATTTCCCAATGAAAAGTGAATTGCATGCAGCTTTTTCAGACCACCAAAACAACAAAGTATAGAAATTTCTGTAGTTACAGTTTGGATTAGTTCAGTACAGTAAAACTCATATCTTTAGTTATTTTCTGTTTGAAATAGAATGTATCCACTATAGGTTGTTTTCAGCTTTCTAGGACCTCTAACATCAAAACTGGAGGAGGGAACAGCTGTTAGTTTTGCCTCTATCACATTGTCAAAGTTATTAAAAACTAAGACATCTAATTATTAACCTTTCCTTCAACTAATTCTTACAAGCCTTAGTGGATTTAAGGTGTCAATAGCTTAAATGTATCATATTTTGCTCTCAAAAATTTGAGTTGTGACTTCTTAGGGCTCATCATTTTTACACAATATCACTAAACAGCCCAAACTAGCATACTCACTTCTTGAGTTTTTCTCACTACAAAAAGCTACTCTTCCTTTACAACCCTCATTTGGCACTAGGGTTTAGCTAGTTTCTGATAAAGGAAATATTAAGAAAAACACTTGATAACATTAAATGACTAAGAAGTGCACTGAGGAAACTTGAGAAGATAGTCAATCATTGTATTTCCTATTGAAAGAAAAAGTGCAATCTGAGTGACAAGAAAATACAAGAAGTATTCTCAAAGAAAATGGCATAGTTCCAGGACTAGAGATATCTTTAACTTCTGTGTCTTTGTGACACACTCCTCCCAAGTAACACGTCTGGAACCTGCACGTCTTTGAATGTATCACGTTACTTTCCACTTGTAGAGGGTGTTTTGTAACATCTCTCTAAAAATGGATTTTCTTTATCGATTTAAGTTGTGTTTAGAACATCTAGAACCTGCAAACTGTAGGAAAAACAATACCTCTGATTATTTTTTAATTGTTTTTTTTTTTGCTAAACTGTGTTCATTTCACCACTAGAACACAGCATCTGAAAAGAGATAATGAAATAAAACAGTATCTACAATATTGGTGTGATTCATGCAGGCATATGTATTTGAGAAATGCATCTCACATTCCCTTAAAATGGATAAATAAAGTAGGTACTTTCTTGATATGATCAATTTTTTTTTTTTTGCAGTGTCTATAGGTATGTGAAATGAATCTCACACACTGTCTTCTCAAAACTTTGCACTGCCATGAGGTCTTTGATGAAAGCTCCAGTTCCCTGGGAAAACAGCAATACCCCAATTCTTTGCAGTTATTAGCTTACATTAACTTTGACGATGTGTTGGGGTTTTTTTTGCCTGATTTTGGTTTCATCAGCTATTTTGCCCATTTTGGGGGGGAGGAAAAAAAGCTCTAAATTAGCTAACTCCCATATTCAAAATAGCGAACAGTTTTCATGCACATATATAGTTATATCAGTACAAATGCACGTATATATAGCTGTATCAGTACAAAATACACATTAAAAAGAAGTTACAGAGTTCTTGTAAATGTCTATATAAATATTCTTAATACAAGAATGCATGACAACTAAATGTTCATACAGTCACGGCGATTTTTAAAAAGATCCAGCCTATTATGTGAATTTTGAAAGGAAATATTATGATCAATGACACTTCTTGGGTATTAAACATTCCTGACATAGGTTATCTATTTAGAAAGTTGTTTAGAAATCATTTTTAGCTTTTGTACTGATTCTATTTTTAAACAGTTCATCAAGGTTAGAGTTCAGTAACTAAATACATTTTGAATCAATAATTACATCAAGTATTTTGTCTGGGGATATTTGAAAGATGTTACTAAAATGAAAAATTTCAAAATATTTTATTTTAAAGGTTGGACAGCTACAGAGCAACTCCTTAACACAGTACATTCCTTTTTTTTTAATTTCATGTTGTATATTTAATGCTCTTTCTGAAAAAAAGAGGCAGAATAATGCAGTCTCAGTTTCATTCTCCTCAAAACTTCAAATTTTTTCTTTGTCATAAATGCTCTTACATGGAGACTGGGATGTCACTGAAGTCAGGAACAATGTAGGCATTTCTGATGGCCCCTTCTTGATGTTTCCTACAATATACTGAACTAGAGAAAAACATAGAATTGAAATAGAAAACACGAAATTGAAATAATGCTTTGGACTGCATTGTAAAAGAGGTATTTTTTTCTGTACAATGAAGAAACACAAAATGTTTTCTTAATGATTTGTAGTCACACGGCACTATGTACAGAGATAATTGAATAAGTAAACATATCTGATGTGCCCTCACAACACAGGTTTTTTTAGCTTTAGATACTGTGTACAAAATTCCACCTTTTCCATAAATGTATGTTGACAAATATTTTTAAATGGGAATGAAATACACTTGAAAAGTTCAACCTATGATGTTTCCAAAACTGATCTCTTTTTGCTTCCTTTTGTTTTTTTCACCTGTTATTGAACACAAGCCCTGAGAAGTCATATAAAAACTGATGCTTGGTTCTGATTTTCTGAAACAACAGAAATATTAGAAAATAATATTCTAATGGGACAGGTACATAGTGAATGAACTTGTTCTTCTTAAAAAATAGTTTTTTGTCAGAATGTGATTAATTTTTTATTTTTCCCCTTTAATTAAAGCACAGTGACATCTTTCCAAACAGATCAGTTCTTGGTTGAGTGCAAGTAACATGCCTCATGCTTGGATTTAAAGTTTCAGACAGACCACTCAAGTCAGAAGGTATATTCTCTGAGTACTTTTCCAGTCAAGGTCAGTTAGGTCTTAAATAACTGGGAATGTGCAGCCTCTACATAAAGAAAAGGTGTTGTGGTAGTTCTGGCTGAGCAATAATCAAACTACCTAGTTACTCACTCCTCTCCACCTTAGCAGGATGGGGAGGAGAATCAAGAGAGTTCTAGAACTTTGTGGGTTTAATAGAACACCACAAAGAGTAGACAGTTAAAATTATGGCCAAGGAGCAGAAAAACAAGCAATGATAGATGTCACTGCTCACTGCCTGCAGCCGATGCTCAGCCTGACGACTGAGCCACAGCTCCAGCACAGGCCACAGAGCCTCCGCGGCCTGGCTGCTGCCCTGAGAGGCTGAGTGTGACATCACATGGATCGAATAGCCTGGCCACATCCCCAGGCGGGGGCTGAGGAGAGATCATAGAATCACACAATGGCAGGGTTGGAAGGGACCTTCAGAGATCATCTAGTCAAACCCCCCTGCAGAAGCAGGTTCACAGAGATCAGATCACACAGGAACATGTTCCAGACAGGTTTTGAAGACTTCCAATGAGGGAGACTCCACACTCTCCCTGGGCAGTCTGTGCCAGGGCTCCCTCACCTGAACAGTGAAATAGCTTTTTCTTATATTTAAATGAAACTTTTTGTGCTCCAGCTTTATTCCATTACCCCTTGTCCTGTTGCTAGATACAATAGAAAAAAGGGATGTCCAAACCTCCTGACATCCACCATTTAGATATTTGTAAATGTTAATGAGATCACCCCTCAGTCTCCTCTTTTCTAGACTAAACAGCCCCAGTACCCACAGCCTTTCCTCATATGAAAGAAGTTCAAGTCCCCTGATCATCTTGGTGGCCTTGTGCTGGACTCTTTCCAGAAGTTCTCTGTCCCTCTTGAGCTGGGAAGCCCAGAACTGGACACAGGACTCCAGATGATGCCTCACCGGGGCAGATGAGAGGGGTAGCAGAACCTCCCTCAACCTCCTGGCCACACTCTTCTTCATCTATCCCAGGATGCCATTGACCTTCTTGGCCATGAGGGCACATTTCTGGCTCATGGTTATTTTATTATCAATCAGGACTTCCAAGTCTCTCTCTGCAGAGCTGTTCTTCCAGCAGGTTGACGCCTGTACTAGTGCACGGGATTGTTCCTCCCCACATGCAGGATTCTGCACATGTCCTTGTTGAACCTCATGAGATTCCTCTCTGCCCAACTCTCAAGCCAGTCAAGATCCCGCTGAATGGCAGCACAGCCTTCTGGGGAATCAGCCAGTTCTCTCAGTTTGGTGTCATCAGGGAACTTGCTGACGATACCCTCAGTCCCCTCATCCAAGTCGTTGATGAAGATATTGAACAATACTGGCTTCAGAACTGATCCCTGTGGAACTCCACTGGCCATAGGCCTCCATCTAGATTCTGTGCCATTGATCACCACCCTCTGGGCTCTGTCATTCAGCCAGCTCTTGATCCACCTCACTATCCACTCATCCAAGCCACATTGCATGAGCTTTCTGATGAGGATGTTGTGGGAGACAGTGTCAAAAGCCTTGCTGAAGTCAAGGTAGATGACACCTGCTGCTCTCCCCTCATCTAGCTAGATTGTTATGCACTCATTTAAGGCTATCAGGTTGGTCAAACAGGGTTTCCAACCCTATCTTAGCCAAACCCAGGATAAAAGATTTAAAGTTTAGATTTAGAATAACTTCTTTTAAAACCAAGAGTGTTTGTATTTGCGCGGGTTTTTTTCCCAGATCATTTGATGAAGAAAACAATGTGGTTTCAATGGAAAATCTGAGTTCTTCCTGAGCTAGAAAAATATCTTTCACCCCTTTGCATATAAAGAATGTACTAGCATGAGAAATTAGCATGTCTTTTTCCTATCTGAAAGGAGAAGATATACAAGAAAAATTGAGCCTGAGACAGCACACAGTCTCTAAATTTAACTCTAGCAAATATACTATTTAATTGGAAATGTGAAAAAAAGAATGTCACCTTGTACTTGAAGGTGATGTCCAGGAAAATTAGTGTCAAGGTGCTTAATGGCTCTGATTATTTGAATATGATGTGCTTAAAAGACCATCATTTAGCCACTCTAATGTTAATCATGGAATCATAGAATCATTACAGTTGGGAAAGACCTTTAAGGTCATCAAGTCCAACCACTAACCTAACATTGCCAAGCCCGTCACTAACCTATGTCACTCGTAACCTCATCTATGCATATTTTTTATATCTCCAGGAACAGTGACTTCACCATCTCCCTGGGCAGTCCATTTCAATGCTTAATAATCCTTTTGGTTTTCTTCCTAATCTCCAATCTAAACCTCCCCTGGTCCAACTTGAGCCATGTCTTTTTGTCCTAACATTCACTACTGGAGAGAAGAGATCAATCCCTACGTCACTACAACCCCCTTTCAGGTAGTTGTAGAGAGTTATGTGTCTTAGCAACCTCCTCTTCTGCAAGCTAAACATCCCCAGTTTCTTCAGCTGCTATTTATAAGATTTTTTCTCCAGATCCTTCACCAGCTTCATGGTCCATCTCTGGACGTGCTCCAGCACCTCAGTGTCCCTCTTGCAGGGAGAGCCCAAACCTGAACACAGTACTTGAGGTACAGCTTCACTAGCAATGAATACAAGGAGGAAATCACTTCCCTGGTCCTGCTGGTCACATTATCTCTGATACAAGCCAGGATGCCTATGGCCTTCTTGACCATCTGGACACATTGCTGGCTCATGTTCAGTCAGCTGTTGATTAATATCCTCTGGTCATTTTTTTGCAAGGTAGCTCTCAAGTCAAATATCCTCGAGCCTGTAGCGCTGCATGAGGTTATTGTAGTCCAAATACAGGACCTGGCACTTGGCCTTGTTGAACCTCATGCAATTGACCCCAGTCCATTGCTCCAGCCTGTCCAGGTCCCTCTGAAGAGCCTTCCTGTCCTAAAGCAGATCTATGCACCCACCCAGCTTGGTGTCATCTGCAAACTTACTGAAGGTGCACTCAATTCCCTCATCCAGATCACTGATAAAGATATTAAACAAAACTGGCCCCAACACAGAGACTTAGATAACACCACTGATCACTGGGTGCCAACTGGATTTAACACAATTCACAACACTCTGGGCTCAGCCATCCAGACCTCTTTCCACCCATCTCAGAGTAGGTCCATCCAAGTCCTGAGCAGCCAGTCTCTCCAGAGGGATGCTGTGGCAGACAGTGTTGAAGGCCTTACTAAAGTCCAGGAATACCACATCTACAGCCTTTCCCTCATCCACTAAATGGATCACCTCATCATAGGTGGAGATTAGATTAGTCAAACACAAACTGCCCTTCATGAAGCCACGCTGTCTGGGCCTGAACCCTTGTTTGTCACCTCTGTGCCTCAGGATGGTGCTCAGGATAATCTGTTCCATAACCTTCCCTGTCACCAAGGTCAGGCTGACAAGCCTGTGGTTCCCAGAATCCTCCTTCTGGCCCTTCTTGTAGATAGGTTGTATTTTCCACCCTCCAGTCTGCTCAGATCTCCCCAGTGAGCCAGGACTGCTAGTAGACTACTTTTGTAATCTCCCTCAGCACCCTTGAGTGGATGCCATCTGGCCTCATGGATTTGTGTTAACATGAGTTGCCATGGAGCCATGGAGCAACAGGTCACACACCATTTCCTCTTGTAGTAAAGAGACTTCATTATGTCACCTGCCCCTGTCTTCTGCCTCAGGGAGTCAGGTGTCCAGAGAATATATGATTTTACTGTTGACTGAGGCAAATTAGATATTAAGTACTCTTTTACCCTTCAGGACTGCTTTGCAAGGGACTCTGAGAACCATCCTCCTACACAGGTCAAAGTCTGCCAATGTTATTAACAACATTGTTGGCATGTATCCTTTTCATCCATCACTGACTATGAATTTCCTAAGTACCCAGCATTCAACAGATAGAGCCTTCTTTTATAGGCTTATGCTTGCATTCATCCTTGGAGTTAGAATCTACCACTGATTATTCCAGCATTGTTCAACACCTCCTATTCACTGGATTTTGGAGATACTTCCCAAAGGATATTGTAAAGAAACGCTATAAAATCAAGCTTGTTAAGAAGCTTTCTTCTACTTTAAGTATTTTCATAAACTAGGCTTCTTTCTCTCAGTTTACAAACGAATGGTGTTAATATCTGTTTTGTTACCATTTATGCTTTTTTGCTGTTTTCACATTCACTTCCTTGCATTTCTTTGTTTAATTTTACATTTTTATATATATGTCCTATTAGCTTGCAGGACAAAGAATTTATTTCCTTTAAGGTTGTAACATAAGCAACCCATGGATCATTCCTGACAGGAATTCATTTATGCTGTGAGAGGCTGATATATGAATAATCTCATGGTTCTTGGTACCACGTAAATGAAAGTTTTCTGTGTATGTTCACAGTTGCCTTGAACGTCATAAGATTATCTTTATTTTCCTTCAAAAGACAGCTGGTATACAAAATCTTTTTAGTTGCTATCTAATGAAGCTGTTACTCTAAACACTTTAAAAGTGTCAAAGGTCACCTATTTTAAGAAATCATGACAGTATTTAGCCTTTTTCTGATTGCCTATGCATCCTGAGAACCATAGTGTTTGTATGTCTATACACAAAGTCATTTTTACTACAAAAATATAAATTCCCCTGGCAATTATTAGGTTCTTGTTCTAAATATTTTNAGAAAGAAAAAAAGAAAAATAACACATAAAATATAAAAGAAAATGAAAATCAAACCAATAACTAGGCAAATAAGTGGATTAAGAAAGAACTTTTGGTGGATTTCTGTCTATCTGTCATATCTCAATAAGAATATTGCTCTCACAAAGTTCTTTGCTTTCTAGCATCCATTTACTATAAAGGCTATTTAAGAAAGATAAATAATGTGTTTAAATAAAGATTCTCAATTCTATAGTCTACTGGAATAGGAAGCCATAAGCCATCTCAGGAATTACAAGAAAGCATTAGAGTATTTTCTTGGAAATTGTATCATAAAGAATAGTCCTGCTAAGAGTTACACATAAATTACTGCAGAATTATGCCAATGTTAAAATGTATTTGCAAAAGTGCATGCAGTAAGTATTGCATATCTAATGAAATAAATGCTATTACATGCAAGCTCTCTCCTTATGGCAGTATATTTACTACTCTGCTTAGGAAAGCTAAGTGTTCTGAGCATTGATCACTGTAGAACTTCATTGTGTTGAATAGCTTTTCTCGAAAAACTATTCTGTTTCTTTAAAAGTAAGCATCAATGACAAATGTTAAATGCATGAATAGTCAATAACTGAGTAAGATAGCATTGTAGGCTTCAAAGTAAATTGCTGGTGCATCTTCTAATTTACCACTGCAAAGTAGTAAGAAATAATACCCTTTTCAAGACTGTTGCTGACCAGACTTGAGAACAAATTTCTATGGCACAGGTAAACTCATTTGAGAAAAAATGGTCTCACTTGGGAAATCAAAATTGTATTGAACACATGTTTAACACAAAACTAATAGAGTGTGCATCTTTGTATCACAGGAACTGCCAATGGTCTTTAGTATTAGTGTAAAAATATTTGGAACTTGGCAGACTTTCTGTAAGAATTGTATTTATGTTACTTGTAAAAAACAAGAAGAGGTATTTAATGATTGGTTTTGTGCTTATATTGTTACATAACAAATTTTCTTATAAAGATTAATTCCTGCTTACATTTTATAGTCTCTGGAGTTTTCATCCATGTCAGTGAATTTGAAAAATTTCCACAAAAGGAAGCATGACTTATTTTCAGATGAAGAGAATAAAATTAAGCTGTCTATGGCCAAAAAAGATTTAATCAATATAAGAAATGATGCCTTCTTGGCTATGCAAATGGCCACACACTGGGGAGAAAATTTAGTACACTGTGAAAAGGTTCAGTGGTGCCATGGATGACATGATATCTGAAATATCTGCTCAGAACTAGTAGATATGATGCAGAAATTATACCTTATGTGTTGGACACATATGGCTAGGTAACTGAATCATCTGGAAAAATATCTGTATTCAGTTGTCTAAAAATGACATCTAGGGCCATTTTAGTTTCTGTGGGGTATCCTATCAGTTTGTGGTCTCGAATCACATAGACCTTTCAAATGTCCTGTGTCACATTTACCATTCCTTCACAGATTTCTGCAACTTCTCAAATGGCACTGGATACATATGTTAACAAATGAATTGAATCCTAACCATATGCTTTAACATGAGTCAAATCATTCCATAGCTAATTTCTAGCTCCAGCTCAGAATTAGCTACATCTTCACTGCCTACGTAATGGGAACTTAAACTGTGAACCATATATGTTAACACTAATATTTAAGTTTCTTAGTCTGGAAGTGAGTCTCACATGAATAAGAAAATGAAAGTTAAAACTGATCTACTATTTTCTCCCTTAACAGTATATATTCTGTGATAATTTACAATATTATAAGTTCATTATGATGTGTACTCAAAACTCAGTAAACTCCTATAACAGTCCGTAAATAAAGCTAGCATAAACTTTTCATATTATAGGGCTTTTTTGCCATCTTAGATACAAATAAAATAGTGGTCTACATAAAATACATAGAACCATGAAGATCATCCTATAGAAGAATAACTGTTTGGAGCCCCAGTATGGCAATACATGATGACAAATAGTGATCTTCATCCTTTTATCAGTTTATTTCCCACTCAAGATTACTAGAACAGAATTCTCATTCAAATAAAGTCCTTCTCATTACAGAAAGTTGGATGTCTTTAGCTGAAAGCTATTCAAAATAGAATAGTCTTCATACTTATACACTGCTAAAACATACAATTTTACTTAAGCTATCACTAGCGCCTACAAAGCAAGTAATATCAGTATATTAATGTACATATTCTTTATTTATATATTACATCAGCAATATCACAAATCTGCAATCAGCTGCACTGAGTGATAGAAACTTCTTTGCCAGTTCTTCGGTAAAGTTTATGAACTGCAGTAATAAATACAGGTATGTCTAATCCTCTATTAAATCCCAATTGACTTTATTTCAATGTTTCTTCAGTATGTTATACTACGTTCAATGTATAAGGAAAAAAAAACTTCATGAAGTTTCATGGAAGTAGGACTAATCAGAGAGATTTAAAGTCACTTGAAATGAAGAACAATCTTAAATATTATTGTTTCTTGTTTTCACAGTATAATGAGAATATAAAATTCCCTAGAAGTGCTGTTCTTGCATACAATCAAGTGTTCTTCCACAACTGTGTTAGTAATTTCTTTAACTATAATCAATCACAGAGTTCCATTCTTAGAAGTAGAAATTAACATCCTATTTTTCACAGATGTTGAAATTCCTCTGAGTTCAGTCGATGTTATGGGTGTGTAGTACCTCTATGAGTCAGGCCATGAAATGCATACTTAAGCACCTAATAAAAAGTGACCTTATTCTTGTAGGAGGCTGAGCATCCATATTGAAGTTAATGAAGCTCCAGCATTTACTACATCTGAAAATTATTAGATTTATGTGCATAACTTTAAACTTAAAAGAAAGCCAAATTGTGATTAACATGGAGAAAATTTTCATCTTCTTATCCTATAATTACTCTCCTAAATGTCATTCAAATGTCTGCTTTTCTCTGTCCTGGAGGTGGATCAAAGGTGGGGTGAGAGTGAAGGATTTTGGTCAGTGGATATTTTTGTCTTTTAAACTCTTCCAGACTTTCACACATCTGTGATAATTTGTCTTTTGGAAATTTCAAATTTTTGTTGAATTATTCAGAAAGACAAGTATATTTGTGGTTCTCTGGGGTGACATGTCAGTAGACTTAAATTGCATGTTGGAAAAAAGATAGTACACATCACACAAACAAGTATATGCTACAAGATTTCATGACCTCACTTGTAATATTCTGAACTGAGGGGGGATTTTCCCTATAGATTGATGAAGATTTTAGATCCAAATTTAAATAACTATTTTGTTTCAAGACTCAAAACACTGGGAAAGGGGCAAATTATGTAGAAAAATATTTATACTTCTTTGAACATTCAAATTTAATGCTTTGGGACTTTACCAGAAGTCTTAGAGAAGTGTGATATTTCATAGAATCACTTAACCACACAGTCACAAAATAGCTGAGGTTTGAAAGCATCTCTGGTGAATGTCTAGTGCAACTTCCCAACCAAAACAGAGTCAGCTAGAGTAGATAATTCAAAAATCAGGTTTCGATTACCTCCAATGATAGATGTTTCACAGGTGTTCCGGGCAATTTTTTTCCATGTTTAATCAGTTTCACAGTAATTATTTTTTTCTTCTTCTTCTGTTTAAATGGAATTCATTGGATTTCAGTTTGTGCCTCTCAGTGGTTATTTAATGTAAGTGTCCTTAAAGATCTGCAAATCATGTAATATGTCACACAATGGACCAAATAATCCAACTAGGTAAAGAGATTCCTGAAAAGATTTCTTGAACAAATGCTTCCAGACAGCCAGTAGGAAGTTATCTTTATTTTGGGCTGCTGCAGTCTTATCCTGCATGACAGTGTACAAGTTTAAAAAATTTCTTTGATCATTATCTACTAAGGTGTACTCCTTTACTCTTTGATATTTTTTTCTATGAAATTATCTTAAGAAATGCATTAAAAACTCCACAATTGCCAGAAAATAACTTGGTGTTTAAAAAGTACATTTTATTTTCTTTTACCTTTTCTTTCCAGCTAAATCTTTTTTCTCCCTGATACAGAATAGGTTAGTCCATGCTCTCAGGATGGTTCTTTCCATAGATATCTATCAAACTTCCTCTGTTATACCCCTACTTTGTATTTTAGTGTATTGGGACCACTGTCAAGAATCTAGCATGTTGGCATCTAAACACTGTCTTCACAGGGAATAAAAGTTAACTCAGAGTTCATACTGAGGTTTAACTTTAAGAAAATCCATTTTTGGAGACAAACATTTTTCGTTGCTTATTTTGTTTAATCAATACTTAATTAAAACAAACAAGTATCTAACTATGCCAAATTGTATTTATCTTTGTCATTCCAAATTACAAACCCAAGGAATTATCTGTGAACTTCACTTTTGACAGCAAAAAGTTCCAAGTTTTCATATTTGTGGTTCAACATTTCCTGCTTAGACATCAGAAACACCTTCAAACTCTGCTTCACTTTTTACAATGAAGAGTTTACTATAAAATCATGACTTTCTAGCAAACTGATACAAAAAAAATCTCAGTCTGTTTATATGGAACCTGGTAATGAAACTTAATGCCACACTTGGTTTAACTGAAGATGGACTATTAAAGGGATAGTAGACAACAAAGAATTATTACATAATGAATGCAGAGAAAGTGAATAGTGATGATCTTGTTCTTAAACTATTGCAACTATGTTTTCTGAGATAAAAATGTTTTCAGTTTGATTTTTTCTTCAAGCGACACTCCTTTTCTCAAAGCTTCCAATAGGTCTAAGCTCAGATTTGAACACCAACAAAGATCCTTATATCTAATCTTAATATTTAGTCTGTCTTTCTTCAGTGGAGAAAATAATTATGTGGGATTAAATTTTTACAGCCTATGCAGCCTACACTCTGCCATGGATTCTTTTTTTGGTCAAAGAAGGTGACTTTAAGCCTTGGTAAGACTTGGCTCATGGAGGGTGCATGTTATCATTCATATAAGAAAAAACGTGTTATTACCATTTTGTACTATCATAAGTGAGTACACAAACTACAGAAAACTGAGATTTGTGATGTAGAAAGACATTTTTGTTCAAATGGAAGTATATCTAATCTCTTGTGAAATTAAATTCTGTTTTGAAATTTTCTTCCATATCTTTTTCTTTTCATAACTAAATTATTTCTATGTTGGCACTGTGTCATTTTGAGATTGGATAGCACCTACCACAGGGATTAGTCTGATAGCCTCTCTAGACAACCTCTAGGAATGATTTGTGAAATAATACATGCAGTTGATTAAGTATGCAAAACAGGGACAGTAAGATTTTGTCCCCTCCTATATTGCAGAAGTACATTTCTACTTATTCTCTTAAAGAGTTCAAGGCAGAGCTACTGAGGCACTGATAAAGACTCAGGGAAAACAAAACACAAACACCAAAAATAAGACCCAAACCACAACAACAAAAACATTTGTCTTTGAGTTCCTAAACCTACATCATTTTTATCTGTAGCAGGATTAGGTAAGTGACTTATCTCAACATAGAACTTAAGGGCACTGTAATTCTATTTGAAGGACTATTCTCAGGGACACATGCTGGAAAGAAAATAAGCTACAGAACTTCCCATAAAGGGGTGTATTCAAAATTAAGTGAATAGCTTCTAGTAAAAAAAGATTATGTAATTTCTGAGTAAACAAACACTGGGATGTTGACTGTACAAGGAAATAAAGGATGTAGCTTTCTTTTTTCTATAGAATACTGGAAATAGTGTTTCAATTTAAATTTGGATACAACTTGTACAATCTAAGTGCTTTGATACCCTAGACTGAGGGCACTCTACAAGTTAAAAAGCACAAGAGCATCTGAACTAAACCTGATTCTTTTGTCTATTTTATACCTGAATAAAATACATGTCCCTTGATCCTGCATATGCAAACCTGAGAAAGTTCCCTGAGAACATATTTCTTTGAAGGCACAATTATCTATTTTCAACTGTAGAGAATAATGATTCCCATTTTAAATTAGGCATATCTAAATTAAAAGGGGCATAAAGAGGTCAGATCCGGTCCCTCTAGAGAAGATAATTAACAATGTTCTGTACTTGTGGTACAACCTAAGAAGCATGTTATGTCTCTGTATTGTGATTCCACTCTTGAACATTTGCAAGGCAGATTTCTGTGTTGATTCAGATGGCTTTTTCCAATTTTGAATACAATGGAAACAAGAGTTATTTGCACAATATCAGAAGAGTTCAATTTATCTGTATATACCTGGTTCAAGTCATGCATTTTTTATGGTGCAAAAGTGAGGCATGGCACACAAGCATCAGAATTTTCACTCTTTGCTTACTATATCTTCCTTCATTGGGAAATTTTGTTCGATTGGTTGGTTGGTTTTGGTGTTTTTGTTTTGTTTTGTTTTGTGACTGAGCACTGTAAAATATTGCCTTGAAAGGTTGTGCTCTCCATACCTGAAAATATGGTTTCTGGCTTGTTTCTGGAAATATTTAAACATTTATAATGATGTTTCCCCCAGCTGAATTCAGATGCTGCTATCAGAAATGTATGTACAGTATCTATGCCTTAAGTCAGATAGATTTTACTCTTTTACTATTTAATGTCCAGTTTATCTAGTAAGAAAAAAAAAAACATTTTGTACTGGATGACATTTGACCTGCAATTGAGTCCATTCTGCCTTGTTGTTGTGGAGTCTGGGGTAGTATAACATTCATGATTTTGTCTGTTTCTTCAGTTTGGTTTTCATTGACATGCCACATAATTACTATTTACCTTCAACTCCTGAGTGTTTTTCTTTTTAATTCATTCCTAAATATTTTACCTTTTTTAGTTCATCCAGATATTGTTTAAACTTTAAGTTTCTACCTTGAAAAAAGTTATGCACAATCCAAATATTTAAGGTGTGTACAACAGAAAAATTGAGATTTTTCATGTAGGAAGATTTACCATCTTTCCAATACAGACATTTTAAAGAAAAATATCTATATATGAAGCTCTACATAATGTTATATCGGGAAGGTGACAAAGCAAATAATTTTGGAAATCATTTCCGAAAATACTAAGGACAAGGTGATTAGGAATAATTGGCATGGATTTATAAAGCAGAAATGACATTTAACCAACTTGACACCTTTCTATGATTAAATGACCAGCTCAGTGGACAGCAAGGACTTTAGTTAGTCTTCCACAACATTTTCACAGACAAAGTGATGAATTACAGAGCAGATAACTGGACAGTAATTAATTGGATAGTAGAGGATTGACAGTATAGTGGGAAGCTGAGAGTTGAAAAGTGGCTGAACAGTTGGCTGGAGGGGTTTTGATCAGAGACACGAAGTCCAGCTGGAAGAAGTTACTAGTAGTTTGTCCCAGGGATTGATATTGTGGCCAGTACCATTTAACATCTTTATTGATGAACTGGGTGATTTGACAGAGTGCACCCTTAGCACATTTGCAGCCGATACAAAACTGTGATGAGTGGCCAATGTACCAGAGCAGTGTGTTGATGTTCACAGGGACCTCCACTTGTTAGTGAAATGGGCAGACAAGAATTTCATGAAATTCAACAAGAGGAAATATATTGGAGGAAGGAGAGTCTTAAACACCAGGATAGGCTAGGGGTAATCAGATGAAAAGCAACTAGTCAGGGAAAGAGGAGTCAGGGCTGACAGTAAACTGACAACAAGCCAGCAATGTGTTCCTACAGCAAAAAAAAAGTCTCACAGCTGCCAGGGCTGCATTAGGCAGCATGTTGCCAGCATGTTGAGGAGGTGAACTTCCTCTGCTCCAGTGCTTTACTCAGCCCTGGTGAGGAACATCTGGAGTGCTGTGTTCATTGCTGGCTGATCAGTACAATGAAGAAATGGACTTACTGAAGCAAGTCTAGCACAGCAATAAAACGATGGGCTTGGAACATCTGTCATGGAAGGAGAGACTGAGAGAGCTGGGAATTCAGTCTGGAGAAAAGAAGGCTCAGGGGGGTCTCAGCATTGTGTGTAAATACTTGATGGCCATGGGGAGTTGAGAAGACTGAATCAGACACGTATCAGTGGTTCACAGTGACAGGACCAGAGGCAATGAGCACAAACTGAAACACAGAAAATTTCATTTAAACATAAGGAATAGCTTATCCTATGAAGATGATTGAGTACTGGAACAGGTTTCCCAGAGGCTAAAGTGTCTTCATCCTTGGAGACAATGAAAATCTAATTGGACACAGCCCTGAGCAACCTGCTGCAGATGACCCTGCTTGAGTAGGGTAGCTGAACTAGACAGTCTCCAGGGCTACCTGCCAATTTCAGTCATTCTGCGATTCTACACACTGGTATTTGTATATGTCTAATATTCAGGGCATTAAAACCACAATGATCGGTGGGTATTTCCTGTTCTCTTAAGTTGTCTTAAGTTGTCTTAAGTTGTCTTAAGTCATAGTTTGACAATTTTCTTTGATATAGTAGGACTATTTTCTTTAGACTATTGCAGAACAGATTGCCTTGAAGACCAATGCTTTATTCAGAAGACTCATTTATGTACCAGTATTTTGCTATAACTTGGTTTACTATTTTGTGAGTAAAAATACACAAAGACTTTCACTTGTCTCTGGTTTAAGCCCTTACACTTTGGACGCTGTAAAAGAAGAACCACTCATATGCAAATAAAGTGGAAGGAAAAAGGAGAAACAATAATTATCAATGTCAAGGAAAATTTTAACTAGGAAAAAAAATTCAGCTTTGGATCTCTGTTTTTGGTTCATTCTCTTGCTAATCTCCCATGTAGCAAACTTAAAAAGCTGATCAACAGGTTTTTTCTACAAGAATCCAACAATTTTACTGAAATTCTTCATATCTCTTTATTATTACTAATTTCTCCCAACTACTTCAGGCCTAATATCTTCATCCTAATGCTAACAATGTTGTTGATTCTTATTCATCTTTCAAGTATAGCTACTTGTTCAACTCATTTGCACAGAAGCAGCAAATTAGTAACGCTCCAGTACAGTAGCTTATTGGACTTTAATATACTAATTCCTCTATACTGGCTTAGTGAAACTATTTCAGATAATGTTTAACAATGGCTTTACTTTTGCCAGTATTAGTCACTTTTCATCTGGTATACTATTTTGGTTACAATTTCGATAGAAGTGATTTACTGAAGCTCCATAATGTTCTGTTTAAAATTTACATTAATTGTCTTCTTTTCTTTTTAACCCGTGAAAATCAGACTGCTAAACTTGAGAGCAGCAGCACTTGTGTTTATTCATACAAACTGATAAGAGCTTGTGGCTATTGGTCCTGCACTATAGCTCACAAGGGATGTTATGATGTTGAGTGGCTAGAGAAGGACTGTGAGCCAAAATCAAACATGGATTTGAACTGCTGAACACTCAGCATTTTGGCTTGTCCTGCTTTTTATTTACAACAAATTTAACTTATGTGGTATAATTTTGTCCTTGACTTGTGATGAAACTGTCTATGAAAAACACTGGTACTTTGCATCTTGATTACCATCATTAACTGATCAGTAGTTTTCCTTGAAATTCTGTTCTTCATGTCCCTGCCTTTGAAAGCATGACAAGCATTTGCTGTCATGCTTGCTGTCAGTGCTGCTTGTTAGGAGTTATAACATGGGCTGGATTCATCTCATGTAACATTAGAAATCTATCACTGAAGCATCCTTATCTATGATTTTCCCTCTAGGCTCCCTTTATAATCAATCGAAAAATAACAGCATTTTTCAATGTGTGACTCATCTGACCTGTTTTATCTGTCTGTTTTAGGATGAGATGAATCATCGGCTAAAAGTGCTTATTTATCATCACTGACCAAACTAGAAAGGGTGATATAGATATGATCAAATTAACCCTTCCAATGTGTTTGATTTCATTTAATTTCTCCTTTACCTAAGATTATTTTCTTGACACTGCATGAAGGCAGAACACTAAAGATCAAAACATTTTAGCTAGGGAGGGAATATTGTTCAGACTGGTCATGTAACCTCATGGACATTGTATACAAATTTACAATTCCAGCTGAGTGCTCAGGATGTATTGAAAACACACATTTCACAGAATCACAGAATCATAGCTCTGATGTGATAAATAAATAAATGGTTAGCATTTGAATTTTAGGGTGGCAGATTGTTCCAATTTTAAGAAAAGTTATGAGTTTGACCTTCTAACCATGAATACCAGATTGAGAGGTGGAAAGCTTTTCTCTCTCCTAATTCAGGAAGGTAATATAAGCAGTGTATATTATCACATTGCCTTCTTCAGAGCAAGTTATCACGAAAGGGAACATAGAGTTATATTGAAAGATGAGAAAGAGATTGAGAATGACCTATGAGAGAAATGCTGTGAAGAAATATTGTATCTTTAAAAAAACCCTGTAATTAAATAAAATACTTTCAAGCATAATCAAATATTTCATACTTTTTTCTGTTTCTGTCTTAGAAAAATGTTCAGCTCATTTTTATTTACAGTCTTTATCTCATAATGTTTTTCTTGTTTATTACATGTTTGAGTACAAGAGAACCTACACTTGCATCTCTAAAAGATATAAAGAATTTAAAAACCAAACTCCTATCTTTTTATGCAAAAATGAACTAGATGCTTTTTTGCTTTCCTTTTCTGTACTCTTTCATAGACCACTGCCTGACAGCTGTCTCTCACAACTAGTAATCCAATGTCTTAGAAATCAAATAGCATAGAGTACTTGGTATTCACAAAAAACAAGTGTGTTTGTTTTCATTTTTGTGCACATGTGCACACACACACATACATTCACAGAGCAGAAATACCTTAAATAGGTATGTGATTTTTTTGTTTGTTTGTTTTTAGTGGAATCTCAAATCTCCACAAACAATTTTAAGTCAAAAATATAATTTGAAATCAAATAAAAATGTCATAGAAACAGCATAAATTCCTATTATTCATGAATTTCATTGTAATTAAGACACATATATTCAGTGACTCTGTAGAAGAAATATTAAACAGCATTTTTAACAGAAGTCTTGGTTGTTACAGAAGAGATATGCTGATAAGACAGTACCCAGATAATGTGATCAATGGCATTGAATCAAGTTGGAGGCCTGTAGGCAGTGGAGTTCCTCAGGGATCGGTTCCGGGGCCAAACTTTTTCAACAACTTCATCAACAACCTGGATGAGAGGACTGAGGTTACCCTCAGCAAGTTCCCTGATGACACGAAACTGGGAGGACTGGCTGATTCCTCAGAATGCTGTGCTGCCATTCAGTGGGATCTCGCCTTGAGAGTTGGGCAAAGAGGAACCTCATGAGGTTCAACAAGGACAAGTGCAGAGTACTGCAGCTCAGGAGGGACAACCCCATGCACCAGTACAGACTGGGGGTTGAACTGCTGGAGAGCAGTTCTGCAGAGAGAGATCTGAGGGTCCTGGTTGGTAATAAACCATGAGCCAGCAATGTGCCCTCATGGCCAAGAAAGTCAATGGCATCCTGGGATGCATCAAGAAAAGTGTGACCAGGAGGTTGAGGGAGATTCTGCTCCCCCTCTCATCTGCCCTGATGAGGCCTCATCTGGAGTTCTGTGTCCAGTTCTGGGCTTCCCAGCTCAAGAGGGACAGAGAACTTCTGGAGAGAGTCCAGCACAGGGCCCCCAGGATGACACCAGGCATCGCTCCTTCTCTATATTTCTTGACTGTCATTATAACAAGTCACACTGTCATTCTGACAACATGTACCTCCAGAAGAAAATACAGTAAACTTTAGAGGACAAGTCAAACTGTGAGTAGGTTGAGTACACCACAAATAAATCACAAATCTCTTTATTCTTATTGTTTCAGTGCTCCATTGATAAAAATTACAGGGATGAATGCTTCTGCTTCTAATGCAATTAGATATCTACTACTGTATGAGAAAAACGGGTCTAGACAAGTACTTAGCATCCTCATAAAACTAAAAGTATTAAAAGCAATGAGTGTCAGAGTAGGGATTATTGCTAATTTAGCTAGACTTGATTAGTTGTAGTGTTGCATAGTATTATGTTTCTGAAGAAATGAGAGGTATCTAATATGAAAGTTTGCATTTACTGATCTCAAAATGAGAAGTAGAAGATTATATGAGCTTCCTAGAAGTAATATTCATCAAAGCCATTTCAGAATAAAGATGTCATTGCTGATTCAGATAGTCCATAAGTAGCACATTACCTGGTGTTTAGGGGAAAAGACAAGAAGACGAGAGTAATGTTGTTTGCTTATCCTTTTCATACTTTTCTCAAATTCATATGTTACGCATTATTGTTCAGTTAACAAAAGCAGCTATTGGTCTGAATGGGCCTTTGATTTGACCTGTTACAGCCACTCGTATGTTCTTACATCTTTAGAAGTCTATAATAAAGAGAAGAAACCAAGATCCAGGAAGGTACTAATTAATATTTAAATTAGAACTAATTTAATCAAAGAACTTAACAAAAAAGAAATCGGAAGAAGTGATACAAGCCTCAGAAATACCATGGTACACCTCTGGATGACTATGCAGTGTCCTGTTGTAAAGAAACTCCTAGTAAAAGACAAGGAGGAATGTTCTGGTTTGCAAAAGATCATAGCTTTCACCCGGTCTCTTGTGCAGCATCAAAATAAGGAGAAAGAAAGCACTCACCAAAAAAAATTCATTTTGTAAGGACTGAAATATCTACAACGATAATACAAATTGCTGTGTGTGGGTGACTGTTAGAGAGAAATAGTCAGGGTCTTTTCAACAGATGTTTGTCTTTTCAGTGTTTAATGAGGGTCTTCAACAAATGATCCACAGAAAGACAGGACAGGCCTTGGGGAGGTGAGACCATGAACTGCTTCTGGCTTCTGCTTGGAACATTTACCCATGGCATGTGTGCTCATGGAAAGGTACCCTCAGTGGTGAAAAGGTGTCGTTGGTGATGAAAGAATGCTTCCAGGTGAGGGGAATCCTGAAACCTCCCAGGATTCCTGAAGCCCACTGATCCATTTCTCCAAAAGTCCTCAAAATTGCCTGCTCAGTGACACCAAAATCCCCACCTGTATGGGCAGGCATTCACAGTTTAAAAGGAGGAAAGGCCAAATTAAAGGAACTGCACTCTAGCATCCTCATTTCCAAACCAATGCTGGACATTGCTGGAACCCAGGATGGTGATCTTTCTATCTTCATTCTACTTTTTTTTTTCTCTCTTGTTTTCACTTCTCTCTCCTTTTTACTATTCTACTTGTCTTGTTGACCAAATAAATTCTTGCAATCTCATTACTGGTTACTCAATAAGCTGTTTGCATTTTTCTATTGTCAGTGTGATTGCATCTCTAATTTTGTCCTTGGGTATCCAAAACTCAACACAAATCTGGAGTGAGCCCAGGGGTTGCATTATCCTGATCATGACACTGTGGTTAATAAGGTATTTCATTGTTTTTTTCTCTTTTGTAACAGTTCCAATGCTGAAAAAGGTTTTTTTTTTGGTAAACACTGGATTTTCTTTTAAAGTAAAAATATATTTCAATATTGTGTAATAAATTCCTTTTATGGTGATGTAGAGATTCAGCATTTATCTTCTACTGTTGTGGCTCTTAAAAACAAATATATTGAGATGTTCTAATGAAGCAACCTCTAGAATACACTTATGCTCCTGTATCAGCCTAGAGTTTGTGACATGATATTCTGAAAGGTAAAAACAGAAGAAAAAAAAGAAATACTTTACTTGTACAAGTGATAGCTATAGAACTTCTAGAGACTTAACCAAGTGAACTTTGGAGAAAAAGCTTCAGTGCGTTCATCACAGAAAATGCTTGAGAGGGCGAAAAAGGAAAACAAAACATTAGGGATGTTGATGGCCATAAATATTACAATTAAGTTAGTTTTCTGTTTTTTTTTCCTTTTTTCCCTTCCACAAGTTAAACTTCAAAAATTAGTTTAAAGGCTTATTTACTTCTTTTTAGCATCAAACAGTCTGACTTCATTGATCTTATTTTTCCCTTGCCTTGTGAATGTAAGTTTAATAAAGTTCTGTTATTTTCAAGCACTTGCTCTTAACCATATTGTCATCCACTTCATTGTAAGGAAACGTGAAGAGACAGTTATACTAGCAGGTTTTATTAAAGTATTAAAAAACAGCAAGCTATCTACACCAGCCAATTAAATGGCACTGCATGTCCCCAAAGTAGAAAGCACACCAAGTTACATGTAAGTTGACATATTACACTGCAAATAAATCAACTCTTACACAACATGTTCCATAAAACTAATCAGGCACAATATGCTCCATATGGATTAGCAGTCCCTTCACCCCTGGTATATTAAAAAGCACATGGAAAACTACTTCAATACCCTATAAGATATCACTGAAAGATGTCCCGTGGTATTCCACAATCCATGAGACCATGTGTACACTAGTAATCATTTAAACTACCATATGTGTAATGTATTCAAGCACTTCCTATTTTCCAGGCCTCCCTTGACCATGGGTTCACTTTTTTTTTTTTTTTTTTTTTGGGAATACTTACTAGCTGTATGAATTGGTGAATCACATTTTTCAACTCTGGAGCTCGCTAAACAACACACACATATATATTTTATTTACATATAGGACTGAATAAAAATACAGTTTCTAGTACATGGGGTATAATTTTTAATTCAGCCTTTGTCTATGAAGTCTCTATTTTATCTCCAGAAATTCTGATTATGAAAGTCAGCTTCCCCTGACTGGCTTTAGGGTACCCAGATGCAGAGTCTCCAGAACAAATTGTCAAGAGCCCATTCTTATCATGAGTTCTGTCCTCTTGTGGGTTTGAGGAAACCTCTTGAAACACAAGATGTGTTGAACAATATATACTGGGTATAAAAAGCTTGCATTTTGTCATTGAATCATTGCATTCAAGTATTCTGTCCTGTCTTACTGTAATCAAAGTAATCCTGGATGCAATTCCATCCTTCCTACAGCTGTCCAAATAAGCACTCTACCATCACTCTAGAGCTGGTGAGAAGATAAAAGTTCTCACTGAGACCTTTCAAATAGTTGTAAGCCACATCAGACAAAGAAGAAAGGTTCCTCCATATAAAGTGGAAAACCAAAGATGCCCAGCCTCAGTCCATCACTGTCACCAGGGAGGTGCCCAATGCCCAAGGGTGGAGCTGCTCCTGATGCCTCCTGGCTGCCCTGCTCTCTGACTGGGGCGATGGAATAAATCATGGCTGGCAGGCCCTACTGTTACAGGGAGTTCGCAATGCTCCCAGGGAGACCCTGGCACACAGAGAGTCACTGGCCCTTCCTTCTTGTGGACAAAAACATTATTCCTGTCATATTCTTCATGACCATGAAAGGCAGGCAAATAGTTCTCAGCAGACGATGGCAGTCCTCCATCACTCTCAGGTAGACAGTGATTTTTCAAGGTCAAGATTATTAGCACACAATTATGACAATGAGATGACTGATTTCCATGGAAGGAACATAACCCCTTCGCACCCATGTGTCAGCTTCTCACTCAGATTGAAAGTACCAAAGAAACAAAACTCATACAGACACGTCAGCTTGTGTGGAAATTCTGGAGCACTGCTTATCATCTCACATTTGGAAAACAATTTGATTCCACATTAATTATTCTGTTTCAAAAATTCTAGAGGTTTAATCAGATAAGTCTGTTAAATATAAATATTTGCATGCTGTGTCCTTAGACGTTTCAGCAATGACTAGCAAGTCTTCTTTTGCAAAAGTCGACGTATCAATTGCTTCACTTTGCTGCAATACTGCAGTGAAACCGTTGTTCTCCAATGGACCTGACCACTCAGCAGCTCCTATTACTACTATGAACCACAATATGGGTCAGCCAAGCCTCCTGCACTGGCAGGAGCTGAATATTGAATCAGTAACTCTTTTCTAAGAAATCTGTGTTCTTTGTGATATTAAGGAGGCCAATTTGCCTCCATATAGCCTAGCTCTAAGGTTTGAATAACAATAAAATCAGTATTGGCGCAGGCAAATAAGACTTGGAAGGTCTGACAGGCAATTTTCCTGCTGTGATTTGATGGTCTGAACTCCAGAGCATAAGGCTCTGTTAATAGTACAGAAAATCACTCATCTCTCCACATTTCTCCAGCCAGATTGCGGCCTCTTGCAGAGCATCCTGTTCCAATGCTTAGGACTTATGAAATGCCCCAGCAGCAGAAAGAGAATAGCTTCAGGTTACCACTACAGATACTGATTCTGCATTTTTCCCAGACTTAATGTCTTCCACTTTTTTGCAGATGAAGTCAATGTAACAGTTGATAAAAGACTTTCAGACTTGCATTACTTCATTAACTTGACCTATGCTTTCTTTTCACCTATTTTTCTTTATAACACACTTGTAGCCTCGCCTGGCTAAAGCAGGTGATTCATTAAGGCTTGTATTTATTTAAATTAAATACCAAGAGAATGCAGGACACATGAGGGAGCAGAACATCATTAGGTTGGCAGCATTTGCAAATTTTTCTGTCTAGAGAACTACATGGACTGTTTCTTCTGGCCTTTAAAGATTGTACCTTTCTACTTCTCAGAGAAAAAAAAAGTCAGTCCTTCAGTTTGTGAATAACTGCCACTCTTCCACGTACGGCAGCTATCATCTACTGGAACATAGAGTTTTACAGTAGGATTTGCATGTGCACTTTGGTAATCACAGGAGCACTAGAAAAGAACTGCTGGGATTAAAGCTATGAATACAGAGGAGGCAAATGTGAAGCAGATGAGAAGAAATAGCATGTAAATGTATGATGGGTCAAGATGTAAGAACATGCTGTCAAGAATGAAAAGGTGCTAGAGCAGAAGAGAAATGTTTTATCTCCTTCTCAAATTACACCCACTGTGGTGAATTAATCATTCTGTGAGAGCAATGATGCTCCATGGAACTTGCTTGGCTGTGATATTTGGATTCCATTTTGGCATGGAAGTTTGAGATGGATATTTACAAGAGGATTTATATGGACAAAACTGAGTCTCTTTCATTAAGAAAGAAAGAAAGAAAGAAAGAAAGAAAGAAAGAAAGAAAGAAAGAAAGAAAGGAAGGAAGGAAGTGATACCTCCTATATACAGGTTTTACTGTCTGAAAACATGAACAGTAATCAAAAAAATTCAAAACTGCACATTTTTCAGGTGGAACCTACTTTTGGTGCCTCATATACAACTTGATAAACAAGCAATGATCATGCTACTTTAGTCACTGAAAGATAATTTGCTTTGCTGAAATATGTAGGCTTCTGGGTTGATAATGTACTTGAAATCACATTGAAAGAAAACAGCTCTTGCCCAGTTGCTTAATGTTCAAAATACTCAAGTGTCTGAATATGACCAGTGTAATCTACTTCTAGAAGTTTGCAGTCTGAGCTGAACACTACAAATTCTGAGGTCTCTTAAAAACTACTCAGCCTCCCAGATGAAAAACTGTTGTCCTTTTTGCTTTTTGTGACTTTCTTTCCTTATCCTTAAGAAAAGGGACAGCTGTACCTATGAACAGAAGTCTCCATTCTATTTCATTACTAACAGAGATTAGTTACCTCCTAAGAAGGGAAGTGAAATGCTAAAGGGTCTGTATTTTCACTTTCTATGGATTGTCAACGTACTCTTATTTATACTGTTATATTAATGTTTGTTAAAGAAGAATAGCATATAATTAATTTATATTTAAATTATTAAGAAGATGGATTTTATTGAATGCAACAACGAGCCATATGGCAACACAAAGCAGAGTAAAATTCCAAAAATTCTTGCCAAAGAAGAAACAAAGAATTGAGAAGGGGAAACCAGGAGTGTAATTCTAATGATGAAGGTGGATGAATAGTAGCCACTTAGTCCACTGATTATTCTTATATCTTCTCCCCTGACCTGAAAGTTTCACTTACCAAATACACTGAGAAAACTATCCCCTTCTGAAATAAATGGAAATTTCTATCTAACTTTTGCAGTATTGCGGAGTATCTGAAACTTGGTTTTTAGTGTAATTTCCACGATTTGGTGTTGATTAAGAGGATATATTAGTCTATAAACAGGACCACTTGCAAAGTGATCTCTGCACTATATTTTTGTCCATCAACAGTTTTACTGTAATAGCACCATCAATTTAATCAGAGATTTCCGAATTTGCAACAGTTGAGTGTGCGATAGTGTTGAATGCAATCAGAAGTGAGATAGAAGTTTATCATTAAATTAATGATATACTGAAATGTCGTGAATTACCTTTGAGCTGAATTGATGTACTACAAAGACCTTTTCTTTTAATGATCCCCAAATCTGTCAGATTTTATTAAATTACTGCCTTCACAGGTAAGAAACATCAAGGATACACTTCTATATAACAAATGGATTGAATGGATTGCAGCATGATTTTCACGTGTCCATTAGCCATGATAAGAATACAAGAAAACGGCTTCTAGAATCCAGACCAATAATCCAGGGGAAACTGTTAAGAAGGCAAACAAAATATCAATGTGTGACGGTTCATAAGAGAATTTACTGTCAAAATAAGGTTCTCTTGATGGAGAGAGAAAGCAAAAATTATCTGCTATATTTACTTAATTACACAGGCACATGGATAGGTTAATTATAGGAGAGAAAGCAACATAAAATTTTGTTTAAAATATACTGGAGTTGAGTTATCAAATAAGAAAAAGAGATGAGGCTTGGAATTTGAATTCAGAAGATAAAAGGGAAAAGCAATAAATAATTTTTTAAAAACCAAAACAACTTTTAGTAGCTGTACTGCATTAAACAATTATCAGAAGACTTTCATTTGGAGATAGCTCTTAAAGAGGAGTTAATCAAAAAGTCCTACCAAGCTATCTACCCAAAATTTTGACATCTGACTTTCTTCTTACAGAACTGCACAATCCCTAACCAGTCTCTGAAATTACATTGAAAATATCATAGTTTACAGAAAAGTTTATGAGTGTAATGGTGCAGGTAAAGTGATACAGTCTTCTCACATATATAGTCCTATACATATGACACAGATCATATATATAATCAGTTGTGTTCAGATTAAGACTTTTTCCTGGCAAGGTCATTTTGGTAACAATAAGCCAATTTTATATTATATTGCTTTTCTGTTATATTTCTACTATTAAATAAATTTATCTGGTCAGTACAAATCTTTTTTCTTTTTTTTTTTAAACTCTGTTACAACACACAAATCGACACCACTACCTGTTAATACTAACAGTTACTCTACACTTACAAGTTGGTTGTGTTCATATTCAACTTCCAGAAACACTTACTGTTTATTATAAGACAGCTTTTATTGGCTCATTTGTTTTTCTATTTTCATTGTCACACTTTGTTCCGGTTGAAATGCAGAACCTAAAAGAAAGTAGGAGCAATTAATATATCTTTCTACAACCCCTGCTCTTTTCAAGTAGTGTTAAATAAATGATGATATGTTACAAGATTTAAAGCTCAGCAAGAATCCAAAGCCTTCGATGGTACTCATAATGTTGCAGTTTAAAGGCAAACTGCTCTGACTCTGTAGGTAATCCTTTTGAAGCTTCTTGTATAAAAGATAAATTAGCCTTTTAATTTAAAAGGCAATTTCTATTAAAATATTTTTTATCAAACAAGTAAAAGCAGAGATTTACAGACTGGACTCTTGTAAGTGGATGCAAGTCTAGGTGTATGCTTATGCTTTGGTAACCAAAAATACAAAACAAAAGCAACAGTTTTACAAAAGGTTATCATTATGTCTCCTTCCTTGGAGGTCTTCAAGACCCGACTGGATGTGTTCCTATGTGATTTGATCTAGGTGAACCTGCTTCTGCAGGGGCATTGGACCAGATGATCTCTAAAAGTCTCTTCCAACCCTAATATTCTATGATTCTATGATTGTATTTGAAGCTTGTAAACAGATAAAAGCTTGTAAACCCATAAAATGAAGCTGTCCTGCACTTTTTTTTTTTTTTTTTCTTATTGGGTAAAGGGTAAAGGTTTTTTTTCTTGGGGGAGCAAGGATGTTCTTACTTGGAGTTTTTAACTGGACTTAAAAATGAAAGCTCATGCTAATGCCATCTACCAAGGATGCTCCCACAGGATACAAATTTGTATATTATTATAAAATAATAGTTTGTACAAAGAGATCTGGTTTTACATAGTACTTTCAAACAAAGCCTTTAACACATCACTATTAAGGCTGACAATACTCTAGTGAACAAAACAAGTAGTCATTATTTTTTTTTAATTTAAAAAAAAAAGAGAGGAGGAAGGTTTAAAAAACTCATAACCAGGGAAAAAGCTGCAGTTGTGACCTGGGAGTTTTGACTAAATCTCTGACCACTATATATACCATTTTGGGCATTTTAAGTTTTCTCTGGGGTAGTTTGATACATATATTATTACAGTTAAGATTCAGAATTAACAGTTGTTTCAAACAAGTCTAACAGGCAACTGAGGTATAAATATGTCTTAGATATTTTTAATTAATCACATTCTGCAGGAAAGGTAGATTAGACATGCAGTTTCTACATCATGGGATAGTGCTTTAACCACAGCTTTGTCTGGGCTGAAGTCAACATTAGAGATGATTATGGTTTTCGGTGGAAAACTTCAGCCCTTGGCAAAAAGAAAAAAAAAAAAAAAAGGTAAACAGAAACTCATTTGATAGAAGTTTCTCAGCCTTAATCAGTTTGTTACACAATGACACTATGGCTGAGATTGACAGGCACCTCTGGAGATTGTCTAGTCCAAATAACAAGCTCAAGCAAGGTCATCCACAGAAGGTTTCTCAGGGATTTATCCAATCAGGTTTTAAATTTCTTCATACTTTGGGGACTCAACAGCCACTGTGGGAAACCTATTCCAGTGTATGACAAACCCCATTTGAAATACGTTTTCTTCATATTTAAATGAAATTTCCTATTTTCCAGTTTATGCCATTACCTCTTGTTTCGTCACAGGATAGGAGTGAGGACAGTCTGCCTCCATCTTGTTTACTTCTCTCAACATTTTTAAGCTTTCACTGAGCTTTCTTTTCTCCAGCTGAATAGTCCCACGGATTTCAGCTTCTCTCCATATGACAGATGCTCCAAGCTCTTAATCATCTTTATGTCCCTTCACTGGAATATCTCCAGTACGTCCACGTCTCACTAGGACTAAGCAAGAGGGAAGGATCATCTCCCTTGACCTGTTGGCAAAACTCTCTCTAGTACATCCCAGGAATTTATGCGTTTTTTTTGCTGCAGGACCATACTGCTGGCCCAGTATGGTATGACCCTGGTCAGTTTAGTGTTCACCAAGACTCCAAGCTCCTTTCTTGCTAAGTTGCTTGGCCTCAGCTTGTCCTGGTACCTGCGGTTATTCCTCCCCAGGGGAAGCACTTGCCATTTCAGTGTCTGAATTTCATGAAGTTCCTATGTTCTCATTTCTCAAACCTGTTGATGCCACTTCTGTTAAATCAGATACTCCTCATGGTTTTGTCATCTGCTAATGTGCTAAATGTAATCAATGAAGGTGTTAAATGGTGTTAGCCACAGTATCAATCCATGGAGCAAGCCACTAGTATCTCACTTCCGGCTGGACTTTATGTCACTTATCAAAGCTCTTAGAATCAAGAGTTCAGCAAGTTTTCAATCCATCTCGCCTTTCTCTTCCCTAGTCCATTCTTAATCATTTTTTTACCATGTGAATATGGTGTGAGACATTGTCAAAGTCTTTACAAAAATCAACATAAACATCTACCATTCTTCACGGAGCAAGTCAACTCACAGTAGAAGCCTTCCAGGTTGGCAGGTGAGTTATGATTTCCCCTTCAGAAATCCATACTAGCTTTATTCAGCTAGATCCTCTTTATTGCACTTCTTGAACGTAACAGTGACATTTTCTTACTTTCAGTCCTAAGGAGCACCCCCATTGCCTCCTCACTACCCGTTACCATCATCTTTAACCAAGTTACAAAACCTCCAAAATTACTAAGAATTCCACAATAAATATGAGACAATGAAACAAAAAGAAAAAGAAACAAACAAACAAACAAAACAAATACACAAACCAAAACCCAATCAAGCAACTAGGATCAGTGGGACCAAAGAGATTCAGCAGGATCTTGACCAGCTTGAGAGTTGGGCAGAGGGGAACCTCATGAGTTCCAATCCTGGAGTGGCTGTTGGTATAGAATATCTGTCATAATGTTACATGGATTGAATTGTGTCTAATTTGAGTGAAATACATTATAGAAGACAACATATAACTGAGTACCATTGTTTCATGAAAGACACTTTTGCATTTAACTGGCAATTAATATTACTCAGTGGAATGAAAAGTGGGAGAAATAAAAAATAAATCAGAAGATGATATAGAATCAGAAGTTCTATATAACATTATGATTCTTTTAATGAAGTAAACAGAACAATAAATGCAATTGTACTTTAAAGGTAACTCAAAACCCACAGCATGAGACATATAAATCTATGTAAGTTAGACAGGTCTTCCTTTTTTCTTCTGTTTTAATTGACAAAATATCTTGGAAATACTCATGGGAAGAAGTAAATTAAAGAAGAAAGAGAAAAGAAATTAAAAAGTAGAATCATAGGTGATTGAAAGTCCAACAATGTAAAGATTAAACCTTGAAAAGACTGTGAATAGGGAATAATATGAACAGAAACAAAATCAGAGTTCAGTGCATCATCTTTACTATATGCCTACAGAATTTCAGGTTTTATCTCGGTTTTGTGTGTAAAAGTGAACAGAGGGAATTACTGCAAAAAAAAATCACCCACTTCAAGAGCAGCTGCAGATTGTGGCTTGCATTATTTATTAATTCCAAAAAATGCTTTGGATTTTATTCCAGTGATTCTTTCCCCCACATACCTCAGAAGTCAGTAAAATAAATCTAATCTTCTCCTCCCCATGGGAGTGACACCATTAGCTGCATAAGATTTCCTGAGACTAAAAAAAAAATTAATAAAGACCTGTCTCCACAATCTCTAGCTCATTGGTAGAAAACAGTTGAAAAAGTTCCAGGAGGGCCATAAGCATTTATATTACCATATGAAACAGAGAACTGGAACATTCTCAGTGGGGAAAATGAGCATGCTATTATGCACGTGAGTCAGTGTTTAAGGAGACAATTACCTACAAAGTCACCGATTAGATCTCAGCATTATTTCGATCTTACTTTAGGCAATCCTTAGAGAATAATGTATTTTGGATGAAAATGCCCTTTCTACAATCAAATGATTATGAGACTAATTATTTTATGAATACTCTTCCTTCTAATTTCTAATGCTTCTTCCTTCATGTCATTTGTACCAGGATTTATAGAGAAGGTTATGGGATGAGTGTTTTTCCTTTCTACAGATATTTTCCCCTATTTGAGAGCAATTCAAGTCTAATTCTACTTTCTCAGAGTAGAAAGTTAGTAAAGGATTTGGAACACATCTCATATGAGGAACAGCTGAAGGATCTGGGGCTGTTTAGCCTGGAGAAAAGAAGGCTCAGGGGAGACCTTCTCACTCGCTACAACTACCTGAAAGAAAGATGTAGCAAGGCAGATGTTGGTTGGTTTAGAACAAGAGGAAATGGCCTCAAGTTGCACCAGGAGAGGTTCAGGCTGGATATAAGGAGGAACTTCTTTACTGAAAGGGTTGTCACGCATTGGAACGGGCTGCCCAGGGAGGTGGTTAATTCACTGTCATTGGAGGTATTTAAGCAATGGGTGGATGTTGCACTTAGGGAAATGGTCTAGTGGTTGATAGGGCTGGGACAAAGGCTGGACTTGATGTTCTTAATGGTCTCTTCCAGCTGAAAGGATTCTATGATTCTAATATAGAGACAGAAAGTTAGATCTTCTGAGTTTGTAATCAGTGTAAAATATTATGTGTAACATCAACAGACTGGATTTTATAATTTTCAAACATCCACTCCAATCTTATGTCCCTGGATGACTGCTATGCAATTAGTGTCATCATAGTTCCTAACTTCCTACATCTCAAGTTAACTTTTTAATGACCGGACTAACTTTCTGAACTTCTCTGAGTGTAGTGTCAAAGCCTACTAAGCCTTATTTTTATACAGCTAAAAAAATAGCTTTCCAATCACTTTAATGGTGCATATCTATCTGCATTTTAGTCCTTGATTCAGTTTATATTACAGCAGAGAGTTACCATGACATATTGCAAAGATGACTTGCTAATTCCCCAAAGATTCTAAGTGTGTAAAGAATCCCAACAAATACAACATTTTGCATGCTTATATGTCCCTGGCAAGTTCCATTCAACTCAGTGACATTGTGATTTGGCCATGATCACTTGAAAAATAAGTTAAAAAGTTGCTTTGTAACTTAACATGCCACATTATTGCTGACATTTTGATCAATGTCATACCCTTAACATTCTCCTTTATTTCAAACCCAAGTTTTCAGACAATGAATTATGACATAGAAGATGGAGTTAAAGAACAATTTTTCCTCTCCCATATCGATGATCCAGCCTCTTTCTCCTTAGGAAGCCTTGTGTTTGACAGTTTGTCACACTTCCATTTGAAACATTCACCCTAATTTAATTGCTGAATAACACGCAGTTCAACACAATACAACTTTGGAAGAAAGGGAGAAGAAGTCTATTCAGAAAAGATGAACATATTTCAGCTTGGGGTAGTACTCCTGTAAGACTTAGCACAGCTTTGTGACTTTTTCAGGTTTATGATATGTGTAGTTCACTGCTTGAGTACTGAATGGGTGGATATTATCTTACTGATACCGATTACCTAATAATGTTAGCTTAATTTATAATCTAATTGTAGTATAGGATTTTTAAGACATATCTGTACGACTCTGTGGTAGTTTGACCCTGG